>JAUCMT010000039.1:20963511-21013188 GCA_032357475.1 Enteromius thamalakanensis | reverse complement strand
TGAGCCTTTAACTTTCATATATTGTCCACGGACACTGCCATGCTTCAGAACAACCACCGGCCCAGAGTCTGTACAAATAAAAACCAATCTGACATTAATACCCATTCTTTAGTATATAGACTATTATTATTTTATATTCCTGCCAAATAACAAAATCCCTTCAAAAATGTGTAAAATTAAGTAAAATATTGTCTCATTTTAAAATGTTTAATATTATTTATAAAACAGTATAATATAATGAAAAACTTACCTGTCTGTACAGGGACTGTCCAAACAGGTGCCAGGGTCAAGCACAGGCAGAGCAAAACTTCTTTAATCATAGCTGTTCGTTCTTTTCTCAGCACTTACTCCACTCTCCCAGCTTGTGCAAAGACCTATCAAACATTACTTAATGTCTGCCCTGTAAAATCTCTTTATTTAAGCAGGAGATAAAAAACCAATGGTAAACATTTTAGCTTGATGCTTTTGTCAGTGTGACATAGGTTTCCAAGTTCACAGACTCCAGATCAGTTCCATCTATAAAAACAGAGAATAACATTTTTTTCTTCTTAGCCATTCTCCCATATGGATAATTTAATTTGCCACCACAGCAAAACTTTTTCTGTCGAGAGAGTAGAGAGACATTGATCTAGAATTAGGGGAGGTACTAAGAGGGGACTGCAAAATAACAAAGAATGTCAAATGTGGCTGCTGCTTTTGTCTTGGAAATTCCTCCTAATATCCATTGAATTAAAAAACCTTTTAACTTTCGTTTAGATTAGTTTTTTTCCTAGATTCCCAGATCTAGTTCCTAGATTAAGCACACTGTATACATAAACCATAAACATTAAACAAACATTAAAATGGTAATCTTTTAATCTTTACACTGCTTATTTGGTAAAATTATTTATTTATTTATTATGATTATTATAATTTTTTTTATTCTTTAATTGGTTTTATTTAGTAATATTTAATTTTAAAATAATGTCTGCATACACACCTAATAAATACAATTTAGGGTAAGGAAGCATCCGTTCTTTTTTGGTATTAAATGCATTAAAATTAAGTGTTCAAAATATAGATATATTTAGTGCTTTAGTTTATTGTATTATGCCATTTATTTTCATTACGAGTGCATTATTCTTTCTGTTTTAAATACTGATTTCATCATGTTTAATCATTAAATACTTGATGAACAATGTTCCTCCTAAATCAAACTGAACCGGCTAACAAATCATAAATAATAAATCATGACATACAAAAGAAATGGTGTTTTATTTTTTTTCTTCGCTATTATTTTTGGTTGCCTTACAAGTTCAAGGTTGTTAACATATGACAAGGTTGATGTATTTGACTCGTATTCAAATGTTGTGGTCTGAGAGAAAAGTGTCTACTTAGTCAGCTCATTACAGCCATGCTGGCTGGCCTCTACAGTAAGGCATGAGATAAGGTTTTTCTTTGGTCACTAGATGGAAGCAGTGAGTTTTTGTGGAGGTCACAGTGTCTGCATCTGTGCAAAGAAAACAGTTCTCAGTTTTGTTTTGGGTTTTTTTGTAATCATACCATGATTGACAGATTTAATTTTAATACTTTTTTATTTCAGTAATCACCACGCAACATTTACTTGGAGATATTGTTCACACCCCCATTTAAAGTAGACAACAAAAAATATATATTTATTGAATTCTGTGAGATGAACTGCAGTGTTGCAGCAGCAAAAGAGAAGAGTACAATTAGCACAGAACAGTGACCACAAACTATTATTATAATTTTTTTTTTTTTTTTACAAAATGACAACAACAGCAGCAACAAATAATAATAAAAAAAAAATTAAATGTATTATTAATTGTATTAATATTATATAATACATTTTACATAAAAATTATAATTATTTATAATATACAATTATTATTTATACCCTTAAGGAATATTTTATTAGAATGTTTTTCAAAGTATCTATCTATCTTAATTAAATAATAATTGATGTATCAATAAATAATGAAAAATATTAGGCTATTGAATTGATTTGCATCTATTTTAGAATTGTTTTATTTATAATTAATATAATTATAAAGCATTACTAGTATTGATGTATAATCGTTTATATATTATTTAGGCAATACAACATTTTATTACTGATTTTAAAACGAGTAGTGGTAAATAAGCACATTATTTTTTATAAGCCCATCTACTTTTTCCATATACGCTCATCCTTCAAAATATTGTATTTTGGATGTGAACGAGGCACACACTGCATGCTTTGCATTGATGGAAGCGTGATTTTAGGGGCATCGAGAGCTTGAAGGGAGCGCGAGCGCAGTGAGCGGCGTGCGGCATGGCATCATACGCAAGGGGCGTGACGGAGGCGTGTCATAACATATCAGCGCCACTGTTTCATGTGTCGATCGAACCCTGTTGAGAACTGCGCTCTCTCTGTGCTTCACCGGAGTACACATAAACAAATCATTAAAAGCTAAAGGTTTAGTTTTCCTCAGCAGCATATGCGCTGTCAGGGCTAACATCGGCAGAGTTTACTGTGGCTAACGGAGAGGATAGATCGCTCCTCTGGGAAGACGTCGAAAAGTAACTCAGCCTCACTCGGCCACAGGTAGCTCTTTCGGCTCTGAATATCAAAGTACAGGTCATGCGGGTGTCTTCGGAGGGGCAGAGAGCTGTGATCCAGTGCTGCTGTTACTGCTAGTGACCCCGGTGGACTGACCGCTTTTGCCGCAAGCTGAGCAGGAACGACGGAATAACCATGTCCCGAAGAAAGCAGAGCAAACCCCGGCAGATCAAACGTAAGCGTTTAAAGTTTCACTAGTACCGGTGCTGTTGTTGTGAATGGTGACTCGTTGTAAAAAGTGTGAGATGTTATTCATATGACTGGACAGCCTTGTTTTTTTTTATGAGCGCAGCGTTGTCAAGCGTTTAAACAATTTCGTGGAAACTGACAAGATCTTTCTATTAACACGAGACAAATGGCACGCTCTAGATATGTGAGCGATCCAATCATCGTGTTTTAATGGTTTTAAAACGGGGTAATGGCTAAATTTATTTACAACTGCCATAGTAACCAACGGCTTTTAGGACGCGCAGCTTATTTTGTAACGAAGCGCGCGGCACATGTCAACGCCGCTGAACTCGCGCTTAATTTTTCAAACCCAGAGGCGATAATTGTGTGTATTAAAGACGTTTTAATTTACTTTTTAATCCGTAGAAGTGCCTCATCCGCTCCAGCCGAAGTGTAACCCTGGCTTCCTGTTTAATAATGTTGTGGAAACGTCACTGTTCTCTGAAATAGACGATTTGAGTTCAGATAAACAGCGATCCGATCCCAGTCGAGATAAGGATAAAAATTGGATCCTTTATTTGTTTTCTGTCTGTGGCTGCACCGAGGCTGCTGTTGCATTTTCCTCCGGCTTTTCAGTTCTCTTTCCAGAGATGAGACGTCAGATAGCGCGCCCAGCTGATCTCTCCACATGATAGTGGATTACAATTGGATCTTTTTTTCCATCTGTCCATTTTTAACCCTATAATGTTCAGGCACCATTAGTTGGTCTTAAAATGGCATTTTTACGAATGTGTCCAAGATATTATGTCCAGCCGTTATTTGCATGCTGCAAACTTGTATGACTTACTTTCTTCTGTGGCGGAAGGAGAAATTAAAAAGAATATCTTGGTTGCTGTTTTCCGTTTAATAACAGTAACTGGTGACCGAAGACATAAAGCTTTGCAAATTAAAGAATATAATCATAAAAGTGTTATTTCAAGCAAAAGACCATCTTTCCTGACCATCATTTACTTGATACAGTTTACAAAAACCAATCCGAGTTATTAGTTCAACGCTCAATGATTTGGTCCCTTAGTTCAACTGAACTAGCCAGAGCTGATTACAGCTCACCGAAGTGAAGCGTTATTAGTGAATAACAACTAAAAACCAAAAATCATGTGACTTTGAGTAAAGTGTGCTAGTTTTATCTTTTATTATGCTATTGAGATGATCATACCATCCGTTTTGAAGCAAGACATCTTTGTTTATCATTAATTGTTATTGGGGGAAAAAGTTAGCCAGGTATTCTTTTGACTTAGAGTGGTAAAAATAAGCCATACAGGTTTGGAACAACAAGAAGGTGACACACACACACACACACATTTATTTTTGATTGAAGTAACCCTTAACATTTTGTGGTCGATAAATTCCTAAAGTAAAAATCAAATTCATTGACCCCTGCCTCTCCCTCTCTTTCTGTGAAAAGAACCAACAGCGCTGAAAAGTCGTTTTGCTCTGGTGCCAGGCGCTGTTTCAGTTCTTCATCCAGAAGAGATGCTTTCAGGCGATAAGCACAGTAGCAATATCTTGGAGGTTGAGTTTGAAAGGGCTGCTCAAAAAAAATAAATATTAATGCGATTCAAAGGCAGAAAGCGACTCTTGAATAGGAAAGAAAAATGGTCTGATAAGGCAGCATTAGCATATACCACTGAGTGTAAACGGACGGTATCAAGGTTTGTTTAAGTGACTGGAGAGTTACACGAGCACGTTGGCCAGTAATGCCAATGACCTGCTGACCCACGAAGACGTTCTCTTAATTGAGATGTCTTATCTGATATAGAGCTATCTCTGGTTGGTTTCTGCAGAACTCATTTTCTTACCTAGAGGCAGCTGCGAACAGTAGAACCAGCATTACTACTTCAGGCCAGTCATTGCTGATGTTTTGAACAATTCAGTATAAACATTCCTTATCTTTCCTGAAATGTTGAACCCCGTGAAGATTTCATATCTGGTGGCTTTTGAAGTACACATCGCAAGCGCCACGAGTCTCCCTTTTAGGTCCAGTTAGGAGTAATGAAGATGTAAAGTATCTCCGATTTGGTGCCAGATCACCCTAAAGGTGAGTCCCCCATAACCAAACTCTGGAGCTCATATGGACGACACATCGTCTCTCTTATCTCACCTTTTTGCGTATGTAAACATAAAGATGACTGTGTATAAAAAGTGTGCGATTGCATTGTTTTGTTACACTCTTACTGGAAGGATTACAATCCCGGCCCCTCTAAAAGAGGTATCCGGTATCATGGAAGACTGTGTTGAGAGGAAATATTTTTGTGTGTCTTTTGTGCGTCACTCTCCCATTGGTGAAGATCGCACTGATAGATTATCCCTCCCTCCCTGATGGCGAGATTAGCTCACGGCCTTAGCAGGGCCACATCCCAGGGCTTATATTTTGGCGGTTGAGATGGGAGACAAGATAGTCGAGGCGGCGATCTCCGTAGAGATAGTCCCAACGTCGAGGGGGGTGGGGGAGATTGGGATTATAATTACATTTGGCTGAAGCATTCTCATCTTTGTCATGTTTGTGTTGTTGTTTGGGACTGGCTGGGTGTATCTCTAGATAAGTTAAAAAAAGAGAGAGAGAGAGAAAAGCAGATAAGGGGAGAGTAGGATGGCAGGGCTGATAAGGGCTGGGGGAGAGAGAGGCAGGAATACAGAAATGGTAGATGGATGTATGCTGCGTTTTAAAAGCAGCTGCCTCAGTGAGATCGCAGAGGCCGATAAGCAAGCCGTTGAGATGATTGGGAGATAACAGAAAGGAGATCCTCGCAGATAGCAGCCGAGTGACATCATTCAAACGGCTTGGAGGTTGGCGTGAATTATTCATGAGCTCCTTGAATTTGGCGTCAGCGGCTGGAGGATGTTTGAGAAGCCAAGGCCAGACAATGCACTTGTTTGAGTTACCACCTCCTGTACCTTGGGCTTGCACTTTTGAAAGTGTGGACAACTGATGGGATCTCTTCCTGTTTTTGTTGAAAGCGTTCTCAGAGCTTTTGCTGCTGTCAGGTTCAGCCTCTCTGGGTCATTTGACCCCGAGTTCTAGTTTAATACTCAGCCAAAAATATTGAAAAGAACGAGAGATCACAGGCTTTCGCACACATATTTTCACACGTACGCACACACACAGTTGCGTCTTGGTGGTTTTGCTTGTGTGTTTTCCTTCTTTGTTCTGCTTTTAGCTCGATGTGAACTTTTGATAAAGCCTGGGGCCTGATCTCCGGTATAGATAGAGATCGCCAAGTGCGATAAGAGTTGTTATCAGCGCAGAGCAGGCAGGAGCTGAGGCTCTGCTGCAATAACAAAGCTACACGTAAGAACAGCAGGGCCCTGGACCCTGGCAATCAGTTCCAGCCCTAATGTGATTAATGTTGTTGTATAATTAGATGATAGGTGTGAATGCATTTTTTTCTCCCCCCTTAGTTACTCCCCCACCCTCTTGGTTCCCACCCTTGTGTTTTTCTCCTAACAACCATTGTAGTTGATTAATTTAATTAGAACTAATTCCACATATTACTCACTGTAGATCTTGTGTTTGATAGCATTGAGATGCAAGTTTTTTTTTGTTCGTCGATTTTAATCTGCAGGGTGCATTTTGGTGAAAAACAGCAAAAAAAAAAAACTATCTGCGCCTTGCGAAAGGAAGCAAGAATGTGGCGTCAGCAGTATGGCTGAAACGTTGATTTGCAGCGAGATATTAGATACTGAGTGATAGTGGGTGCAATGAACACTGCTGTGAGAAAGTTATAAAGTCTTTATAATGTGTTGCAAAGCCAAGGACGGCTTTCATGATTTTGATAAAACATGATTATCAATGATTTCTGGTATCTGATAATCTTTAAAGCAGGGTGTTCAGATCTTCAAAGTCCTGCTTTTAATGATTGTTACTTAATAATGCACCTTGTGTTGGAACTGCTTGTGCTCATGGATACTAATATTTTTTAATAAGACATTTTAATTTTTTTTATTTACACAACCTTTGTGGACTGTATGACTTGTAATATTTTTAAAAGAAATCTTTTATGCTCACCAAGGCTGACTGACTAAACTGAAACCAGTAATAACCGGTTGCTGTGACATAAGCTGATTTTTCACCAATCATCATAACTCCAGTCAGTCAGAAATCATTCTAATATGCTAAATTGGTGTTCATGAAGCATTTCTTATTATTATCAATGTGGAAAACAGTTATGCTGCTTAATATATCTGTAGAAACGTATGTTATATCAGGAGAATATAAGTGAATATATTCATGTTTCTAGTGAGACAAAACATTTCTATCTTTATTGCTTTCTGCTGACAGGTCTCGGCGACGCAATCTTCAATTTGCAAATTTAACTATAATTATTTTTTGAAATGTTTTATTTGTTCCAAATGACCCAAATAGCTATGATTATTACAAATTATTTATTAGAATTTTATGTCATGTGTTAATTGGTCAACTTGTTAATGGGCACTCCTGATTGGGTGAGAGGGTTCGATCTGTATGTACTGGAAAAAATGTCAAAAAGCTGTAACTGGATTAGAATTTACCGTTTAGGAAGTGTCTGTTGGTTGCCCGCAGAAAGGAAAAGCTTTTAGGTGTTTTGATGAGTTATTGCTCTTTCCAAATGTTTACGCAAGGGGAAGTCGAGTGAGTTATGATAACTGAACCCTCACTGACCCATTAGCACTCCTAAATCCTCACTTCTTCCTTTATGTAGAGTCATTAAAAGTTTGAGCTAAAAACTACATAATGCAGAACATTTTATTTAAACTTTCACAAACAATGATTTTGCCTTTTATGCAGTGTATCATTTGCCTAATCAACCTTGATGATGTCATCTTATGCAGCGCCGGTGAAGCTGATAGTATATGCCATCTTTCTAAGCAGCGTACAACTCCATGAAAGTTGTGCAACACCCCACCAAATGCATGCATAGCATAAAGTCTTAAACGCATCTGCAGTTGCATGTGCTTGTGGAGCGGTGGATGAGAATAAAATATTAATGTGTTATTAAGGATCCCGTAGCCTCTGGCCCCAATGCAATTAAAAACAAGATGGGAACAGGGCAGTAATCTTTTAATGCACTGTTATCACATAGCATCTTATGGAGAAGACTTATTTTTATGTGCCGTTTTGATGGGAACGGCAGAGGTGAGATTTGCCATCGCAGGAGGGAGGTTTTTTTTTTTCTTCCTGCAGAAGGCTGGTGTAATGGAGTTTTCTGTGCTTTTTGGTTGGCGTTAATGAGTTGCGTCTTAAGGAGAATGGAGATATGATAATTTATCCAGTGTGGAGGAGCCATATTTGATGTGGATCACGACTAACAGGGTTGATTAGATTGGCTGATTTCCACGCTGAGTTTTGATGTCATGTTCTTTATTTGATGTGCTTAATTGGCATGGTTGGGGGTGTGGGCCATCAATTTAATGTTGTGTTAAGGACGTGAAGTTCAAGAGTGACACTATATACTGTACTGTTCCCTCCTTTAAAAGGATCAGTACGGATATCTCAAGGGGGGCTTTATGCAAACAGTTCAACTGGGTGTATTTGTCTAAACCATAAGGCCATAGATTAAATTTGTAGGTCACATCCCAGTGGCATTCAGGTGAGTTTCTGTCCCAGAGTGTAAAATATAACACTCTGGGATAGTAACAGTCCTCACTGACTTGCTTGTTATGGCTGCCAAGAGGCAAATGTAATCAAATGCACAAGGTCAGGTTTTTACTAATTATTTAATGTTTGTGTTACTCCCAAAAGTGACACTACAGATTCCAAAATGATCTGGACTAATGGATTACTGAGCTGGGATGAGTGACAAAGGTCAAATAATACAAAAACTGGTTAGAGGTGAACTGGTTTTAGATTTTCTTCCTGTTATTTGATCTTTCACCTAGCGTTTTGAACACTGTTAAGTATTCTTTGTGAATGCCCTAAACATGTCAGATTGAGATGGAGTGAACCTGAAACCTGTGGTTTAGTAAATATGTAGTTTTACATATCCCACACTTTTCCTAGAAGAGTTTAGCTTGCTTGCTGACGGTCTTTTTGTGAGTTATATAAATACTAGTTCCGGGCAACAATTAAGCATAATTAATCACATCCAAAATATTTTTTTTGTGTTAATAATATATATGCACTGTGTTTAATTTTTTTATGTATATATAAAGACACAGACATATAGTATATATTTAGAAAAAAATTACATGTATAAATTACTATTCATATAATTTATAATAAATATAAATATATTTAATATATTTATATATTTTTTGCATGCATGTGTTTTGTTGTGAATTTGTTTTATTTTTGCAATAATAATGTTTTAAAAATTATATTTTACATTAAAAATGTAATGTATTCCTTTTAATAAATATAGTAATTATTAAAATATAATATTAAATAAAATAATTTATAATAATAATAAAAAAAAAACCTATATAATTTACTTGTCTCTTTAAGATATTGATTATGGTCAACAGTTGATTGAATGGTTGGTTTTGAAAACATGTCATTTGCACATCTCTACTATAAACTATCTCTGGCCTGTTGTACAATGTGAAAGATAATGCTGTCTTTAGTATACCTATTGCTCACGGTGCGGAGAGCTCAGGCTTGGGTGTTATATGCCAGGCAGGAGGCTCTTGTGGGAAGGGAACACCGGGCATGTTTCATAAGGAGAGGCGGAAAGAGAAGAGATAAGCACAGAAGGGCAGCTGGGACAAAGGCCCTAGAAAGAGGAGAGGTTAGACCGCCTCCAGGGAGCCACCCCTGAACAGAGGTGGTCTAGACCAGAGTGGCTCCTCTTTCTGCTCTCACACACTCCGCTTGGCCGGCTCTAGAAAGAGTAGGACGACCACCAAAGCTCAACCTCAAACGTCTTCCAGCTTCTGTTTGTGAGGTGTATATGTATGTGAGGTGTGTAAGCCACATGAAATGTTGCAAATGTTCTGACGTTCATGCATTTAAATGTAGACACTACAATATCATAGTGAAACTGCCAACAGTACACATGAATTTAACACATTTATAACGTGTTTTAGCCTTTTGTGTCCTTTTAATTAGCATAACAGTGAAATGAAATTGGATTTTTGAGGCGATAGTTGGCTAGCCTTTGCAACCTATGTTGTTTGTTTCTTCTGTGCTAATTCTGGACATGGTTTTCTCACTTACTCGACTTCTTTCACTTTTGCTCTTTCGTTGATTACTATTGTGAGTTTAGTAAATTGCAGACATTTACGTTGCATTGTGTTTCCCATCCTATTCAAATCAATTGGAAAATAGCTATAGCACCAAGTTCTAGTTGTTCTTTTAATAGCATTGCACTTATTTTAAGCACTTATAACCTCCTGTTTAAACCAGTCACATACATAGGGATGCACAATATACATATCACTTTATATTATGAGATGTGTGAATAGTATAATTTATTTTAAAGTATAGAACATAAAGTGTAGAATTTTAATATTGGCCATAAGGTGAAAATAATATACTAACAGCACTGCTTTCCAATAGGTGAGCACTGTCATGCTAACATATTGGTTAGGAGGATTGTGTTAGAAACCTGTAGGGTTGAAATAGGTCCACTATGCTGTTTAGGAATGTATTGTTTGGTCTGTGACTTCTATTGAATCCATTTATTGTGTAATCCTGGTCCAATTCCAAAGAACGTTATCTTAACAGTATCTAAAATGAAATCTTACCTGTCGAAGGTCATCATGCATAGGGTCTTATCATTTTGGACAATCACAGAAAAAAATATTATCATTATCATGATTATTGTATCATAAGACTTGTTAGTAAGTCACAGGCGGTCATCATTGAGATTTAGTGATTGTGGACTTTTGGACGTTCTGTTACATACCCAGGAAGCACTCTAAAAGTCAAGGATGCATGCTCTCAGCCTGTCAATCAAAGTCCTGTAGATGATCACAATGAAAATATTATCATTGCACAGATGATTATACGATAGGACTGCTGTTATTAAAGGGACAGTCCACCAAAAATGAAATTATGTATAACTTTTGAATGGTGCTAACCAAACCGTTTTGACTCCCATTCACTTTTGTTTGTATTTTTTTCTGAACAGGAGCCAAAATGTTTGGTTAGCAGTATATTTTCTATTAAGTTCCACAGAGAAAAGTCAATCATGCAGGTTTGGACTGACATGAGGATGAGCAATAAACGATGACATCATTTAATTGTTGGATTATCACTTTAAAATATAATTTAGCATGGACTTCAGTTCCTTCAGGCCTTCCCCGACCTCTCCTTTTCCTTTTACCTTTCAAGTTTCATTCTGTCAATCAAAGTCTTGATTTACCAACCCTTTCAAGTAAGCCCCTCCTCCATCTCTCCCCCTTCATTTTTGGCCCGCTTTCCATTACCCCAGCTCTTTCCCGTCCCCAGTATCTACCGCTATCTCACTCATTCTCCCCCGACCCCCCCCAACAACTGACTCTCTGTAACCCCCTCGCTCCCCCCTTTCTCCCGCCTCTTCTCCCCCCGTCTCCAGTCAGACCTCTAGCCTCACTGAACCAGGTCTTAGCGGTATGATAATGTGGAAAGTTGAACTGGCCCCATTACAGCTTGGCTGATGGCAGCGCCGATAAGGCCCTTGATAATGGGTGCAGATAGAGCTGACACAGCGGTCCAATAGCCAGCCCTCTCTCTCCCATTATCATTCCTGCCCACCGATGGGCTCCCAGCGCACTATCTGCTCTCCATTTCCACTCCTGCAACAGATAAGAATGGAAATACTGACTTCATAGCTGACTGATTAAAGTGTCTGCCTTTCTTGATAATACACAGATAAATTATGTTTTTTTTCTCTCCCTCTTTCTCTTTTGCTCCTTTCCCCTGTCTCTATCGCTTTCTCTCTCCCCCTCTCCTTCTGTTTCTCTCACTCCTTCCTGCGCTATCTAGAAAGGAGAGGGGCGGCAGGGAGAAAAACGTCTCCTCTGTTAATTTCTCTTTCTTTGTAGGTTTATTTGAGAAGGAGAGAGGAGGAATGGGGGGAAAGGAGGGGTATGTGGGAGAGATGGCGAGATGGTGCGGTTAATAAAGTTTTGCGGGGTGGGGGAGTGTGATGGGGGAATGACTCCATTCAAGTGCCTCTCAGGGACTATTACATTTGGAATCTTGTCGACTGACACTCTACGACGCGCAATCACATCGCCATCTGCATAAACAAGCGTTGCCTAAACGCTGGCGCTCGGAAACACAGGGTCACCCGACCACTTTGAATATTCGCGCGTGTTTGGCGTTGCTGAAAACGCCAAGGACCAGAGGAAATAGCTAGGCAGAGTGGGCAGCCCTATCGCTGATGACCTCCCATCTGCAATAACACGCTCTTCCAGGGTGCTTTTTTTTATCACCGATTGCTTCACCGAGATAGCGTGCTGATCCAGCTGATTACATCCTTTTGTGTACAGTAAAACCATGTCCATTCTGTCTCTCTCTTATTGCTTCTGTGTTTTCCACCCATGTGTTTTCCACCCACAACTGTGGATTTTCCTCTCAAGCTTCCTGGATCACATTGCTGATGTCAGAGGTGTGCCATTTAACAATGCAATCTAGTGGCGCACCATAAAAATAGGGTGTCCTTCTGCTTTGCCCATAAGTGGTAATGCTTTGCATACATGTTCTTACCTGGGTGGAATCAGAAGTGTAGAATATGACAGATGTGATAATGTTCTTGATGCTGATAAGCAATATTTCCTCTTTTTGTATTATTTTATTATTATTTACATTTTTAGTAAAAAAAAAGCCTGGTTATCTATTGTTAAAACTTGTCAAAACATAATGATGACGTATTATTTAATTTAAATTTAAATATGTTATGTATGTATGTGGGTCAAAGACTGAAAAGGGTTTAGCTATAAAAACAATAAGTGTAATACTGCTTTAAATTGTTGCATCACCATTCAGAATTTTAAGTTTTATTTTAAAATTAATTGTAATTTTTAAATTTTGGATTGCAATGCCGGCTCAGCATCGTGATGTCTATTGACGATGGCATCGTCTATCGACCCAATCCTATGCCTGTTGTTTAAATTTTTTAAATAAATATTGCTACATTGTTTTTTTTGTTTTTTTTTTTTAATTTGACATTTTATTCTCTAAAAACTTTTCTGAAACCTTAATACCGTGCCCTAACCATACACGACGCGGCATGCGATAAAAGGAATCTTTTCCATATAGATGACCGTTAAAACTGTGAACTCACTGCGAACCAATGAGTGAATTCCATAACAGAGATGTTATCAGTCACTCAGTATGCACATTATGGTAAAAAGGTTTAATATTTATGAATTAGATTATAAACATATCCATTTCATTGCAAGAGCAGTGCGCTTTCAGAGAGAGACCGCCCACACACGCTTCTGATTGGCTCTGATATTTGATTGATTCTGTAACGTCGCGTGAAATGTGGACACCCAAAGTACGTATCACTGGAATCATATCCTGTCACATATAGTTAGGACATGGTGTAAAAGTAGACACTTTACTTAAATTAAATGTGCTTTCTGAGGACATTTTGTGAATTTCTTTTGATCTCAACGTCTTTGACTCAGGTGTTTGTGTATATTAGCTAGTTTCTTCAATAAAGCCCTCAATCCTTTGAGCAATTATGCGCATCTGGTGACACTTATCTACTTTATTGAAATTAGTTTATCCACCTGTTGAGACTTCACTGAAAATCTCTGTAGTGCTATTAATAACACCAGCTTAAATGTTTAGCAACATAATATTTCTGCTGTCCTTCACTGCATTTACTGTCCCTTTTCAATAACTTAAAACCGGAAGTTTGGGCCTGTTGGTGTTGAAATTCTGTCTGTTGTACTGTCTACCTCACTATCTGTCCTTCTATCTTCCTGTCTTTCTGTCTGAGCGTCTGTTCTCTGCTTACATAGAGAGCTCACTTAAACTGCTCTCTTAAACAACGCAGTATTTGTTCAGGGCACTGTAACTGACCTTGATAGATTAGAAAGGCTTTTTACTTTCTGTGGGAGTATGAGTGTGTTTGAAATTATTAGTATACATCTGAACCTGCCCAGTTTCCCACTAGCATTTTATCTAGGAATTTTTTTTTTTTATTCATGCAGGATTTAAAAAAAAAAAGGTTTGAGAGTGTAGTGTTTTTGCTCCTAAAATCTTGACGCTTCCTCTGACACGGCTGCTCTCACACAATCTCTCCAGCCGTCTGTCCCTGTGTGCTGAATTATTAGTGAGCCTGTAAAAAGCCTGCATAAGGTTAATTTGATACCAAAACCTTGCCTAGATTTTTAAGGGCAGTAGACCTTTTTTTTCAGTTGTGCTACAAAGAACAGGGAGTGGAGGCGAAGAAGAAGAAAAAAATAACGAAAGCATGATAAAAAGCTCTGATAAGGGAATGACTGCGTTGTGTAGGAGTTGATATCAATGTTATCTATCTGTCTTTTTCACTCTCTTAGCCCTTCTGTTGTTTTTTATGCCTTATCTCTCTCTACCAAAATGCCAGGAACAAAAAGGGAGAAAGAAAAGAAATTACCGTACGGATTATTCATGGGGCCTGCTGATAAAGCGGGTGATGCAAAAATTAAGAATATACGGGGCTATTAGGCTTTTTTTTCCAATGGATTTTTTTTTTTTTTAGAAGGGAAGCATGTAAAGATCCGTTTGTGTGCTTGTTTCTCTCTGTATCTGTCAAAGAGTGAGTGATTAGGCCTGAGTTAACCCTTTCTGAGCTGTTACTCCGTAGACGCACATACCTTCATAACACACACACACCTCAGCGTTTTTAGACCTGCTGGCCTCTGATAAGGCTAACCTCAGTCTGACCCAAATAAAGAGGCCGAACACAGTGGACAGGCGTGCTGCAGTGGGCGACAGGCTTCTGCTGTTGAGGACAGCTGATTGGGTGATAGTTAGGGTGCAGTGCAGTGCTTCCAGCAAAAAGAAGGGGATGTTCCATGTAATTGACACGGTTTTACACTTATACATTTTGGCAGGCTCAGTTCAATGGCTCATAATCATTTAAACATTAAACGTTGACAGTTGCATTATGACCAAATGTGTTTAAATATTTTGAAGGGATAGTTCATCCAAAAATTAAATGGAGATATGATGGAAAAATAGTTATGCAGCCCCTGCCGTACAGCTAGTTTATAGTGACCAGATGATTTCGAGCTCAAGAAAACACACACACACACACACACATATACACACACACACACACACACACATATACACACAACATAAAAATGCTCAATATTGTTTGTATACTAAAGTTGTCTAATTAAATCAGGTTTGACTCATAAGTTTAGGGTGGGTAAGATTTTTGGAAAATAACTTTTCTATTTGATTGTTATTTATTGCTGTTATGGAAAAGTTACATTTTCAGTTGCCATTGCTTAAGTCTTTAGTGTTACGTGATAAATAAATAATTTTTAGATGCTGATTTTCTTTATTTTCTCAAAAAACATTTTTTTATTATTATTATTATTATTATTATTATCAGTGTTGGACATCATTGTTATTTTATTAAAACTAAGATTTATTTTATTTATTTTTTCTTTGTACAAAACTAGGAACATTATAAAAATCTAAAGTTTTGATCAACTTAAGCTTGAAGATGAAATGTACTGAATATTAAAGTGCCTCTATTATGCCAATTCCAATATTACTGTTCAAATAGTGCGTAATGTAGCTGTATGTGAATTTTAAATCTGAAAGTGCACAATAAATAAAGTTATTACTTCCCAAAAATATACAGGCTGAACGAGCCTGCAATGTATGTAAACCTATTGTCAGAGGCTCTCAAAACTATATTAGGAGCCTTAAAAACAGCATAATAGGGGCACTTTTAAAAAAATCTATCTGACCCTATGTTGGTTGCTTACTGTGTTGGAGTTTGTTTGGACTAGCCTATCAATTCATATTCAAAACCTTCAATTTATGACCATTTTGGAAGATATAAAAATTATAACTTCTGCTTCTGTCCCCTTGAGTTAAACAATGCTCTCCCACATCAGAGTAAAGTCCAGTCAGGAGTCTTTCAGTGCAGTCCTTGTGATCTCCACTTGACCCTTTTTTTTTCTTTTTTTTTCTTTTTTTTTTTAAGCTGAAGGTCAGGTGGTACTCCAGTCCTGCACCCGCCCGGACGCTTCAGATTTCCTCTTGTGTTTTTGCCTCAGGCTGTTGTTTATGAGCGCAGCCTGTGTGTGAGAAGATTCAAGTGTATATTTTGGTTGTTTAAACATATACATGGATGATGAAATGTATTTTTCTTCCACAAATGTTATTTTTTTTAATCTCTCAAACGCGTCTATTTTTCTTGAGTATTTGCTTATTCTGAGAACCGCCCACTTAAACAGAAATATTCCTACTAAATGACATGTTAAGTGACCAATCACAGTTTTGTTTTTACAAATGAGTAAAACAGCATGTTGTGGGGAAAAACACTGTCAAATTATGGTGCAATAGATGATGGTGGAAACATCGGGGGAAAATGTGCATCTCCATTCTATTAAATATGGCCATTGCAGGCAGCGGTTGCTTTTTCTACGTACTATACGTATCAGATGCACTATGGCTGGACTGTACATGTCATTTGTTTGTCATATTCATCCTTCTGCGTAGCTGGAGATGCAACTTTAGTCAGAGTCTTTGCCTAATTGTATGTACTTTCTATATTATGCTGAAACATACTTCAGCACTTTTTAATGTTGAGAAGTCGCACACAAAGGCAATATGCAGCATTTGAGTTTCTGTGATACTGAGCATTATTAAATCAGATTGTGGAGTGAAAGGAATGTATAATCTGTACGAAAACTGTCATTTTAAACCTGTGCTACTGTTAGAGCCCGTTTTGATCGCAATCTCCCGGTGAATATCCCTTACTTGCACACACGCATGCGTACGCGCGCACACTTGGCTCCTTTGCCCTTTCCTCTTTGTGCCGTCTATCCCTCCCTCTCTCTGTTCTCCCTCCGTAAGCAGTGAGTCTTGTCTAAGTATTAGTATTAGAGGCAGCAGTGTCCCCTGAAGTAAAACAATCTGCTGTAATCTATCAGTGTGTTATCGGCCCTATCTGAGAGCTGGAGCGAGCCGGGCCGGGGCCATGGCGCCGTGCTCCGGAGCTGATAAAGTTTCAGAGTTCAGCGATGATGAATGTTAAGAAACTACACCCTCGTTAGAGAGGATGTGGACTTGGCAGGGACCATGAAGGGGGCCGCACATGAAAGGAGAGAGAGAAAGGAAAATGTTGGCACCCCGCACCAGTCGCCAGGTTAGAGGTCAAGACCCTGTTATTGCACAGACATTCCGGCTTTCCACTTTATATTATCTTTGCGTCAGTCTTTCTTAATCTCTTTTAGTTAGATATTTTTTTGAATTTTGTGCACAGACGTAGTGTAACTATACACTCATATCACTATTCGGTTCAATACACTGATCTCATGATAAGATACTCTCATAATATTTTAAACTAAGCCAAAATGGAGTTAGAATGGACATATGATAAACTGTTAACAAAAGTATAAATAGAAATATTTGTGATTCTCATTTAAAAATACAGAATTTTGTTAGACCAAGATGCTTGCAAAGTTGTAATATGTCATTTAAATAGTTCATTTCATTTTAAATTTTTTTTAACGATAATAAACATCAAAATGTGTGAAATAACGGTTTTGCCTAAATAAATGTCTAAATTTAATCTGCCTAATTGTTTTTTTTACTGTACATAGTATTTTTTGTTTTCAAGAATTTGGAGATTTCTCCAACCAAAAATCATTTATTCCAAAACTAAATAGCAAGTTTAATCTAAAAATTATAATTTAAATTTAAAGTTTAGAGTTAAGTCTAATTTACTTATAAAAAAATATATATTTATTTTTTACTTGGATGCAACTTTCTAAATGTTATTTGAACTAAAATAGTAGTTCGGTATTGATTATAAAAAGCATTTTAAAATAATTTTAATAAATAGGGAGATTTTTTTTTTCGGTGTCAAGTAGAAGCTGAAAAAATCTCGAATTAATTGTTTTAGCTATATGATCCAGCCCTAATTTTAACTCCACATATATCACTATATCTCGATGATAAAGTTGCTGTCTTAGCACGGCTGTCTTAGCTGGAGATTGAAAGTGCTTATCTCTGCCTCTAATAAACTAGTACAGTCGCTTCTCTCATGAGAAAGTTTACAGAGGACAGCTGGATGTCATCTAGAGTGACTGCTTTGTTGTCCTCTGTCATTAACTAACTAATTATTTTGTGCTTGTGAAAAACCAGCTTCTCATATCCAGACTCCAGTCCCTTGAACGACTGGAGCCAGACCAAGCGCACAGCGTGTCCTGCCCCAGCACTGTCCTCTGGCCCATCATTCCAGTGACCTCTCTGCCTAAAGCCAGCACATCAGCTGCTCCCATCTATCAGTCCGTGTGTCATGCCTCAAAGTCCCCTGATGACGATGCATTTGATAAGAGCGAGTACTTAGAAGTGCACAGTGCAAATAGCCGATAAAGCATTATTTTCCTGACAGATATTAAGTGCTTAGAGTTCAAATTTCAGGCTAATAGCTTTTCGGAGTCTTTACTCAAGATTTGTTGTGGTGTAACAAAAATAGCTCAGCTCAGTCTTGGGAAGAGATATTCAATGTTTCGTCAGTGCAAAAATCTTCAATGTAGTTTAACTAGGTGATAATGCCTAAATATGACGTTTCGTTCCTAATTTAGCAGTATTGAAAATTTAATTGTGACGCTCATTTACAAAAATATAAAATTTTTTGATTATCTCTCCTGATCACTTCAGTATTTATTGATTATTAGTCTATATCGTTATTTGTGCATGTGCATTTTCTTTATTTTAACAGTTAGATGACCTTTGTTGTCGTCTAATGTTCACTTAAATTGAAAAATTGAAAAAATTTGAATAAAAAAAAAAAAAAAACTTAAATTTAAATCTTTAAAATGTTTAAATGTAGTCTCTTGGAAAACTCCAAAATGATTATGGTGCGTTTTCATACTTTTATGTTAAAATAATATAAAATGATTTTCATTATAATACTGTCTATTTGTTTTAATATGAAAATAATTTAAGTTTAACCTGATTTTGATTATCGGCACATCACTAATTGCTAAATTTGGTAGTTAAATAAATGAATGAATTATCATTGTTTTGATTACAAACATGCCTACTTTGTATGTAAACTATGGTCCTGGATTACAGTAGAGATTATTATTATTAATTTTTTTGCAAGTATTTGCATCCTAATCTATCGTTAGAACTGTTAATTAAAACAAATAAGCAAATAAGCAAAGTGTATACAATTTATTCTTCATGAACTCTCCCAATCTGAATTGGACAACGTCTGACCTTCTTAAGAGCATGCCTTTCATTCCCTCCTCGTGAGAAGTCATCTTTGAGTCTCCCGATAAACAGAAAGGAATTCTCAGTCTTAAAAGCTCTTAAAAGACGGGTATACCATTGTGATCATGACAAAGTTCATGAGCGTATAATGGAAGCTAATGTGACGCAGGGCGCGGGTAGCTTTGTTCGCAGAAGTGCAGAGCGTTTAATAGAATCTGATAGGCGTCAGTCCCCAGGCCCAGAGGACAGAGGGGGGACTGCGCGCTCATCAAGGAAGTCTTTGCTCATCAAGGGAGTCAGGCGCGCTCTGAAGGAATAATTTGTCAATAATTGGCCGTGTCAGTCTCGTTAGACATTTGATAATGTCCCGTTTCTTTAGGGTCGGCCCGGCAAATATCTCCAATGAAAAGCAGCGCATGGCAGCAGATCCCGTCTCCCGATAGCACCATTAAGGGCTTTAGAAGTATTTTAGCTGAATTCACACAAAGCAAAAATAGATAAATAAATAATGAAAAAGAAAAGTGGAACATCAACTGTCAGGGAAGTGATATGGACTATAAAAATCAGTGGGGAGGGTTGTGAGATAAAAGATTATCCCTTTTTTTTCTGTCGCCTTATTGCCTCCTCAGCCATCGCTGAGGCTAATTCGCTTACTCAAGCAATAGAGCAGACTTGCATTGCATATGTGTGTGTGTGTGTGTGTCTGAGTCCTGTGGCCCTGTTTTAAGAACGCTTACTCTAGCACTGCAGTATCAAATCCAAATTTACTGTAAAAGTGTTCAGCACAGGTATCTGTTTCTGTCATTTTCGTCAATTGCTGGATTTATTGGGGATCTTACAGTAGTTGGGCGTTCTTCTTTCAGATCTCAAATCACTTGAAAAAGCATGGGATCCATTATCCGTTCGGAGAGGCCAGGCATTCCTTCCTTCAGATATGGCGGGAGGTCTATCTCTGAAATATCTCGCAATGGCTAACCTTCATCAGATTGCACAAAATCCTTGATGACAGTCACATTCCAGAGAGCCGCTCGGGTCATTGGCTGTAGAGATGTCGGTATAGTAACACAGGCTTGTGTCCGACCGAATGCGCGTTATCGTATGAATCTACTGCAGTGTCGTTAGATTGTCAGAGTTTGTGTGAGGTCTGTGAGCTCTCTCTTGGCCGTAGTTTGGGAAGGTGTTCCTATCAGAACAGAGATCAGCCTGATACGAGCTGTCAAGCCCTGCTCTTGTTCGCCCTGTGACCTTTCAGTCAACTGGGCCCAGTTTGCATGCACGGTTGCTCTTTCCTTTTTATGCAAATGTACTCTCAGAGGTTGCTGAGAGAAGTTTCTGGCCTGCCTGAAAACTGAGGCGTGTATTGGTTTTAGTGCAGGCAATATATGAGGTTCTATTATTTTGCTGTTTCTGTTATATTTAAGAATTTTTGATTATCTTTTTCTTAAAGTTCTTTGATCAGTATCTTTTAACTGACCAAAAAAATCAAACAGAATTCAATATGATATTTATCTTGATTATTTGCATAGACTTTTACCACAAAATAACTTTTTATTTCATTTTTTCTTATTATTTATTATTATTAATGTTTTAATTAGGGATGCCCTATATTAATGCATTGTGTAGTTATAAAACATGTAAACATTATGTCAGTACATAAGCAAATCTCAAAATTATAATTTTTTTTCATCAGTACATTTATAATGTATAAGGATGCCAAATTAACTTGCATAATTTTAAAGTCAATTTTAATATTTTTTTAAATTATATTTTTAATTTATTCTAACGACAACATTTTAATATCAGGCGGGTCATAACAAAAAAAAAAAAATGAAAAAAACCTACTGGCTTATCAGCATCAGCCAGAATGTTTATATCGTTGCATCCTTCACATTCATATTCAATGTTTTTGAAGTCTTTGGAAGAGAATTCAACAAGCAAATCATGCATGATGTTTCCAAAACCTAGTTATCCCGTGGAAGAAATTTCATACATATATGTGCCGAACCGCTGTTGTGGATTATAGCATGTTCTCACATTAATAGAAAAAACTATTACAGTCTGTGGGGTCTTGAAGTGCGGGAGTTCTTATTAATCAGAAGTGCGATAAGTCTTAAGAGTTGAATGATGAGAAGGAGAGCATTGTGGGTAAAGGGCTTGGCTGGTTAGGGAGGGAAAGAGACAGACACATTAATATTCTCTTTCCCGTTCAAGTGTTTCGCAGAAAAAAAGGGAAAAGAAAGAAACGAGACATCTATCGCTCTCACCCCATGCTTTTATTTCCTATTGCCTCATCTTAAATTTCCATTATTCACCGCAAAAAAGCCAAGCCTATTCACACTCCTCTCTGACACCGGCGGCCCCCCTCACGCACACGCTCGCATACATTCACTTCAACCAAACACCATTATTAATCATCCCTATCGGTTTCTTCCATCTCCCTGCTATTTGCTGTTTAATCACTAAAATAATATCGAGAGGGGGGGGTAGAGGGCCCGTTACCATGGCGACCAAATGGAAAAGGTCAGGGTGAGTTTATCTTATCAGCGATAGAGAATGGTTACTAATTACAGATAGGTACTACCAGTGCTCAGTCCACAGGGCCCTGCCTTAAAACACTATCAGCAATCCACACCAGCCTGATATTAAAATTATCTACAGTCATCCACATACACACGCAGACACACCTCATCCTGGCACACATCGGACGAGACGGGCCTCGGCTCTCTGTAATGTCCGTTAACCCCGCTAATTCACGAATTGCGCTTTAAAACTGCTGATAAACGGCGGCTATGCTAGTCGTTGAGAGGTGTGCTACTTGCTTTGATTTATGACGAGGCCTAGCGTGGATGCTATTAATGTTTCACACTAATGGTGCAACCTTTATCCGTTTGAGTAAGTCATCTTCAAATATTTGCTGTATTAGTATACGTTAATTGTCGTAAAACTAACACCTAACATCCTGACAACAGAATCGTGTTCGAGGGTGATGAGACGTTCTGTTGTTCTGCTAAGAGTCACCGAACTGTCTTTGCAGCCACTGAACTGTTGACCCAAACTGAAGTGGCTGTTTCATTTAGTTGGTTCACCAGTGTTCTTCTGAAGCGAGTTGTTCTCATTAATGTTTCCTTACCATCATTCGCGGTTAATGACAAACCAGTTGTAATTAGATTTAGTGAGGCTGTGGAGATAACGACGCTAATTAATGGTAGGTGTTTGTGTACGTGCATCCGCACACATAATGTTAAAGCAGTAGTTCACCCAAAAATGAGGATTCTGTCAGTATTTACTCACCGCTTGTCTTTTTCTTCGTGTGAGGACTGAAAGTGGACGTTCGGTTTAATATAATGAAAGGGGGGATTGGTGAATAAGTTGTTTGAATATTGATCCAGATCACACAATCGTTCTGAATGATTTGTTCATGAATCACTGATTCAGCAGTCAGCTGTCGACAGCTCACTATGGGTATATTCAATCATTATTTACTCGCCATGTCAGTATCATTTTTTTCTTTTGTTGAGTGCTCCAAGTAAATTTTTGAATACTGTGGACCCTTTTTATGTAAATATAGGGTAAATTAGAACTGATTATTCAAGGAATGTTTGAGTATTTTGATGAATCTTATGATCCAGTTCACAAAACCGGTTTGAGTGATTGGTTTATGAATCTCTGACTCAGTCCAGTTCAAAAACTCGTTAGACTTCCTTCTATCGAATGCGAATTTTTTGTTTGAGTCTGATATTTGTCTGAATCACTTTATCCAGTTCACAAAAATTGATTTGATGCACATTGTGAATATCGACTAAAAAGTCTAATATCGTAAAACTTTCAATAGCCTTAAAATACATGATGCATGGACTACTTTTATTTAATATTTGAATGATTTTGTTTCTTTTTTTTAAACCTTGAAAGCTCTAGATCCAGAACTTTTAACAACTTATTTATGGGTGAGAAATTATGACAACTCGTTCATTTTTGGGCAAACTATCTGTGTTTCTCTTTGCTGTTCTTTTTTTGTAACTTTGATCGTTGTACGTTTTTGTGAAAGAGAGCAAACAGACATGTTCTGTTTGTTCGCGTCTTAGACATGCACATCAGAGTATGCTGGTGTTTCCGTGCGCTCCTTCATTTATCATCTTTGACATTTGGCTGTGCTCTCTTTATCTTCCTCTCATCTGAAAAGAACACATTTTTCCCATCAGAAATCCCGTTGTGACTTTTGCGTTCGAGGGGTGGTGATACTTCCTTTCGCAAACGGCATCTCTGTACGTATCTTTCCCGGGCTGGGTTCCCTCGTCTCCCCCCATCTTTTCTTCCCCCTTCTGTACTGCTCTCTCTTTCTCTCAACATGGATGTTATCGGAGGCACCGAGGGCTCCAGTGATGCCCTGCCTCTTGAAAATACCCCCTTTCTTTCCTGCTGCCAGCTGTGAGCTGGTTTATATTTAACATACCTACTTCATCTACCCTCACCACCCCCACCCTACTTTCTCCATACTTATCTCTGGCACCCTCACACATCGCTGTATTTTTATTTACTTTTTTATTTTGTGCCTGTGCAACAATGGTGAAAGATAACATTTCAACAGCAAATCCTGGCTCTTTCCCTCTCTACTATCCTATGTTTTTGTGTGTGTGTGTGTGTGTGTGTGCTTGTACCTTAGATGTGGCACATACGTACATGTACATCTGACCACAACTGAATAATGTGAATGCATGTGAACAAAAGTCTTTTGTACGGCTTGTGAATTTTTTCAGAAGAGGTTCTTCTGGTGGGTTTAAACGGGCTGAGGTGGTTCTTTTTTTTTTTTTTTTTAAGTATCATTCACCCAAAATGAAAATTCTGTCATTTACTGACCCTCATGTTGTTCCAACTTTTGTGACTCACTTTCTTCTGCCGAACAAAGAGAAAGTTATTTTGGTGAGGGTTGGTAACCAAACACTTCCGTTTAATGAACCAAAAAAAACCACCCTTTTCTCAAATTATATTTTTTTGCTTGCGAGGGTGCTACCATATTATTTGTGAATTTAATGTTTAGAAAATATAAATAATCCTTAACAGTTTACATAAAACCTTTACAGTTCTGGCTGATGAAGACTACTGAAGTGTTTTAGTATGTGTGTGTGTGTGTGTGTGTGTGTGTATAACCAGTCAGTAGCTCACTGTGTTGTCTGTTTTTATGTGCTTTTATGGTGATTAAGTCATAACAATCATATAAGAGCCATAAAGGGCTTTTCTCTGCCTCTTGACAAGAAGTACAAAAGAAATATACTCATACACCCACTCACAATACCAAAATATTCATACAGAAAACACATATGTGTTTTTGAAAGACATCTCACATGCTCACAAGTGCTTTATTCATTTGGTCAAAATTCAGTGAAAGATGAAATTGAAATATAGAATAAATAATTGTTTTAATATATTTTAAAAGATAATTTGCGTATATTCAGCAGCCATTACTCCAGTCTTCAGTGTTACTTGATACTAGAGAAATTATTCTATTTGCTGATCAAGGGATACTTACCTTACGATCAATATTGAAATCTTAATTTAAAGGTATAAAATTTCCTGAAAACTGATTTATTTGAAATGGAAGAATTTTGTGACATAGTAAATGTCATTTATTGTGATTTTTGATCAGTTTAAAGCATCCTTGTGGAATCGAAGTATTGATTTCTTTAAAAAATTATCCTACTGACTGTACACATGTTGTCTGTAATACCTGTCCACCAACTATTGCTGTATATTATATTATATTAAATATTACAGCATGTGATTCTTTTTACTTAAGCGTATCAAAATCGAATAAAAGTGAAACACCTTTGCTTTGTTTGATTGACATCACTCAAACTCTGCAGGTTGTGGCCATCTGGTCAGATATCTAACTGTTTATTTTTAACTAATTGTTTCATTATTATTTAATATCCTTTTTTTTGATGTTTTTGGGGTTTTTTGTTTCAGAGCGGCGGTAGCTATTTAGAAATAAGCAAAAATGATTGTCATCATCAATCCTTCAATCATTACGTATCTGTAATTTTATGATGCAACCTGCTGAATTCACAAAATTCAAAATAAAGCGAGGAAAAGACAAACTCTGCAGGTTGTTGTATGTTCTTATCCTAGTTTAGATCTGTCACTTTTTATAATCCATGCAGCTGTCATTCACAAAATCATCAATTACACGAGCAAATTGCAATTCTGGTGTACTTTAAACATCCATAACATCCTATTTTCTCCCTGACTGTTTTAGTCACCACTCTCTGCAGCTCTTCTTTGGGGTGTCTTGTGGTTGTGCCTCAGTCTGTGTGTTTGTGTGATCTACCGTGTTTAGTCTTTAGTCAGGACTGGAGCAGCTGGGTATGTATCTGTATGGGGGAGCTGGAAGATCTGCACAACTCTTTGTCTTCTTGAAGCCCAGACCTCAGGGTCAGAGTCTGGATAAACGGCGAAGGCCATGCGCACGTCTCTGTGTGTGATGAGTGAGGATCATCGTCTCTAGTAGGGAGATGACGATGGATCTGCTGTGTTCTGTCAGGAGAGAAAGTGAACGGCATGATGGAATGGTGAAAAGAGGGAGGGAGAGGAAGATGAGAGGCGTCTCCTACACATACCGTCGTGATGGCTGCCTCTCCCTTTTCTTCTGAAGAGTCTCAGAAGCATTTTGGGTGAAGATGAGTCTTAAGAGGGATCGCTCTCTTCCTCCCTCCACTCTTTCAACCCATCCGCCTCGCTGACGCATTCTCTCTCTGACACATTCACTCTTAGATATAGTATATAGTGTGTGCATAAAACACACACACATAAGAGGGCAAACGTGCAAAGTGTCTTGGAGGTTACGGCGTCTGATATTAATGTATACTTGTGATATTCGTTTAATCTGCGCTTGTTTCTTTTGTTGGCTCACACTGCTTTAATTGAAGAAGTTTTCATGGGAAAAGAATGTGTCTGAATATTGCCTCAGGCTTATCCAAGGACAGCTCATATCAATCAAGTTAGGGTCTGATAACAAATGCAACAATGTCTCGGAGAGGCCATTCACCAGTACTATAAAGAGTCTCTTTTACCTGGTTCTGTGTTTGATGAGGTGAGTGTCATTAAATATTAAATTTAAACGATAGCAATATCTTTTGTCTTTAGACCTCCTTAAAAAGGATAATTCATTTTAAAATTAAAAATTCATCTGCTGTACGCATCTACTCACCCTCAAGTCGCTCAACACATTTTTTTTTTCTTCTGTGGAACAGTTATTCTTTTCAACTTGAAAATGAGTGTAGTTGTTTTCCTCCTTTTTAGTAACAGGAAAGTTTTATTAAACTTTAAGTTATTTATTAAAAATCACTAATGTATTATTATGATAGAAAACCCACTTCAACCCACATTTTATTATTATTATTATTATTTATTATTATTATTGTAGCATGTGTGTATATATATATATATATATATATTTATATATATGCCATACCAGCCATCTTATCACAAAAAATAAATAAAATATTATATATATTTCTATTATAAAATATATAATATATTATTTACTGATTCATCTAAAAAAAAAATAATAATAATTATAAAAAAAATTTTTTTTCCCAATTTTAAGTGTTTGGCGTGGGTTGAGTGGGATATTTTACATTTTCAGGTGACCTGAGTTTTCATGTGTTGGCAGAAAGGCAAACACCTATTGTTTCTTTGGCTCACAGACCGTTCAAGATGAAGCTTGTGTTTAATGCAGAATTTGGAAACAATGTTAAAACATGAATGTAAGCAAACATACACTGGGCAGTATGCCCGCCTTCCTGTATTACGCTTTATGTGTGATAACAGGTTGTGACCCCTGCGTAACCCCACAGCTCTGTTTGCACCGATGCTCATTATTCCATTAGACGCATCCTGACAGCTGTTGCCCTGACCTCTCGAATAGAAAGAGAGCTGACGCGGCTTAGAGACTCTTTAGCTAAACATACACTTATGTACGTTTGTGTATTGATCCGAACCTCTATCTGGGTGGTGGGGAGGCGGAGATGTAGGGGCACTTCATACAAAAGAGCTGTTAAATTGTGTGGTGGATAAATAAGCATGATAATGCGACGTCCATATGCTTGTCGGATTCTTTTTATGCTGATTTCACAGTTTCATCTCTCTAGCTCTGTTCCTGTTGCTAACTGTTGTTAGCATGTTTTAAGCCAATAAGTTACGCGCAAAAGAGTGTAAAACTACACAGCATGAACACAAAATATGTTAATTTGTATCATACGCAAGTACCATAAATGTTAAGTTGTTTTTTTTTTACCGGACGTACTTTTCTTTTTTCTTGTCCGATTAGTGATAACACTGCCTCAGCCTACTGTTTTGTTGTCGGGAATATATGGATAAAACTGAATAACAATAAACTACTTCAGAAGGCAACAACAATATATTACACAACTCTAGCTACAAAGATTGGTCAAAAAAGTGGAACTTAAATGGAGTATACTTTGAAAGCTATGTGACACTTTAGTAGGGTTGGGCATCGTTTTGATTTAAACGATTCTGATTCCGATTCTTCCTTTCGATTTCGGTTCTTTTCGATTCTCAATTCCGATTCTTTGTGTTTACATTCATCTACAAGGGAAAAAAATATTTCAGTAACTTTGTTGTTCACCAAATTTGGTCAAGCGCTTTATTGTTAAATCACTTACCTGATTGTTGTGACGAGGTAACGTTCCTAACGTTGGTTAGCGCAGGGTTGCCCGAGGAGGACGAGACAGTGGACCTGCGCAGCACATCAGACAAACACGCTACACTCCTTAATTTGTACCTCATGCAGGGGTAGGTGTTTCGTCATATTTGTAGTGCATCCTCCCGTGCAAGATATCATTTTGTCACATGTGTTGCACTGTGCCGACCCAAGGTTTTTTAGTGTGAAATAAAGCCACACTTTTGAGCGCCGCTTACCGTGCTCCATAGCTGCAACTATATGCGCGGCAAGCACTTCTGGAAATACGGTGGCCACAATGGAAACCAAAACTTGCTTGTTTGGAACCGATGATCGCAATCGAAAACAAATTTTATAAAGGATTCTAATGGCATCGTTATTTTTTTTTTAACTGTTCCAAGTTGGAACCGGTTCTCAATGCCCAACCCTACACTCTAGGCACTTAAGTCAAAAATTAAGTTTACTTTGTACTTTATACTCAGTGGCTGGGTATTCAACTTTTTACGATAACAATTTGTGGTTTAAGTAAACAAATTAAAATTGTTTGTCCACACTGGTGCTTGAATTGAGGCTGCTACAATGATCTGTCACGCCACATTAAAGAGTGTCAATACAACATTTGTTGTTTGAATTTCATTTAAGCAGTTTCTGGATAGGAGGCGCACTATAAATAATCTTTGTTTGTTCTTCATGCATTATACATGAAAGCACAAACTAAAAATAGATTTTGGATTATTGTTAAGAATAATTTTTTTGTCTAAATTAAATTTAAATTTGCATTTAAATTTATTAATATTGTCAACCTAACCCAGTTTCTCTCTCTGGCCCTATAATGCTGTAATGGTAGTCCGCTATCTAGGCTTTGTCACATTTTTGTCCGCTCCTCAATTCTTAAGAACATTTCCGCTTTAAATCGTAAACAGAAATTTTCTGCTTCGCTCCTCCTGCACTTGTGTAAGGTGGGGTAAGCATGGCGCAAGGAGAGGAGGAGAGATTGAACTGGGGGGAGTGAAGTTGCCAGGCAGCCAGAGTGGAGACCCTGGACTATCGAAGCCAGGCACGCAGACAAGAGCCAGGAGATAAGCTGCCTGATAAAAGATAGAAAATAGCAGCAGATTTCAACTTTCCCACCATCCAAGATTCACGGGGAGGAGGGGCGGCTGAATCAACTACTTATTTCATCCATCCGTATCTGTCTTTCCCTACGAACAACTTGCAAGTCACTTGATTAGGTGCGCGCACACACACACACATTCTTACCAATGGGTATTTCACAAAAAATATACATGATTACACACTGTTTTCCAGTCCACCAACATCTTTCCTGACCTTCAGAAGAAGAGGTTCACTCCTGGCTATTCCTTTTCAGTCATTCTCATAAATACTCAAACACACTCCCTCTTTCCTATTGTACTGTACCTTCCCACTCAGCAAACAAACAGAGGCATACATGCTCTGATATGAGTTCGTTTACTTGCACGTTTTGACTGTTTAGTCTATTTCTGGTGTTCTAGCAGTGGGTGGAAGGTTGGAGGGGTGAAGCAGGCGGAAGCTTGAATGGGGTTTGGTGTTAGACATGTGTGTGGTGGAGTACCAGTTGTGGGGTGTTTAGCATCATGTCTAATTATGTGCCTTCTCACCTCTCCAGAAAATTGGACGAGTGTTATGGCCTTTTCTTGTCATTTATCCAGATTATTGCCAATTATATTGTGAACTATATAAAGTATATAGTTTACATCACCATTAATGGGTTGGCCCTTTTCTTTTTTTCTCTTTTGTTAATTTAACGCATCACTATTTAATTAATTACAAAATTTCAATCAATAATTTAATGATTTAATTTTTTTATTAAATAATTTATTCAAAGTTCCATTGACCCTAGGTCTTTCAGTGGTATTGCACAGGCCAAGAATATAGGTTTTTCTGATTCCTTTTTCCATATTTCTGCATATGAATGACAGTGGTAAATTATTATTATTATTATTTTTTTAATAATTTTTTTAATACCAGGTTCCCATAGTTAAGGAAACCCATCAGTGAATATTAAAATTATGATTTAAAGGACTGAGAAAGCCATATAAATGTAATACAATCATAAGAAGTCATGGTAATTTGTATAGTGAATATATTTATGCTCAGCTCTAAAATATCTAATTGGGTGAAAATTCCTCTTTGTGAGCAAAATCTCTATTAAAGGATTCTTTCCCGTTCATTAAAGGATGGAAAAGTCTCAGAAATTGGCTTTTTTCACTCCTTTCATCCATGTGAATGTGTTTTTTTTTTTTTAAACCCCAATCTTATATAATAACTTGAAATATCTTTCTTCTGAAAAAGTTTATAGTCTCTTGCCTATGTATTGTAACAGAATGTGCTCGCAAGTGTTAAATAGACGTCAGTAGAATTTTTTTTTCTCTCTACATGGAAGGCTCTGATAAATTGGTGAGCAGGTTTGTTGATCTGTACTTGCAGTGGTAGTTTTTCTCTCAAAGGGGCATGAGAAATACCCTCAGATGCACCATTCGTCTATATGGCGAGCCGAACGGCTTGTAACCTTAGAGATATCGTTGCAGACAATCGCACCTGCCCTCTGTGGACACAAAGAACAATTTCCAGAGGAGGGGTAAAATCTGATTTCTCCCCTGTTCGGTGAATCCATCTTTCTGTTTTTATTCCTCCATTCTTTCGCTCTCTTTCAGTCTCCAGCCCTATCACCTCTCCTTGACCATTATCTGGCAGACAGCTCCTGCTCATTAAGGAGTTAATTTTCTTCTCTCTATCTCTGATTAGTATAGTTGAACCTAAAGCACTGTGAATTCTTTAAATTTTCCCTCCCCGTTATCAAAAAGAGAAAAAGGGGAATGGGGGATATTTAATCGTTTAAGTAGTCTTCCTGGGGAACCGCTGCTGCCGTTTCTGCTTTTTTTTTTTCTTCCTTCCCTCTTCCCAGCAATGTAAAGAAATCCTGCCGAAGCCGCCCAGCTCAGTAATTCAGTTTTTAAAGCATGAAAAAAAAAAACGACTTGATGAAATTCCACTATCAGCTCCGAACCAATATGCAAAATATCTCTCTGGAAATCAAATAGCTATTATGTTTTCATTTCCACGTCGGCGTATTTGCTTAATGAAGAGGAGACAGATCAGACCGGTAGAGTCTGCAGGAGGCGATAACTGGGAACGGCTTGCAGCTATCCACACAGAGTGACGCTCCCAGTCAGAGAGAGAGAGAGAGATGAAGAGTGAAAGAAAAGAGAGAGTAATGGGGAAAGGAAAGAGCTTGCACAGGCGAGAGAGAGGCAGAGAAAAGGTACAGACAGTAACGTGATGGAGGGATGTAAAAAGCAGAGAAGGAAGCGTAGAGTGAGAGAAGAAGATAAGGAAATCGAGGGATGTCTTTAAAATGTGCCTCTTTGCAGTGTCCTGGGCTCACGGCTGTTTGATGTTTGACAACCTGCTGACAAATCCACGGCGAGGATCAGTCAGGCCCGTTTGAAGTGCTCCGATGCCCAGCGCACATGAATATCATCACCACACATTATCACCTTACAATAATCAGTCATTATCATAAGTATTATAATCACTCATTCGTGTGATTTGACTGATGGAAATGAGAACAGTATCTTCCTGCGCTGTTTACTTTTTTTATTTCATTATTAACGAGCCTCGTCAAGTATAACTATATTATTTGTTCTGTGCTCGTGCTCGGTCTTAAGAGTTTTTGATTAATTATTCTTCTTTGTTCTTACGCTTTATGTTCAAGCTTTGGCAAATACAAAAGATATTGTGTAAATATACTGGGCTTCTTGCTGTGTTTTATTTGTAAGCTCAGGTTTTAAAGAAATTGCACAGATATTGCCTTTATGTCTTTTGAAACCTGTATAACTCTCATCTGTTTATTGTAAAATTAGTTATTTACAGAAGAATATCCAAGCTTCATAATAGTGACATTTAGGTAGTATTTTAAATGTGAATTAAATATTGGTCTTTATTTCACATATAACTATTGCACAGCTTCAAGAAAAGGGCATTTAGATGCTATGATACTTTTGTTGTTTGTGAATGAGCAGCATGAGCATTAATCCAAACATCTCCTTGTTATATTGCACAGAATAATAAATCAGGCTTTCTTTCTTTTTATGTTTTTTTATTTTTTTATTTATTTTTTTTTTATTTATTTATTTATTTATTTATTATTGTCTTGCATTGTGATGAAAAATATTTTGCGAGTGATTTAAAGTAAACAGTTGACTGTTTGCAAATAAAAATTCATATTTATTTTGCACTTTAAGTAAAGACGATTGATTAATGTGCCGCTTAAGCTGAGGTAATACAGTGATCTGTGACCATACAAGAGCCATAAAAGATGCATATGTTGTTGGAGAAAATAAATAAATAAATTGAAAGCCGAAACCTTGTTTCTTACAAGTAACCTGCTCTGTCTTGTATTTTTTATGTAAGGTCAAGTGCATGTCATTTTTAAATATTTAATAGATACCACCCATGTACAAAAAAACAACAACCACAACAACGTAAGCTTGTTCTGTAGCCTTCTGTTGTATATGTATGACTCTGTAAATTATACCACAACATGTATAGAAGCAGATCCTATAGTAGCCACAGTCCAATGATGAATAATATTGCACCGCAGCCTCGTTTTAATCCATCGTGTAAGTGCCTGTACGCCCTATAAGTTTTACTGAATGAACACAAGGGTGCTATTCGCATGCTGTGTTGGCAGAAACGGAGATGTCGAGGCTTGGCAAAGCAAGTGAAAGTCCACTCCTGCACGTCAGCGTGTCCGCAGAGGTCCTGCCAGTGCTGCGCAAGCCCCGAGGCTCCCAGCTTATCTACAGCTCCAGCGATGCTGGTGACACGAGTCCCGTCCAGCCAGGCCTCTGTCTCAGCACTCGACTGGCTCATCAATCATTTCAACACATTTTCAGGCTAGCAGATCAATAGCTCCTTTTTACCTTTCTGTACATAAACTGATCTGTCTTCTCATCAGCTGTGCTAGCACTGAGAGATCTGTCCGAAACGATACATTTGTGAAGTCTCCTTCTGATTTATGCGGGATGCTGTGCTTTCAAGTACCCGGTCTAACCCTCGGATCCATCTAATTAATATTACTAAGAGTGTTTTAATGCCCTTGGCTATGATCAATGCGTGTAGCCACTTGTGCTTGAAATTATAAGTCCGGTACCGCGGGACTTCCCTGAACGCTCACACACATGCCATAGACTTCCAGTTGTCCTCGAAGTATCTTCGCAAGTCTCTGATTTCCAGATACAAGCGGTGTTCTTTTTTTTTTTTCGCTGTGTTTGGTAATGTGGTGATTAACGTGAGGGTGAGGAAGTTTGTTCGTTTAATCAGGGCTCAGGTTTGATGTGTTGTCTCTTAGTTTAATCACTGCCGCTAAGCACACTGGTTTGATGTGGACGAAGCGGCTTAATAAAGCACTATCTCCTCCGCCTTCATCAGCTTTCTCACTTTGTTCTGCCTGTTCGAGTGCCAGTTAGAACTCAACAGTGAAAAAATCTTTTTTTCAGTTGATCTTTTTTTCTTTTGCTTTGCATGAGAGACAGAACGGGGTCCTTAAACATGGACAGAAAGCTAAAAGTGAAATTATTATTATTCAGGTTTAATCAAAATGTAGAGTTTTTCTTATTCTACACATGCCAAATTTTTTTTTTCATTGAATGTACTACAAATAAAGTTGCCTGCTGACACTTTGCCGATCCTTTTTCAGTGTTCAGTTCTGTGAAAGATACATATTATTCCTTGTATAAGATGAAGAGGTTGAGCAGAAACTTTTTCCGCGCCATTTGATGTCTGTAAGCAGTGATGCGGCGATTTATTCATTTAACCAGAGCAGTAATAGGAAAGAAAATCATAATTCAGACTTACATTTAAGCACGAAATGTAATTGGAATTTTAAACAGAGGAGCCCCTTTGTACAATTATGATTAAAGGAAAATTAATTGTATGAAAATGTCGCCACAGATATAGAAAATTAGATCTAGCAAGGCCCGGACTACATTCTAAAAATATGGCGTATGGGATCGATCTTTTCTACTTTTCTCTCTCACACGTCCTTTATTACTAAGGTCCAAATCTAAGTGTGTTAATTTTATCTGAAATTACAGTGAACCATGCAGGCGTGGAAGTCGAAATTAGCCTAAAGATGTTTCATTTACAAAGACAGAAACACTTTGTCAGGGAGCGATTGTTTCCAAGCATTATCTCCGCCTCGTTTTAATTGCTTTGGAAGTGAAATTAACAGAATTAGAAAAATTGCCTTTGCCTTTTTCTACAAGGCTCTTTATTCACGGGTATTGTTGTGTGCTTTGTATAGATTATAGGCCTCTTTGTTCTAGGAAGTGTAAATATATACGCCTCCAGTCATGGCTTTAGCTCCGAACAATCCCCTCTCTGTTCATCACAACTTAATGAAAATTAATTTACCAAAAACTGTGGTAAAATCCGATTTTCCAACCCCTGTAGATGCAGATGTGTCAAATAGTGGGTGTCCTGGTTGAGTTAAGCGCAGTGAGAATGTGCTTTGGTGAATTTTGCCATTTTTCTCAATAGTATACTCTCTAGTTTTGCTCGTCTTAAACCTCATTAGAATAACAATACAGACGGCGACGGTTGAATTAAAATGCATACCGCTGTGGTGTCCACTACAGCAGCCGTTGTCTATCACGTATCGCATTATAATACCTCCGTTTTAGCTTGATCTCTCTAAAAAGATACATTCAATTTAAAACTGATTTTGTTAAAAAATGTTTTACACAATTAGTTTAATCACCAAACTTTTTTTTTTGTGAGATCAACTAATTAAAGAGGTGTTTTATTAAACACCAACATTTAGTTATCTCATCATGGTTGGAAAGTGGGTTTTGTTCAATTGGTGCCAACTGGGAGTGTATTGAGTTATACAAATGAGTTAATCCTGGCCAGTGATACAACACACACACCGTGTTCATTTACTTCCTTGAGGTCTGAAGCTCTGGGATTTCCAACCAATTAAACCGTAAAAGGCATGTAGCACGAGGGTTTGAAATGAATCAGAATTTTCTTTCTTAATCATGTACTTTATCACTTTTTATTTACAGCACACCCTACTTCCTTTAGGACATTAATAGGGTATATTCGCATTATCTAAAGCCTCTCAGTTGAGGCTTTGGCATGATATGAGATCTTTTAAAAGGCCTTTTAATGTCGGATGACTTTTATTTTATATTGCTCTTCTCTTTATGACCCCCTTTCTCTCTTTGTGTTTTTCTTTGCAGGCTCTATTGGGGATCTTAATGGAAGTGAAGATCCGTCTGATGATGTAAGCATGTCAGGAGAGGAGGGTGGAGCTTCAGACCAGGAGGACTCTGCAGAGTGTGACAGTTCAAGTCCACCTTCGTTCACACCACTTTATAACGAAGGTGAGGTGAAGCATGCTAAACCGGCTGTTTCATGCAAACCATCTGAAGCTGGCCAAATGTTCCCAACTATGCGTTTATGGTCTGAAATAACCTGTATTGTTTTGTGATGAAACAGTTTAACCACTGACGTCTATTGATAGCAGTATCTCACTTACATCTGATCGTCTCCATGCACCTTTTTCTATACATTAACCTCCAAAAAGGACAAAAAAGAACCCTCTATGAACTTCTGGAGCCATATGATAGCTTCTTTGAAGTGCAGACTGAAATTTTATATTGGGGCTTTCTAATAAATGTCAGTCGCCATGCCATTAACGTTTGATGCTGCTATCCAGCTTGGCATGATGCATCGTAAGCTTTCTTATTTGAACTTTTCATTGAGCTTGGAATATAGTGTGGAATATCTTTGAAACATAGTGTGAGATTTTTCTTTTAGCAATAATGTTTACATTAATGTTTTATATTTTTACACTTAATATGGGAGGAAAATTATAGGAAAGAAAAGGAGTTTGGAATGAGAGAACCGTGTAAATAATTCTTTATGGAATAACTGTTGTGGAAAGAAATGCTCACCGAATGAGACAGTTTTCTGTGCGTTTTTTTCCAGACGCATGATATTTAAGTCACATTTTTTAGTTAAGATTTCTGTTTTTCCTCTTTTTTTTTCTGTTAATCTGGAAAATTCCTGTTCTTGTGAAATTGGGGACTGAGGAGATAAGAGCCGGTTCGTTGGCTGCTTTTGATAAACGCATGGAAATTCTGTCAGGTGCTAATCGTGACTAGTTTAGAGATTGCCCTGTTTTGTTTGTGCGCTTGTGTGCGTGTGCATTTATACATACAAGTATGTGGTATTCGCAAGTTCGCATTCGAGGTGCTATTTGTCATCCTTCTATTTTCTGGTGTGAAAAGAGGGTCTATGTTAACGTGTTTCTTTAGCTCTTTTTTTTTTCTTTTTTTCTCCCCTCTATCAATCTCTCGCCCCCACCCCTCGGGGCTCCACTGTTGCCCGGTGCTGCTATTATCAGCCTCTGTAAATCAGCCGTGTTTGACGAACCTGCTCTTTCAACCTGCGATCAATACCAGGTCTTTATCAGGCCAGCAGTGGCTAATAAAGGCAAGCTCCCTTATCCACCATCTGGGAGAGAAAGAGACAGGCGATAACCAACTGATAACTGCTTCAGAAAAACACTCAACCAGTCACAGGACACACAGTGCCGATAACCACCTGTAAAACATAAATATAAACGAAAATACCACCTTTTAATAATCATTAATAGCAGGGCGGCTGCTGGTTTCCACATGAAAGGGTTGGTCTGAAGCGATCTGATGAAGTCCTCATCTGTATCAGCAGAGAAGCTGATAAACCTTAAGCAAAGATGGCTCCGTGTTCCCGAACACCTTTTGTTATCTCGAACCCAGTGAGGTTTTGATCCAGCTTATGGTTTCGCCAAGGCTGAAATAGTTGACTGAATGGAAACATCTTAGCTTGCCCCACTTTGGGGCGCCATGTTGGACTCAGAGATGATACAGTTGAGCCCTCTGTAACTTACAAGAAAGGAATTTGACCCTGCCATTATGATCTGTTTGGGGAAAAAGCACTCGCAGAAAATTGACTCGAAAAAATGAGGCCAGCCAGAAAGAATGGAGCAAGTTGGGTGACTTTGCCCTCCAGGTGTGACAAGGGAAGTTGCTGTTATCAGATGAAAGGAGGTTGTTGGGTTGGGGACGTGGTATATGTGTGTGTGTGTGTGTGTTTGCATTTGCTGGTAGACTAAGGAGACTGTCGAGGAGCCAGGATGGTGGCAGCACCCATCCACCCTGATACCTGCCGTCTCTGCTCAGATGATATGGGAGATTATATTGATAATATTAAATGCAATAACTGTGGCTCCAGCTCCTCTCCCCACGCTGAGCGCTGCATGATAAAATCAATGTGCCATTCAATGTGATTTATAGCTGAAAATAATAGGGCTTCTTAGGCAGGGAGGGAGGCACGTCACGGGACGGCATGTGCCGGGACGGGCTGAGAAAGGCGGTTGGGTCTGGGTGGAATTGCACGGGTTGATGAGAAGGGCGTGTACATGTGAGATTTATTTGATGATGAAGATCTAATCTTCAACCTGTTGCATTAATAATGGCAGCTCTGACCTGCGTCACACAGACAGACATTTATGGCTGGAATTGATCGGCAGCTATCGCTGTTTATCGCCACGGGAATGCAAGGGTAAACATGCCCTTTGTGCACCACAGATGAGCTGTAATCGAGGTGGGGTGAAGGGGAGGGAGTTGGGGAAGGGGAGAAGATGAAAAGTGGAGTGTGGGAGAGAAGAGAACAAGTCATGTCGGTTTACTCGTGTACATGCAACAGTGGCACTCAGCAGAGAGAGACTGCTATCAGCAAGGTGATCGCTCTGATCAAAGAGAATAACTAATCATTGGCATCAATGTCTGGGAGAGCTGTACTCTGTCTTTCACACTGATGAAAAAGATCGGCCTTAATAAAAGGAGGACGCTGGCCGTCTGTTGGCAGGGGTTTTTAGTTCTCGCTTGGTAAATCAAAAGGGCTCGGGTGTATACTGAGATGTTGTGTTGCTGAATGACACAGGCCTCTCTTTTGGCCACCTTTGATCATCAGAGCAAGACCACCACACTCATTTTGTATAAAGTATTGGAGAACTGTACAACATGAAACTTGAAACAACACATCTCTGGTCCAAAAATGGCCAGTCGTTCATATAAATAATAATTAATCTGAAAAATATTGATATTATGTTTAGTATTTTTTTATAATATTGAATGTTTTAGGTTTTTTAATTATTCACTACTGTTTGGGACAGTAAATTTTTTTTTAAATAATAAAAAGTTTTAAAATAATAATAAAAATAAGTATATAAATTCAGTTGGAATGCAATGATAATCAAAAACAATGATCATAATTCTTAATAAAGTCTTAAATAATTAATCAAATCAGCATATTTGAATAATTTTTTGAATGATCATGTGACACTATATATATATATATATATATATTAAAATAGAAAAATACAAAAAATGTAATGTAAATTAATTTGCAATAATGGCTAACTAATTATTGAATGTTTTCCGTACTCAGATAACATGCAGATATACAGATATATATATATATATATATATATACATATATATATACCTACACATATACAGATATACATATACAGTACATATACAGATTAAATTGCACAAACTTTTTAAAACTGGAATAATAAAAATGTGTGATCCTGTTTGCCTTACAAATTGTTCCACTGATATTCCACAGAGCCCAGAACCCATGAATCCCTGGCAGTGCCGGATGAGGGTGAGGAAGATTCGAAAGGACCAAAACACTGTACAGAAGATGAGGAGGAGGAAGAGGCAGATGAGGAAGGGAAACCCCAGTGGAACGGCCCAGGTCAGTCTCAATCTGTCCCTGCTTCAGGAGTGTTTAACTGTCCCATGAATCACTGGCTCCTCAGGAAGAGACGGCTATGTTCATATTGTCAACTTATTGGCCATGAAACAACATAGTCCTCGACTTTATCAAGTTGCACATTCATACAGAAATGATTCAGTCCGAATTGCCTGTAAATCGTGTAGTAAGTACAGTCATTTTCGTATCAATGTTGTGAATCTAATGTGCACTTCCCAACACTTAGTCACTTTGTCAGTGCCGCAAAGATTTACCACATTCCTGTGACATCACAGTTGTGACACGTCTGAGAATTCAGCCAGTTCAGATAAACTTTCAATGTGTATCCTGTGGAGCTTTATTAAACAATGCCGGGTCAGATCACAGTGTTATCATCTTCATACTGCACTGTTAGCTTAGGAAAATCTCCAGTGCATTTATTGACCACACAATGTATCAGAAATATAGTAACGGTCTCTTTTAGAGTTGGTACTTGTGTTTCTCACAGACAGGTACCCCTAATTTCTGTCAAATAACCAGTGCAAATGAATTCATACTTAGCTGTCTTACCATTGATCACTTTATTTTCTCTATTTGTTGTAGAAAGCAGCTTAATAAAAAAAAGAGTATAATAAAATATACATCATACTTATATAACATTGCAATATATAACAAATATTTGGTTGTCACTTGAGGTTCAATCTGGACCTTAAAGCAAAAGAAGTTGAGAACCACTTCCATCTGTTTTGGCCAATTAGTGAGTCCAGTAAACCAGCTGAAGAATAGCTTAGCAAAGAATGACTGAAGCTATTTTTCAGTACAGGTTTTTGAACTTGGTGTGCCTTATTATTTGCAACAAATTTCTTGGTTGTTCTCCAAAGCCACTTACCCTCAAAATAGCAAAAGCAAGATAATAAATATGAATTAACCTCTAGGATGTTTTGTGTGTTATTCTCTTGCCCTCAAACCGGTTGTATAAAATCTCAGACACCCTTAGAACTTTACTGTACTCGCTGTAAAAACATACAGGGAATCTTTAATATCGGCCTGGATAACGTAAAACGGCTTTTTCTATCATTTTCCTCCATCTTTTCTCTCAGGACAGCACGGCTGAGCAGTACAGCTTATAGCGATAGTGGGGATCTAGTCGAGTATGACATGATTCAATATGCAAGGCATTTTCTTTATCTCGAATATTTAGAAATCGCCTAAATATGTGTGTCTCCCCATGTGTATGTGTGTGTTTTTAATTTTTCACGTCAAGGATGTGTTTATTATCGTCCTGTTCCAGCCTGTCCTTTTAACAGTAATTGGAGTGATATTAATTGCTGTGCGGTTGCCGCTTGATGACAGCGCTGGCGATCTGAGCGTGATAGGCTTTTTTTTTATCCCTCGCAAACTAACTGCCAGGAGAATGAGGAAGAGGGGGAGAGAAAGAGAGAGAGAGAGAAAGAAAGAGGGGGAGCTGGAGAGATAGGCCTTCTATCAGTACTGGAGCAGGCGCTGCCTTTATCAGGAGCACGATTGGCAAAAGGGAAACTTTGACCGGTCTGAATTTTTCCCTTATCGCCATGACCCCCCCCTCACACCACCCCACATCCCACCACTGGTCTCTCCATCACCACTAACACCCCCTGACGAATGCGGACATGCACTTCTTCCTTGTTTCTTGTTGTTTTGGCCTCTCAGCATCAGGAGTGTGTTTGTTCTTGCATTGCATTTTGAGTATGTCACCACTTTTTTTCATAATCCTGTGGGAACTTAATGTTCGGTTCAATAGTAAAACCGTTTACTGTTTACGTTTTTCTCATTTTTTACTGTAATTAGTGTAGTTCTGGTGTTAACTCCTGTACTGGGCTGGGCCTTGTCTGATGATGTCACCTCCTGTTTAACCTCTTTCTTTAAGGTTTTAGGTGATGGTATGAAGGCGCAGTGGCAGCCAAACCCATAATTTCTCTCTATTTTTTAGTGTTTTTGTCGTTCTGTACTGAAAATATCTCTTAAAGTGTTTTCCTATTTCTGTTTAACCTTTCGTATACGCTTCCTGAAAGTTCTCAGCTGGCAGGTTCTCATCCAATGTCATTCTTATCAGTTTGCATAAAGCTTTATTGTATACGCATACACAAACACGTAGATAAAGAGATGGAGATGGAACACAGGCCATAAATAAACAAGTATGCCCATTTATAAGTTCCTTATCACTTTTGAAGCTATAAAATTCACGTCTTTAAGAAATGCCAGTATTCTTTAGTTTGAATTCTGTATAAAAATGAACAGCACTTGAAATACAGTCTTTTACCGTATTAGAAGTGTCAATCAAAAATACTTTTTAAACTGAATGCTTAAAAAAAATTCAACGTTTTATCGAAGGATAACGCGTATCACAATTCGATAGCCATCCGCTATTTAATTTTCACGGGTGGCCTATCCGTCCTTAAAGCATCCGTACGTAACATCGGTGGAAAACTCTCGCTTGTTGTTTGTTAATTGCTTCTGTATCTTTATAGAATATTTTTCAGGGTGGGGTTCTGTTGAATGAATTGATAGGCAGTGGTGAGGCAGAAGTGTCAGGAATGGGTTGATATGGCGAAGCAGCTTTTTAATCTATAACGTGTCCTGCTGCATGATATGCAAAATAAATTATGAAGAAAAAAATTATCTTCAAAATGACCTTGCTGGCTGGAGGGTTTGATATTTTCCTCTCTGCTTAAAATTCTTGATATGCAAATGGCCGTCACAGTAATCCCTTCTAGCTGGCGGACCGTTGCTCCTTTTTCCCCTTCTCCCCCTCTTTCTTTCTCTCTCTCTTCATCTCGCTTTCTCTTTTAGAGTTTGGCAGGATGGAATTAGACCTTGACTAAACTAGCTTCGCATATAACGTTCCTGCTTGCCCAGCATTCTCTCCCCAGCAGCATTCCTTATCCACACGAGTCATTCAAATTACTCCAATAAAGCATTATAATGGCAATGATAATAATGATTATTATTATTTACCCGGTGTGGTGGGATTTTATCATATTTAATTATAAAGGATCGGAGGGAGCAGCGTGTGCATATTATCAGTGGCATTTAAATGCTGATAAATTATTTGCGGGTGCTGGAACTGGCATTGATGAGAGGGCTGCAGGGACGCTGATAGGTGCGGAGGTGTTGGCCAGGTTTTACAGCGTCAGCAGAGAAGCAGGAAAATCTGCATAGACCTCCTGAAGAGTCCTGAGCGCTGGAAAATTAAAAACATATCAGCACAGCTCAGAAAGGGGGAGAGAGTGGAACTAAATTTAAAAAGAAATGTGTTTGCAGATGCCAGACCAATGTCACGAAATCTTCCTGCAAATACATCTGCACGCAAATTTTATTTAATGTATTATCTTTGTGAGTTTTTATATTATATATTTAAGTTTTAAAAAATTAAGTAATTTAAAAAAAAAAGTATGATAAGTTGGCGCTGATAGCATTAGAGCCATTTGGAGTAGCTGCCACACTTTCAGCATTTTTTTTTAACAAAATTCTGACGCCATTGTTACTCCAACTCCAAAATAGCCAGCTTGTCAATTGTGAGGAAAAAAAAAACTAGAAGTGATACAAACGCATGACCCTGGTAAATAACGAGGACAATGACAAAACCTTTAAAACTGTTTGCACTAAAAACCAATGTGTTCATAATTCAGATAATACATTAAAATACTACGCTAAGAATTCGAATAGAGGACATTTCCCGCTTCCTGTTACTTCTACATTGTCCTGTAATAGATACAAAAAATATTTAAAAACTTTGGCAAAAATAAAGTACATTTAATTTGAATAAATCTGTTAAAGTAATTTATTTATTAAAATTAAAATATATAATAATATAATTTATAAAATTTGCTATATTGCTATACTTCTTTACTAATATTTCATTAATACTTATTTTTAGTGACGTTGTCTAAATTGAATCGAACTTGGATTTTTCTTGTTTTAGCATTTCAGTTTTTTCTTTGTACTTTTTGTAAATATTGTATACAATACAAATTTTTTTGCGTTTTTAAGTTGACGTGTGGTTTTGAATGGTGGCAAAAATAGTGATCGTTATTAAACGGGTTTCTCGAACACTTCCATTGGTCTGTTCGTAAACTTTCTTAAACTAATAATGTTATTAATGTTTTACATTTACATTAACACACTGGTTAAATTTTTTTTACTGTAAAAACAGATCTGGGTGTATCTGATCTTCAGCTTTAAATAAAACGAACATTACTGTTCAAACAATTGAGCCCGATTTAATTATACAGTGTAGCATGTGGTAGTCCTTGTTAAACATATTTATATTGTTCTCAGGGAGACAAAAGCGCCTGCAGTCTGAGGTTTTATCAGACGTGTCTACAACACACGACTGAAGAAGTGAAATTCACTGGCGAGTCATTCAATCTCATCCCTGGACCCATTGTTTCGCTGCTGAATGAGCGAGCTCAGATCAGAGCGCCGGAGTGTATGGATATAATATCCAATTGTGCTCCGCATTTCAAAGTTAATTCAAAAGATTCATTCACAAGTTTATTTTGATCTGCTGTCACTCTCAATGGAAGGGCACTGGTGGCACTGATGCTTTGCTAGACCTTTGATGATCTATATCCTGCTGAACAAAGCTGAATTTCTTTCTTTTTCTTTTCCTTTCTCATATGTTAGTGTATGTCTTTTGGGGCATAATTTAGTGGAAACCCGAAACCACTATGTTGGTCTCTGTTTGGACAAATTCAGCTCAGCCTAAACATGCTAATAATCTTGACATGCTGTCAGACTCATCAATTATGTGGTTAGTGTGGTTAAGCCGATTTGGGTTACAAATAACAATACAAAATAAATATACTAAGACTCAAGTACATAAACTTGAAACAAGATTATGATATCAGATACACCCAGATCTGTTATTGTGAACTCACCATTAATCTTGTGCATGCTGTAGAACCTGGTTTGCTTCTTTAGAAAAATACATTTATAGAGAAAACTGGAAAGTTTAATGCTGTAACAGGTTCATAGAAAAAATGAGCATAGTAGCAGGTGTTTTCAGAGAGCTACATAGAGTGCCATTGTACAGTACAACACCACCTGGTATTTTGCCAAGGTACCAAACTTAATGTGTTTTTTTTTTTCTTTATTCCTGTGTCGGCGAGAATGTTTTGGCAGCGCAGATATGCCAGAATGACAGCCTGTGAAGTTGATGGTTTTCAGTTATTCTGATTATCTAGCCTTCTTCTGCAATCTTACATTATTTCTTCCTGAGATCCGGCTGTGGTTGTGCTGCACTACGAGGGACTCAGGCGAAGCTGTTATCTGAGGCTGAGCAGAGCGGGACCAGCGTCAGACCGTTAACTTCCATTCTCAGTTGCTCTCACTTCCCCACGTTACCCTCTTATCCCAGCACAGCACAGCGTTCCCCAGATTCCTGACATGTGGGAATTGTAATTTATCTGTATCTGTTTATATTGGTTGTATATTGTGCAATGCTCATTTCTTGTTTTTACATTTAGATCATCTTTGCTGCCATCTAACGCTCACTTTAACAACATTAATAAAAAAAAAAAAACACATCACAATCTTCATAAAATCTGAAAAACAATAATATCCATATATGGTATTATAATAATGCATACTAAAAAGTCAATCAGTTTTTTTGACAAAATAGTATAGCATTTTAATATCTGCAATTTATCAGTTATCTTTTGGTAACTATTTCAGTTACCTATTATCAGCCCCCTGCTGCTAGACTAGCATGTCTTAAATGCATAAAGTTTGTTTTTAGTTTTTTAGGCACTTTTTGTCATGTTATGCTAGGCACAGCTACTGGTGCATGCTTCTTTTTTTGACATCTGAAAAAAAAAATTAAATAAGAAACCAAATTTAACTCTGTTGGTTTTCCAAGAATCAAGTTATCTGATGAGTTATACTCCGTTCGGTTAAAGCTCGTATCATAAATTAACAGTAACACGCCTCTCTTGGCATGCACCCTAAACACCTGCAGAATGCTGGAACTTTATTGTGCACAGTGGGCTGTGGGACAATCGTCCCACACTTGTGGTTAAACCGAGCTCAACGGCAACTAATACACATCACACAAAACTCTCAGACTGAAACAATTTATATTTAGAAGCGTTGTGTGTGAATTGCTTACACAATGATGATTGACTGTGAAGGAAGAGGCATTTATCTGTAATTAAGAACATACTCTTCCCTCTCTGTCTGTCACTCACTTCCCCTGTTGATGATTGAGAGGTGTGGGCTTTAATCTGGAGGAACATTTCTCACTGCCGTCCCCTGCTGCTATCTCTCCAGCTGCTCCATGTGGCCCACGAACTGGCGGCAGCAGCCGGGACACTGCCACGCCGATTACAAGTCCTATCAGATGCCTGCGCTTTCCTGTCGTTTCCTGTCTCTCTCTGTGCCCTGCATTTGTTTGTCTTTCCTCCCTCCTGCCCTATATCTTCCCTCCACCAGGCCTTGACTTGTGCCACTTGCATCTGTCATTCATAACTTGTAAACAGTTGAGCATGTTTAACTATGTGAAAAATATCACATAGAGGCATTATTTGCCATATCTGGTGGTTTAGCATTAATATTATACCAACAGAATTAAATTAAATATGGTTTAGTTTAAAGTTTCTGCTTTCAGTTTGCTTCGAACTACACTTTAAGTTTTATTTTAAAGAAAGAACAACACTTAAGGCACATTGGGACTGATTGGATTAAAGCAATTAGAAAAACTTTTGACTAAAGAATCATTTGTCTGCAGATTCCACTTGGTTTTATATTTTGTATATTTGATGCATGGATCACGTCCAAATGCGTGTTTGCGCTCAAAACATTTCAAATCTCTCACCGCTGCATTTCAGTGTAATTCCCCATCATTTCTTCTCAGAACTTAAACCCTTACACCGCTATCATCAAAATGTCCTTTTTTTTTTTCCAGCCAGAAGGAGTTGCTAAAGTAGACATGAAATAATTATTGAATTAATTATCAAAGTCACATACCGTACAATTAATTTGATGGCTTTTCCCGGAGTCTTTTCCCCTGTCTATGCAGCGAGAATGTCAAGAAACATTTTCTAATTAATTTATGTGTGATTATCAGGACGAGTTTCTGGAAGGTCCTCACTTTCAATTTGTGAAAGGGTAACGGTGGTGGAAGACAAGGAAAAAACGCGCACACACACGAGATCAGGCCTGCAGTCATACAGAAGATTATAGAGCATCTATATGGTTTCTTAACCAGAAGACATTCAAATATATAAATTAATTAAATCGCAGCATTAAGGGTGAGAATTAAACACTAAATTATTATCCCAAAGCAATTTTATTACCTGTTAAACATCACTTAAAACCCCCATGAAGTCAAAATAGGAGTTTTGTGGAATTAAGTGCATGTGCGTTTGTAATTATGTAGGCTAAAATTCTTTTCGAATGTATGCTTGCGTTTAAACAACTCCCTAGAACCTAATGGCACTATAGCAAAACATAGTTTATGGCTGTGACGCAACTAAAGCCTGCTGATCTCTTAAAATAAAGAGGAAGCATGAAGTTTGTTCCTTTTATGTACAGTAGATATCACCCTGTAAAGACTAACCGCACCTTTCTTACTTGTCGCCCCCTGTTGGTTCGGGTGAGTGGACACTTCGGTAAGGCATTTGAAGTATGATTCTTCAAACAACGATTTGTTTTGCTGTCTGTTATAGTCGTTATTCTCTTGACTCCTTGTTTGTTGTTACATTATCCTGGTCAAACATTATTTACAGCGAAATATATTTCTACCCGACCTGCATTTCTGCTATAAACTCGCTTGAACACTTCAATCTTTCTTTCTCCATGGTGGAATTTTAGATATAGCTCAAAGTCTTTATTTGTTTCTCCAGGCGTGTGTCTTCAAAGCCACATCTTTGCAGCAGTGTGGAACGCTTTCTATTTGAGCATAGTTCATCTTGCCTACCCCTTTGCATATTTTATGGTTGGCATCGGCTCTTCTTCAGGCCTTGTGTTGGTCAGATAAAAGTTCAGAAGTACAGTTAAGAGAAATTAGTTGTGTAAACAGTAGTAAATGTCAATGATAAAGTTCTGTTGAAGCTCATCTGATGAGAGTGGCAACGCAGGTGTCTTATCTCCACCTTGCAAAAGAAGGGTAAAATGGAAATGATGCCGCGCTGAATATATACGATGCCTATCCCAGAAATTTGTATCTTCTCAACTGAACTCTTTGACCCATGGACGCTTGGGTGAGTTATCAGGGACTGTTTGCTTGAGCGTGTGTGTTTGTGTGTGTGGGTTGTTGATCACTCCTGTTGAACTACAGAAAAACCACTGCTTTACACACACGCTCCCTGGTGAACACACTTAAACACTCTATTTCCACTCTGTACGGGTTAGGAAAGTGTGGGATTTGTCATTCAGCAGAGGTTAAACCCCACCTATTAGTGTAGGGTCGGAGTGTGGCTCTGATAAAGATTTCCTGTTGTACGGTGTCAAAAAATCAATGGCCGCGGAGCGATCTGCTCATTTGATATCAACAATAGTCTTTTTAAAAATCAATTAGTCCTGATAGAGAAGCCCAAGGAGCCACGGAAACCTGAATAGGGGCGACTGGATAACTACATGCTCTTTTTAGCCAATAAAGAGGAGTCGCTGGGGCTTAAAAAAGATGAAGTGACTCGATGTCGTTGTTATGAGAATATGAGGATCTTTGTTTGCATTGGACTGAGTTTTTTTTTTCACAAACATCTCTGATAAGGTAAAGCTTAAAGGGAAATGAAGTATCAGGCTGTTACCTGTCAAATATCCAAATATATTGAGGTTTGAATTTACTAAGAGAGATTTGTGTTGTTTAATTAAATTGTTTTGTTTAAGATTTCGGTTAAGATTTAATAGCTTAGAAATTATTTTGGTGGATGACAGACTCATATTTGACTGGTAATGGATTACTTCCTGATTCTGCCATTGAAATGCTGGTTTTGTGAAGCTTCTTTAAAAACAACATGTATTGTGAAATAAATTGTACAAGTACATTTGAATAAAATTCCATTGAACGTTGTGTGTAATAACTGATACATAGTTCATATCAGTTATTACACACAACGGTGCAGTTTGAGTTATATTCTGTTTGTCTAAATGACTAATGAATAAAATCTTTCATTTTAAATACTACAGGTAAAATTACTGTAGGTATCACTGTATTATATTGTATGGTATAAAAAAAGGATTTCTGTTTTTTATTAGTGTTTTAAGATTAACTTTAAAGCAATAGTTCACTCATTTACTCATCCTCAGGCCATGCAAGTTGAATTTGTTTCTTCATCAGAACAGATCTGGAGGAATCTAGCATTATATCACACGTTCTCCTATGGATCCTCTGAAGTGAAAAGTGATGTCAGAATAAGACTATGAATAACAGTCGATAAAAACATTACAGTAATCCACAACTAATCATACATCTCCAATCCATTAATAAAAGTCTTGTGAATTTGTGATTTATACTGTCTCTTCTGGACAAAATATTAACATTTCTAACATTGGATTTGCTAAAATAATAATACAGCAAGTATTGCAAAATCTGAGGTGTTTATGTGATGGAATTCTCAACCGTTTATTGAATTCTCCTCTCTCTCTGTGTGGGTGTGCATAAAATTCCTAGTGGAAAACATCTTTTTGCTGGAAGTTGGAAGTAACTAACTGTCAGAGTAACCATCCAAAATATCTTCGAAAAACAACCCTGCGTACAAGAAGCACAAACATATTAGTAAAAGAAAAATTGGTCATTAAATGAGACTGTAGGAAATTTTGGATCCCACTGATTTTTTTTTTTGGTTGGGTTTAGCTGTGTTAAGGTGAATCCTCCTTCAAAGGAAGTGTGTGGTTGTGATAACTCTAAGTATGACTGGTCGCACAACACCCACCGTGGAGTGATTTGTGTTGCCCTCGGGGTGTTTACCACACTGCATCTTTCCAGAATTGCTCTTTTGTAGACCGTTTCCCTCTAGTATGTTATTATAGCTTGCTTTCTTTGTTTCGTGTTTTGTATGATGGTGTTGCGTTAATGAAGGGGGGGATCTTTTTTTATATAGAAGCACGCTGGCTGCTTTGGTGTCTGTGGAGGCAGGCGTATTGATAAGGCTTGTGTGGACACTGCCAGTGTGTAGAACTATTGATAAGAGCTGTGTGGACTCATCGCTATCGATAAGGGTGGCGTACATTTTTGGGAACCGGTCAGGCAGAGCTATCGATAAGGTTGATGGGGTTATTGTAGGGGAGTTGCTATGGCCCGACACAAGGGAAGCATCATGAGTGTGTCAGTGTATTGTGTGGGAAAATGGTAGGGTTTTAAAGATAAGACTTCTTGGTCTTTAGAGAGGAGCTGTTTGGGTTGTTCTCAAGGGTTATGGTTGTGAATTTTCAAGGAGAAGCCCTCAAAACAATTTAGCTACGTCAGAGCTAACACGTCATATTGAAAAGAACCATTTTTGGGTGATTTTTGTGAAACTTGTTAAGAACAATGTTTGTGTTGTTATTATTTGTGTGATTATTATTTGATCTTAATCTTAAATATTTGTTTCCTTTTTTTCATTTTAAATTATTTAGAATATTTTAAAAGGTATTAAATAGTAATATTTAATATTTTAAATATTTCATTTATTTTCTACAAAAATCATTAATTCCTAATACTGTAATACGAAGATAAAGATGAGCATTTATAGACTCTTGCTTATATATTTATTGCATAATATCCATAAAATATATTTCAAATATTACATTATATATAACCTATGAAATTAAATTAAATATCTTGATTTATTGTTATTGTCTTAATATTCATTACTGTATATTTGTAATAACACTTATACAATAGTTACTAATATTATTTACTATTAATACAATTATTTTAATAGAAATGTGGCTTAACTTTTACAAAATGTAACTATATAATACTTTATATATATATATATATATATATTTTTTTTTATTTATTTT
>JAUCMT010000039.1:20930613-20955003 GCA_032357475.1 Enteromius thamalakanensis | reverse complement strand
GCAACTATAACGACGCGTGAATAATCCCGCCCACTCTAAAGCGGTACTAAACTGCAGTGGAAGCGCAAACCGAGCCGAACTGAGCCGAACTGAGCCGTACCGTGCCGTAACGAGCCGTGCCGAGCCGAGTCGTACCACGCAGTGGAAAAGCGCCTTAAGAGGCCCTAGGTCAGGCACCTTAGCTGGCCATGGCATATGAGGAGTCTTATGGGGCCCTGGGTCAGGGGCTTTCGCTGGCCATGGTGGCTCAGGGGCCAGCTGCTGAAGCCCAAGAGCAGTCCCAGTCCACGCCCCTGTCCAGCCCACCCTTTCCAGGGTCCACACCTTACTGCCCCCCCTCACCAGATATTCTTGGGGAAGCTCACCGGGGGGCATCCAGAAGGCACGAATGACTCAGGAGGGCACACGGGGTGCGCAGCAGACTCAGGAGGAACAAACAAAGGAAGACATAACATAATAAGCAATGGAACATAACACAGACAACTTTAAAGCTGATTTTCTCAGTATTTTGATTTTCTGCACCTTTCTGCATTTGTATCTTGACCAAATATGATCCTATTCTAACAAACCATACATCAGTGGAAAGCTTATTGATTCAGCTTTCGGATGATTTATAAATGTCAATTTAAAAAAATTGACACTTGTGGTCCAGGGTCACAAATGTAGATGCACGTCATTACTTTACTGTACTACTGCCACATAGCATTATATTGGCATGGCTATTCAAACAATCAGCAATGTACTATCAGCTATACTGATAGATATGCAAGTTTGAATCTGTCCTGAAATTCACACAAATCACATGCCTCTTCTCTCTCTCTCTCTCTCTCTCTCTCTCTCTAATAATTTCTAGTTTACCATCAGTATCTCTTTAATAAAATAGGCAAAACACAAACTTATACAATCTATGTTTTCGAAACATTGACTGTGCTTTGAATTTCCTGTTGAATTTGTCTTATTAAGGGATTGATAAATATCAGTCATTCATTGCACTGCAATTTAGGCCAGTGGCGCTGAATGCCCAAGGGCACATGACTACAGCACAGGCTAATTAGCCGGAGGATGAATGCCACAGGCTCTGGACTGGCTGAGCAGGGGCTTGCAAGTCTTTCATATTTTCTTGCAGATGAATTCATCTCCAGGCCAGATGCAGTGCCAAATCAATAGGCATCCAGAGCATAATTTAGAGAGGCTTCATTAATCACAAAGCAGCAGAAGGTTTTTTTTGTGCCCCGCTCTGACACCTGCTCTAATCTTCTTGGCATAGCGGCACCCTGACTGCTGCAGCATCCAAATCCACTGATTTTGCTGTCTTGATCTGCCGGACCCAAGTCAATTAAATAGCTGAATATGACTTGGGGATACTGGGATGTTTTGTCCAGTGCCATGTTTCAGCACTGTACTGTAGTTTAAACCGTGCTAGAAAAATAAAAGAGAAGAGTTTGAACTTCAAACTTGTGTGTTTGAACAACACACAAAATAAGTGTAAATAGATACTTTGACAAAAGTTTTCCTTATATTCCTAAATTAATATTATTTAAGTTACATAAGTATTATAGTATTACATAATGAAGCAATTTTAGGCAAATGGGTGGTTGTTTTGAGTGTCAGTATGATATATCAACAAATATGTGGCATCTGTTGTTAAAAGGTTTGGGGTCTGTAAGATTTTGAAATGCTTTTGAAAGAAGTTTTTTATTCTCACATAGACTGCATTTATTTTTATTCAAATACAGTAATATTGTGAAATATAATTACAATTTAAAATAACATATTTTCTGTTAGAATATATTTAAAAATGTAATTTACTTCTGTGATGGAAAACCTGAACTTTCAGCTCACATCAGTCACATAATCTTTCAGAAATAATGCTAAAAATCAAAGATTTGGCTGCTTAAGAATAGATGCTGCTTAATGTATAGATGAAAACAGTTAATTAATAATACTTCTTAATATTTAGTGGAAACTGTGATTTAGTTCTTTTTGGTTCTATGAATAGAATGTTCAAAAGAAATATGTTTATTTGAAATTTTATTATTATTATTATTAATCAATTATAAATGTTATTACGGTCACTTTTGATTAGTGTAATATATCTTGTCTGAATAAAAGTATCACCTTTTTTACAAAAAAGAAAAGAAGTTTACTTTCATTTATATACTCTAGTCTGGAACACCAAGTGCTCACCGTTATTACGAAATGACCCTGTGCTGTTATGATAAATAAAATGTAATTTAGTAGGGCAATAATGTTGTGCAATGTGCTTTTTAGAATCGTATACATCTTTAAAGGCTCAGATGTTTGTGTAGTAAGTGGTTTGTAAAGGCTGCGTAAGGACAGTGTGACTCAGGACAGACAGTGCTACCGCTTCCTCAGCATTGATAGAAATCTCAGCATGCAGCCCTAGAGCAAGACTCCATCTGCATTAGAGAGCTGTCACTCTATATCGCCGCCTTGCTCCCTGAAATGTTCGGGAATGTAGCGGGCCTGTCTCTATAGCTGTTCCCTCCACCTCGTCAATGACGGCCGGGCTGGTGAAAGCAACACGATTAGCGCTCTCTGATTGGCTGGTCCTTTCTCGCCTTAGCTTGATCTCCAGCTCCTCACAAAACCCTGGTGCTTTTCATAACAGCAGCTTTAAAAAAAAAAGCCTGAAAAGAAAGAGCAGAATCATGCAGATTTTGTTTTTGTTTGTTTTGGAGGACAGTCATACAATTTCAAGTGCCTCTCCTCGCTTTGGCAATTTGCCTAAATCTAGCGTATAGTTACCTGTTTTTCTTTAGTTATAGTTGGATAAATATTCATGTTGAAATTAATATTCAAGCATGGTTATGTCACTTTCAAACATAGAAGAGCACAAAGTAACCAAGTGATTCATCTAAATTAAATGCTTTGACCTTAAATTCTTCAGATACCTGTGGTGAAGTGAGTGAAGCAGTAATTCAGAGAGATCTGAAAGTGTCTGAAGGGAGTGGAGGTCTTAGCTAAGCTCATAGTTCCTGTGAAAATCAGCTTCGATTTGGATGGCAATTTATAAATTATAGGTCACATTGCTCAACTCAGAAGGTTACAATCACACAGTTTCCAGTCTCAGCCACAGACGGCGCAGGAGCCTGATGCGTATTGCTCAGAAAGCTGGACAGTGTTTTTGATCTTATTTGGTGTTATCTGATTTTGTGCAGCTTCTGGAAGTAAGGGTGCACAGGATTTTATCAGTCTGCCTTGTACCTTGGGGTTTTTTTTTTTAAGGACACAACAGCAAGCTCAATTATTATTACATCTTACCAGCTGAAGTGTGGTATTGTGTATTTTGGGATACATTTTCATTAAATAACAAGTTTTGCTTTTATTTAAAATGGATAGTGCGCGTTAATGAACATTATTATAAAATACATGGAAACAACATTTATTTGCATCTGCAATACTTAAAAATAAGGACATTACAGCAGGATTGCCAGTTCTACGATCAAAAGTGCCTTAAAACTGATTATGTTTTTCAGCAGTTTTGTCTTCTGTGAGATTTTCTTTTAATCAAAAATTTTATTCCACACTGTGGAGAACGTTTCCTCTTCAGGAACTCGAGCTGTTGTCAGTCTACAACTTAAATCTACAGTCTACACCAAGTGTGGTTTTCGGACCTGATTGACCTCCTAGACGGCCATACATGGGAAATTGTAGGATCTCCTCTCACAGGCGGAACTTGAGAACTTGAGAGTGTGGTCCCTGAGGGGGCACAGTTCTTAGCCACAGGTCTCTCAGCAAAGGTTGTTGAGACCATCTTCCAATCCAGAGCTCCATCTACGAGGAAACTATATGCCCTGAAGTGGAAGTTGTTCACTTACTGGTGTAGAGAACACCGACAATATCCAGTTAACTGCCAGGTCGGTGAAGTTCTGGAATTTTTGCAGGCCAGACTGGGGTTACCCACTCCACCAGGTTTGCGTGGTGGCAGTATCGACTTACCACGCCTCTCTCGGTGGACACACAGTTGGTAAAGAACTCCTGGTCATACGTTTCCTCTGTGGTGCACTGAGTTTGAGGCTACCAGTACCTTCCCGGGTGCTGACCTGGGACCTGGCTGTCATGTTAGACCACACTTTTGCTAGCATTGTGTTGTCTGAGGAGAGTAGGTAACATTCAGGCCCTCTCAGTGGCCCTTTCTCATCTGAACTTTGTGCCTGGCATGGCCAAAGGTACAGTCCTAAGGTACCTACGGTTACACCTCAGCTAGATGTACTTCAGGCCTTCAACCCCCCTCCCTTCAGGGAGCCTGGTCAGCAAAAGCTAAACTGTATGTGGCCAGAGCGAGCACTGGACGCATACCTCCACAGAGCTGCCTTGTGGAGAAAGCAATTGCTTGTATGCTTCGGTCCCCCAAGAAGGGGTATCCAGCGACCAAGCAGACTTTAAGCCGTTGGATAGTGGATGCCATCAACTTGTCATATTATTCCTCTGGTCTCCTGCAGAGGCTAGGAGTCCGAACGCACTCGACACATGATGTGGCGGCCTCGAAGGCCCTGCTAGCAGGGGTTGGATACCGGGCTCTTCTGTCTTACTGTCGTAGCGTTGCACAAACACACCGTGAAAATCTGGGGGAGTGGACATCTCGTTACCATAGCGTCTTGCTATTATATTGCTAGTGGCAATATAGTTACAAACATATATTGTGCAACATATTACCTAAAGCTGATTAATGGTCAGATGTGTCTTCAGCTGTTGTTTAAAATGTGATATGTGAAACATTCCATATCCCAAGTGTTTGGCTGTTCCAGTAGTCCAACATTTTTACCCTGAACTTTTGATAACTTTGACTTTTACTGTTAATTTGCCATTTGAATAATTTAGTCATTTTGTAATAATATTACGTCAATGCTGAGGTCACAAAGAAGTTCAATTATAAGAGGAAGAACAATTGATAAGAAAAAAATAGCAGAGAGGGAGAGCAAGTGACCCTAAATGGTCCATTGTGATGGAGTTTTCATATTATGACTGATGACAGCAGTGGCCTAGTGATGGTTGTAATGGGATTTATGCAGCAATGCATTTATAGGGATTAAAACCCAATCAGTCTTTCGGTATTGTGCATGTAGGCCACTACCACACTTCCTCTAAATCTGGAATATTCATCATCTCCACATTCTTCAACGAGTTCCTCCAAGTCCATCTTGTTATAACGAAGCCTTTAATGCTGAGGATATTTCTATGTGTATTCAGTGTGTTGTAAAGTACTTGGAGAATATGTTGTTTGTTGGGTATTATTTTTAGGTGAGTCATAATCTTTGAATTAATCTAGTTATCTAGTTATCTGTGTTATTTGTTGAATTCTTTCATTACCCTAATGGTTTGATTCAGAGAACGTAGTTTTTGTAGGTGTGGGATTATGCGGCAGTTCGGGATTTTGGATTAAAGGTCTGAATGGAATTGTTTGAGATTTAAAAATGTATTTTCATGCCATTTGTTGATGTAAAGATAAGCTGCTGGGTTTATGGACAGAGCCACCACTTATGTTGCTCTCCAGGTTTTGAGGTACAGTTGGGCAGTTCACCATAACATCAAATTTTAGTATCAATTTTCATCTACAAACTGGTGTCGGTCTACTCTTTTGGTTAATTTTCACCCTGTTTTGCGTGCACAAACCGGAGACGGAAACGTAAGCCTGAGACTCTGACACCAGTTAAAATGAAAGCGATAGTTCATCCAACAACTTAAATAATCACCTTTTGTTCACCCCAATGTTGTTCCTAACCTTTTTGACTTTCTTCTGTGGAATGTTAGATAAGATGAGACCTTTCTTAAGTTTTTATTTGTTCATACAATGGAAGTCAGTGTGATTTAAAATCATTTAACAACATTTTTCAAAATATAAATATATACATTTCTTGTATATTCAAGTATAGACAAGAATGGTTTGGAAATACATGAGAATGAGCAAATGATGACTGAACTTTTTATATACGGTATCTGTGTGAAATATTCCTTTAAGTGACAAAATTGTTGAACTTGAATTTGATATTTCTGAACAGCATCCTATAATCCTGTAAAGAGACATATTTTCTCTGAATTTTTGCATCTTTTGTGCACAAGAAAGTAAAATCATGTTTAAAAATGTGTATTTTTAGGTGAACAATCTTTATCTTGTCAATGTATGAATTAACTATTAAGTTTAAAATTAAATTGTTCAAGCAAATCTCTTTTTTAAAACAAAATGCAGTATAAGAAAAGCTCTGTTTAGGTTTATATAGCTACAGTAACCACGGCATAGAAAACAAGAAGATTTGACTTGGGCTTGTTTGAAAAGACTTGGATTGGACAGAGTGTGAACATGTCTGAGACAAACTATGTAGACAGACGCTCACCCAGTCCATGTGTCTGTAGGTTTGTATTGAATTGCTTCACCATGACTTTCAGCAGTTTCTAAACCTTATGCCTGAAAAGGAGAATATTGATTTTAGTTTGAAAACATATTTGAGTTCTTAGACATTAGAAAGGCTTCAGCTGCTTGTAACAAGGTCACAGTATAACACATCTCAGACGTGGTGAAGTGAAACTTTCCTCAGAATCCCGCAGTTCAGTTTTATTGTTGCTTTTCAGAGCAAGAATAAACCTCACAGCTACAGAAAAACTACCAAGAGCATAATTACTGCAACGCTGTTCGCTACGCAATGTCCAGTGATCCATGTCAGCTCTGCTGACAAATATTTTGCCTCAGTCACGCATGACATTTCAAGTGTGGCTGCAGGAGTTCAGTTCTGAAAGAGTCACACTGCATCTTGTTGATTTATGTACCTGTATCAATGACACCCTGGGCTTGCTGCTCCGTCCCAGAGCCTGCTGTGGATATTGTGTTTTGTTTAATTACACTTCCCCCCGGCCTTAACGCGACATCACTTAATGGGATTTAATTTTCTGCTGCAAAGCCAACAGAAGACAAGTTGTTAGTCAATTAGCAGTCAAGTTTCTTACTTAGAGATTGACAAGTATTTCATGGTTATCAGATTAAGAAAATGACCTTGTTTTGGTTCTTTCTGGTAAGAGGTGGATATGGAAAGCCAACCCTGCAAAAGCCACCTGCCCTTTAGCAAGCTATTTATCATCATCATTGAAGTTTTCCAAGTAGGGCTGCACAAAATAAAACCAAAATCCATATATGGCTTAGTGCGATTATCAAACTGCAAAGGGTGTAATTTAAATTGAATATATGTATTGCGTGTTTCAGAGTAAAACGTTCTTTAAGCACTGTTCTTGCGTCTAAATTCACAGTAAATCCTGCTCCTCATAAACTCCAAAACATGTCATGAGTAGGGATGCACCGATCCGACTTTTTCAGTCCCGATGCCTGGGCTTTGTATATCTTTTGATACCCGATACCGATCCGATACCATTGTTGAATTAATATTATGAACTGCATACCTTCCACCAAATTTCCTAACTAAACATTACTTTCCTAACTAAGACAAAACAGATGTAATGTATCGAATACTTATTTATTTGTCATTTAAAGAACAATTGTGCATTCAAATTGAAAACAGAATGAAATCAAACTTCTTAAAATAAATTTAAGTAAATGTAGTAGTAGATACAAAAGTGTATTGGTCGAACATACACTAGTAATCAAAGAAGTTACCAAACATTATAAACATATTACGTGCAAAGTCCTGCATGAATTCAAAATAAAACAGCAGCTGTACCCCAAAATAAATATATAAATAAATTTGTATTAATATTTGGAACTACTAAGTACTATGTGATTCAGTCAGGGGCATTGTGGGATTTTACTTTTGTTGCTTGATTAACATGACTTTGGCAATAGCAACTAAATTAGGCTGCAGTCCCTTTAAACCGAATACACGTGAATGCAATGTGCTGATAAGTGTTCCCTACTGTTTACATTCACGCAATACGTAATGCTAGTCAAAACGGACAATTTAAAATTATTTTGTGTGTAATTCTCCATTACTTATCCGTTCTGAAATAATCTCTTCCCATTTGTCCCTCCATAACATTAGTTGACGATAATGTCAATAGATTTTGGTCATAGTTTTTGTCACTTCAACCTCGTTTTCGTCTGTGAAAAAAAAAAAATGTTGTTGACGAACATTGTGTCAAAAATTATTGGTCAACGAACACACAGCCGACTCTTTGGCTCACTCCATGTTCTTTATGCTCCAAATGTTCCAGCCTGCGACACACGTGCTGCTAATGAATGACATAGGATCTGCTGCGAAGCTGCGACCTATATGTACAGTAGCTGGCTGTGACGGAGGACGCAGCTATTTTTTTTTATATCGCGGCTGATATCCGATCCTAATATCGGATCGGTGTACCCCTACTTTCAATAAAAGGAAAAAAATTGATAACAGCAGTCAGAAGCGAGAACGATGTTAAATTTACCATCCCTCCCATGGACCCTTGCATTACTATAAACAAATCTTTTTTTAGTCCTTTTTTGATGCAAAGATAATATGATACAAAGAATAGTGTTATAAATGTACCTATATTTAAATAAAAATACTTTTGAGGACTTATGATACTGATGACCGTTAAACATTACGTTTCAGAAATTGTTTCAGAACACTTTTTTTGCATTAAGCAATTTATTTATCTGTTTTAAATACTAAAACTATAATTTCCCAATTTAACTGCTTTTTGGCAAAAAAAATGTTTTTAATAACAAGATAAACTTACTTCAAGCAACACTTGTTTTTATTTTAGAGAATGCATCCTAAGTCTTACTGTGCTAGTAGATTTTTTTAACACAGAATGCAGAATGATTTACTGTAACTGTTGAATTAAACAAAAATACTAATGAATGGAAATGAAGTGCAAATAATTTTGAACATGTAAAAAAAAAAAACATCTTGTCAAAAAACTCTTGAGAGCGTCCATGATATTGCACACAGTCTGGAATGTATAATTTTCCACTTGTCACCACACGGAGTTCTGAAGCTGTACCGTTTGCTTTCCAAGATAAACTTCTAATGATGAAATTTCCACTGATGTAAAGGCCGTTAGAAGATATGCAAATCACAACAGATGTTATAATTTATAGTCTGGAATCACTTGTGCCACTTTATTTATTTTCAGATGATCGTTCTTACAATTCTTTAAAAAGTTATCAACAGTGCATTAATAATTTGGAAGAAAGTCCTATGCTGTAATGTGACCAAATCATTGAGCCCCGTGAAATATTGGTCTTTTTCTACTAGAGCTTGTAGTCTTTTTTGCTTTTTATATAATCACCTGGCCAATTAAAGACATCTTTTATTTATACATATAAAAATAAAGACCCGCTCTGATCATCTTGATTGCTTTAAACCGGTTCTTGTTCGCTATTGATAGCAGGTCATAACCATTTACATCTTCACTTACTCCTCGTGTGCATCTGCACATGCGGATCTGTCTGTGTGTCAATATGTATGTGTGTGTGTGTGTGTGTTTAATTAGAGAGCGCGTTTGTCTGGAAGTGTTTTGTCAAAGGCGAGGGCTGACCAGGCTGCCCTCTCCTTTTGTGAAGCTTAAAGTCGAGTCGTGTTAAATGAGTCTGAAACAAATTAGCAGAAGCACGCAGCACTTATGCCACAGACGGCTCCAGCATTGGGTTTCAAATTAAAACAAAAGGAGCCCTATCTCCTTATCAGCACTAGTTCCCCATGAAATACAATACGGACTGTATCTTCAGGCAAGAACAGACAGAATTAGAAAGAAACCCTTCAGCTGTCCTCCTCTGCGGCCCATCTCTTCCCCTCATCCTCTCGACTGGTGGCTTTTTATCCTCCTTTACACAGTTGAACTAATGTCTTTTCATTTTCTCCTGTCTTTAAAGTTGATTTGGTAGCATGTCAGGGATAGGAGGAGTAGTCTCCCCAAGGGCAAGTCTTTAACTTTGTGTAGCCCAGTGAATGAATGAGTGCGAAGCTTTTCTTCGATATGAGGCTGTTGTTGAACTGGCCCTGCAGAAATGCTGCCACCTAGTGGAATGTCTTCCATTCTCTCAATTATGTGAGTTTGAACATAATAAAAAAAAAACCTCCTTGTTACCTCCTTGTAGACTGTTATCAGATCCATTTAATGCCTTTATTGTTGTTGGATTGGGACACAGTTTGTTTATCGTTCTGCAGTTCATTGTGAGTGAAAATTTCCGTTAAATCTGATGTTGAATGTCCTAGGGCTTCACAATGACACGCTTGTGTGGAGAAGTCCAGGTGTGTTTATTCAGAAATTTGACAGCTTACCTTTGCATAATTTGGTGAGTTTGTGGAAAAGGTTCAGTTGAAATGGATCTGCTGTACCCACTTGGGTGGGGGGGGGTTCTGTTTTCCTTTTTTTCCTCCCTCACTCCTTCCACCCAGTTCTTTATACCAGAAATTCTTTGTCTTTTTTTAGCCTCTTAATGTATGTGGTTAAAACAATAATGGTTACTTGTTGGTCAGGAAGTGTGTTTCTTGGTTATATGATGCTGAAAGTTAAAGGAGACATGCTGGATGCTGAATTTTAATGGCACGGTATTAGGAAGAAGGGATTAAATGTAAATGTGCTATTTGTATTTCTTTGAACATAACAAAAAGCCATTTCGTACGCTGAAAAAAAATGTCACGGTGTCTGTCACAGATAAACGGGTGCTTGTTTCTTGACAAATGCAATTCAAAAGGAGTTTTGCAGTGTATAGACAGCAGAAAATGTATGGGAACTGAGGACAGTTAGTAATGTTCGACCCAAAAGGGTTTTTCAACGGATAAAGTGTTAACAATCAATAAAAAGCCACAAATGAGTCTATACTAAGCTGAAGTGTAGATAAGTATTATCTATTTTAAAGGCAAGACAAATGAAAAAAGCTGACTAATGCTACTAATGATAATACATGCAGTTATTATAATTATGTATCTCATAGAAACTTATTGTATATCTGCTTTAATGGCAAGTCTCAAAATGAAAATGTTCTAACAGTAAATATGCTTCAGATTTTGAAATTAAAATGAAAGATGTTTCTTTATTACATTTTGTGAATGAGAAGTTGTATTTTATAACAGAACTTGCATTTTTCGTTATAAAAATAGCACTCAATTTTAAAATCTATTTGTTGAGAAATTGTTGCGTGTTTCACATAATGGATTTGACTTAGTTTCAGGATTCAGATTTTAAAACCAATCATTTCAGGAAAGAACTGCATTAAAGATATTCCAGCATATCGAAAATGCATAATGACAAAGTCCTTTCATAGTAAGCATAAAGGACCCAAATGAACCCAGCTTAAACCAACAGGAAATGAGAAATCTTACCCCTAAATAGCTTTCATTTTAATATAACGGTGCCTTTTTGTATAACCTCTGTGTTAAATCTGCTGGAAGTGTTGCTCGAAATCTGTCTGTGTTCTTTTAAAATTGCACAGCTGACCTTGTTACTCTTTCCTTTTGTGTGTGTTTAGAGGCCTGTAATGTCTCTGGAGTGTGTGGAGGCAGACTGCTGGCTCAAAAGGATTCCTGTGACCTCAAGCCCCACCGAGTCAAACTGCATCATCTACAATCAGGGTACAACACCCAAACACTTCCACGTGCACGTTTCGTGTTCACTGTGGTACTCAGCAGAGACTCCAACAGCGACTGTTTGTTTTACAGGAGGAGCGTTGTTCTGTAAGCCGACGCAGGAGCTGTCCAGTGGAGATGCACTTCTCGCAACACTGTCCTGCTCCACCGCGGACCAGTCGCCAGGGACTCAGGGCCTGCGGGTGAAGGAGGAGCCTGCGTACCCCGCTGCTCTGCACTCAGAGATCCAGCTCCTCCCTCAACAGGCTGGCATGGCTGCCATCTTAGCAACTGCTGTCGTTAATAGTGAGTCACTGCTTGCTGATAAACACATGCCTATACAGTTTCTTGCATTTTTATGAGTGTGTTTGCATCTGTGATTAGGGATGATGGACCGGGTTTGTGCATATGTGCGAAAATCATGACGCATAGCACTTAATTGAGTTTATGTTCATGTTTTTTTTTTGCCAATAAAAGTTCTTCCCTCAGTAAAAAGTACTAAGTCTTTACTATTTCAAGTCCTAATCTTTTAAACTTTCTGTTCATGAAATAATCAGTCCACAAAAACAGCTAGCAGCATTAGGTTAGAGTTGCTAGGATTTAAGGATTTCGAAATAAGAGCACACCTTTCACCTTTAAGTTGCTTGTCATTCATACCCATATTCAGTAGGTGGCAGTGTTGTGTCAGTTCCAACCGCTGCAGAGTTAATTGGCTGTTACTGCCTTCTCCGCTGCTAAACTGCATGAAGAGTGGACACGGACATGCCATGATGAAGACATGAATAATCACTGTAAATAAGGCTAAAGGGTAAAACATGATCAGCCCAACTTTGGGCTTCCCACTGCATTAGCTGGGCTGCGAGTAGACGGATAATTGGGATGTGACGGTTGTTGTCAAATATAGCCTGTTTAACATGTGCCCTGACACCAGATCGGCCCGATTACGTGCACACATACTCTTGCGCACATCACAAACTCACTGTGCCTGTTGCCGTGGAGATGATAGAACAATAATGATTGCTTTTTTTAATTTATAGTTGTGCTTGTATTGTGTTTGCGTGTGGTTATATATGCAGTGAGTGCATTACTAAACATTAAATATCCCACTTATGATTAAACACATCAAGTGTAACACTTAAAACAAATGGGATAGATGGCATATCACACAGAAACATTACTGTTTCTAACAAATGTTTTTATTTGCATAATCTATTGTCTATATTAACAATGCACAAAAATAAGCAACACAGTGAAATGAGTGGATATCCTTTCAAGATAGAAATATTTAGTTCTTGTGTTTTGTGTGTTTGTGTGCGCAGAAGATATTTTCCCTTGCAAAGACTGTGGGATCTGGTACAGGAGTGAAAGAAATCTCCAGGCCCATCTTATGTACTACTGTGCAAGCCGACAGAAGCAGCAGACCTCGGCCTCTCCTCCACAGGACAAGCCTAAAGATTTGTATCCTAACGAAAGGCTGTGTCCATTCCCACAGTGCAACAAAAGCTGCCCCAGTGCCAGCTCTCTGGAGATCCACATGAGAACGCACAGCGGTGAGTTTTATTTATTTATTTATTTATTTTTCTTGAAATTGGCACACTTTCATTGGTAACTGTGTATAGCAAATGATCCTGTATGACTGATTTGTAATTATGTCTTTGTCTCTTAATGTGTCTCCAGGAGAGCGTCCATTTGTGTGTTTAATTTGCCTTTCGGCTTTCACCACGAAGGCGAACTGTGAGCGGCACTTAAAGGTTCACACAGACTCGCTGAATGGTTTGTGTCATGGCTGTGGTTTCATCTCTACAACACGAGACATCCTGTATAGCCACCTGGTCACCAGTCACATGGTTTGCCAGCCTGGCTCTCACAACGAGGTGTACTCACCCAAACTGCCTGTGGCTGCAGGTAACAGCTCTTAATATCTGGATAAATAGGCAAATTTATTCATATTTGTAGCAATTCTTTAAATTAACAAAAACAAGTTAGTTTTGAAAAATGGATTTAGAAAGAATTATATAACATTGGTAACACTTTACAATAAGATTCATGAGATATCATTAGTTAAATGCATTAGTTAACATGAACTAGGAATGAAGAATACTTCTACAGCTTTTATTAATCTGTTATTGTTAATTTCAGCATTTACTGATACTTTATTAAAATCACAAGATACCATTAGTTAATAAATTGTGAACTAACATGAACAAACAATGAATGAACATGTAATGTTCATTGTTTGTTCCTGTTAATTAATACATTAATTAATGTTAACTAATGACCCCTTATTGTAAAGTGTTCCCATACATTTTATTCAAACAATGGTTTGTTCAAATCATGTCAGTATCACAAATACATATTTACACAGTGTACTTGCACATAAAATCCTGTCCCTAAAACCATTAATTAGATCTAGTGACCGTTAAAAGTATTTTAAACATAAATATACTTAATGATAAGACTTAACAGAGTCATCCTGTATCTGAATGTCTGTCATTTCTCTTTTTTTGTGGCAGGCTTGAGTCCAGGAGACTCTGGCATTGTTTTGAAATGTCAAGTGTGCGGCTACTCTGCCGATACACCTGCCCTACTTCAGCAACATGTCCACACACACCTGGAAGTGAGGGTGCCAGCTGAGAGGAGCCCTGTGCCTCGCCAGAGCACTCCTCCTTCCTCTGATCTTCCAGAGCTGCAAGAGACAGAGCCTGCTGCCTGTGTGCCCCGACCAGATTCCTCCAGCCCAGGTGCCAATGGCAGCTCGGCTTCTCAAGGCTTCAGTCCCCTTAGCCAACTCAATATCAAAGAGGAGCCATGTTCAGACTACGAAAACGACCCAAAGGAAGAAGAACAAGCAGGCAGTCCTCAAGGAAATGCTATGGATGCAAGCTCATCTCATTCTACTTCACCTAAGAGCCCCACGGTGGTGGCGGTTAAAACGGAGCCAGCAAGTCCCACTCCAGGTTCCAGTCCCATACACCCTGGAACGGGCAGTTCGGTTATCCCTGGAGGTGCTGTGTTCTTACCGCAGTATGTGTTCAATTCTGAGGCTGCCATAATGCCACAAGCATCTGAGATCCTGGCAAAAATGTCTGAGATGGTGCACAGTAGGCTTAAACAAGGACAAGGACCAGCAGCTGGACAGCAGAGCTTCTACCAGCCAGGTTCTCCTGCTAGCGTTCACAAAGGAGCCACTTGCTTCGAATGTGACATCACCTTCAACAACATCAACAACTTCTACGTCCACAAGAGACTTTACTGCTCTAGCAGGCATCAGCAAGGAGAGGCAGCGGGTGTAATAAAGGAAGGGGCTGTCACAGCAGCTGCTCCCCCCGCTGCTCACGCTGCTTCACCCCAGGCCAGACCAGTAAGTCGTGCGGCTTCGGCCTCTCCTAGCTTCCCTGATCCTGCCCCAGGAGGCACGGCCTCGGAGCCCAAGTTGGTGGAGGTGAAAACTGAGGATCCGGTGCTAAAAGAGGCCACCTGCTCATCCTCCTCGGAGGGAGAGGGACCTGGGGGAGGGCAGGCCAGCGAGGGTAGCCAAAGTCCTAGTGGCTCCGCTGAAGACCAAGACGATGATCCCACTCGTACCTTCTGCCAGGCCTGCAACATTCGGTTTAGCCGCCATGATAACTACATTGTCCACAAGCGATTTTACTGCGCCTCGAGACACGATCCCTCCAACCACAGGGCCAATTCTGGCAAGGCTGCCTTCCTTCCTCAACCTATCCGCACACGCAAGCGCAAGAAGATGTATGAGATCCACATGGCTCAAACTGAGGCTTTGGCCAATGCCACAGCTTTGCCGGCAGCAACAAGTCTGGGGGTGAAACAAGAGAGCTCTTCCGTTCCTCCATTGCCCCTAGTATCCACCCCAACACGCAGCTCAAGTCCTGAAGGTGACGGACCCATTGACTTGAGTAAAAGACCCAGACAAAGCCAGAGAGGGGGCAGCATTCCCGCTCTGCCCCTTGCTGACTACCACAAGTGCACCGCCTGCAGCATTAGCTTCAATAGCATCGAGAACTACCTTGCCCACAAGACCTACTATTGCCCTGCAACAACCCTGCAACCGCACACTATGGAACAGCTCAACCGGTTGAAGAGGCCTGCTTCCACTTCCCCGAAAAACCGAGCTGTAGAGGTGCACCCTGATGTCAAAGGGCTTCAGACGGGCAAAACCACAGTGGTTCTGCATCCATCTGCCCTATCTGGCTCTGAATCCACTCCTCCACATGTGCAGGGACCAAAGACCCCCAGCACCTCCCCAGTGGTGTGTCCTTACTGCCCTCCCAGCAGACCGCTGACCTGTGATCTGATGGAACATTTTAAAACCACTCATGGCCTGGTGCTCACACTACAACAACATCTCGAATCAACACAGTCCTCTGGAGTCAGTCCTAGCCTTAGCCCACGGGAAGGAGCTTCTCTCACCCCTCCTAAAAAACTAAGCCCTCGGCACCGTAAGGACAGCGTGAATGGTCGGAGCATCAAGGTGGAAGCAACATCACCTTCCTCGCCTGTGCTTAATGGAAGTCCAGTAGAAACCCAGTCTGTGGGATCTGGTTCTCCGAAAACCGCACTCCCTGCCCTGTCCCCTACAGGAGTAACTGTGTCACCTGTGCCTGAAGCGCTAAGAGAGGTAGGGCAGCTAGGCCACAGCCCACTCCTTCCTGAAAAGGCAGGCCTTGCTGTAAGCCTCGTCCACACAACGCCTAAAACACCCCTCGCCTCTCCTCTGCAGAACGGGAACACCCGCTACTGTCGGCTGTGCAACATCAAATTCAGCAGCCTCTCCACTTTCATTGCACACAAAAAATACTACTGTTCCTCTCACAGTGCCGAACATGTCAAGTGAGCCCTCTACCCAGTCAATTCTGCCATTCCTCTCATGCATAGAAGTGCCAATCACGGCACTGCCCGACCAGAGCATGATAGCGGGACTGTTACTAGCCAGATACGGACGTCTTCATGCCGATCGCGCTATCTGGTGTTGTTACTATCGTAACTTATTACACGTTATGGGTCAAGTTTGTATTACACTAAGAGATGAGACTACCTGCACACAGAATGTGCCCCACTGACCTATTCCCTCTTCCATGCAGACTTCTTCTTTCATCTGCGAGTTTAAAAAAATCTGCTGATGGAAATAACATCTTGCCCTTTAATTGAACATGCTGTTTTAATCACTCCTAAGTTGTTCATTTTAATCAACGATGGCATTGTATATTGGTAAAAGATTGTTTGACTGAGCCATTTTTGTTTCGTTTTAAATCGCTGATTTGGGGTTAATTCTGACCCCTAGTTGGAGGTCTTTATAGAACTCGGTCTGCAAATTTTTGTCTATACACTGACTCGGGGGGTAAGAAAAAGATGTAATTACTGAGTAACCCAGTTGAAATTGGTGTCATCTGGTTACCAGTTGAAGATGAAAGTTTTTGAATGATAAAAAAATGTGAAGAAACTATTTATCATCTATCATCCTCATGCATTTCATGTGAGTTAAATACTACCTAGCTTCTTTTGAAAGAAAGACTTTTTGTTTTCATACTGTCAAAAAGAACCATTTCAGTCTTCAGTGTGGTGTTGTTGTTTTTTTTTTTTTTTGCATATGAAAATGTGTCATATTTGAATTTTTTGCATTGATCATTGGGACCTGAGAGGAAAATTTGTAAGTGTTGGTCTAGTACGGGAGAAGACGGCACAAACTGTACTGTCTCAGTATTCGGTCGTTGCTTCCCTACAGACATTTTCCATCTGATGGATGTGCATTACGGATCTAAGGACTGTCTCTGGGTTACAAGGTTTGGATTCCGAACAGTGTAAGATGTTTGTTGCATCACATTCACTGATTCAAATCCATAACCCTTTTGACCTACTGAAAAAGTGCCATCTGTACTCTAGACGAACCGTCACGGACATGCAAAGAAAAGCATGTTTGTTTGGTCTTTCTTTTCCTTTTTAACCTTGAAATGAAGTATAGCATAGAATAGATTCACATCGATGTCTTGCACACTGCTGAATGATGTTGAAGGCCACTGAAAGCAAGAGAATTTGAAACTGACTCATTGCGCGTATTGCTTCTTTCCTAAACTGCCAACCCAACGTCGCTCTTGTCCTTCTCTTGTTCGCTCTGTTGTTCTCTCCCTTTCAATTTTGCATTCTCAATGATGACTCAGTGATGTTTTATGCTCCTTTACACGTGCGTGTATGTTGAAAAGAACAGCGTCATGCAATCTGTCCTCCTGTGCAGGCTACCTTGGCAAAGCCTTAACAAAGACTCTCGTCAATATGTCTGAAACAACGGGTCACTTACGTCCACAATGCTCGTCACTCTCCCCCACTAAGTGGACTTTGTGTATGTTACCAGTGGTGTTTTCCCATTTCCTGTGTTACAAAAAAGCAACCTCAGTTGTCTCTGCGGTAAGAACAGGAACGAGGGCAAATGAGAAGAGTTAAAATTTCTCTATGCTGCTGTGGGTTTGAAACGATGCTGCACCCGTCGTGAGCTCACACAGAGGCGTTTACAATTCCATTGTTTTTTCATTTAGCGACTGTCGCAAGTCCAAAAGACCAGTGCTGAAAACCTTTGACCTTTCCATATCCCTTTTCTATTGCACTGTGTTGTACAAAAAATGCTGAATGTTTTAGTTTTAGAAGCTTTTTTGTATGTATTTATGTTTTTACAGCACTTTTCCTTGTCCAAACCTAACCCCGAAGGACTTAATTGTGAATTTAGAATATTCGAAAACAAATGAAAGGTAATTAAAATACTTTGTGAATAATTAAAAATGTTGATGGAAAAATAATGAATGTCAACCTTTTTCTGTTTGTTTTTTTTTTTGGTTTCTTTTTTTTTTCAGCTACAAAACGTTCCACTACACACTTGTCCAAACTATGCATGGGAAATAAAGAGTCCAGAAGGACATTCAAAGTGCAAGAGAACTTGTTGTACTCTTCTCTCTCTAATTATTTTGCAGACTGTGATGCAACATTCTACATCCTGGGAACTTTTGCATAACAGTTTTTTTTTTTATGAAGTGATTTATTTATTTTTCTCTTTGACTCAACCGTTTGACTCAGTGATTATATTGGTGGCATATTTTACTTTTACGTCTATGAAAATAATAATCGAAGGGATAGTTTGCACAAAAAAAAATTGATTAATCTTAAAATATATTTATTTAGAACAATATCCAGTTTGGTTTTTCTAGAGTGTTTTTTAAAAAAAAAATACTATGAAGTTCCACAAAAGGAAACAAATCTTGTGAAGCTATATTTTAAATATGTGAGTCATTATTAACTGACTATCTTTCCATTGAATGTGCTTTGTGCTTTTTAGAACCGTACAGTAGAAAAATGTGTCCTCTTCAGTTGCATAGAAAAGAACAGGATAGACGGTCCAAAAATCAGCCCTTGAATTAATTATTTTTAAGAATACTTAAACAGTTTTGAGGAATCTTTCTAATACAGCTTTTGCTGACAGGAAGCTCATATCAGTGTTGAAATGATGTCCTGTTCTACACTACTTACCAGCAAGTTCATGTCAATATTTACATTCACAGACTGAAGGTTGTTGTGCAAGGTGAATTATTACTCATTCCCCTCACTCTTTGGCCATTATTGTGTTTCGTCAAGCCTTCTTGATTTAAAAGTATTGCTCATGCAGCCATTCCAGAGACAGCATGCTTTTACAGCACACTCACTAAACCCGAGCTGTAATTATCTGAATAAAGCAAAGCTTTCTTGACTTAAATATCAAGGCTATTCTGCCCCTGCTCTTTAAAAAGACTGTTGGATGCTTGTACCTGTGGATTTTTTGTCATTGTGACTTCATTACTCACACTTGAACCAAAAAACTGATTTTTTTTGTATCTATTCTTTACATCTCATATTAATTCAAGGCTCTGTGCTTTTATTTTGTCATCAGGTGAGCCTAGGGAAGGATCTCTGAGGTATCTTTATGATACAAATGTATTGGTGAATCTGTGAGAAAAAAGATGGGCATTATGTTTTTAAAAACTGAGCTTTAGGGAATAAACTTTAAGATTTGAATAATGTGTACCTTTGTTGTCCTGAGGAACCCAAGGCCAATTTTACCTTTTGGCCCAAATGAATGATATTTAATGAAAAGGTTTTGTTGAATGGTATTTAAATATCCATTTGGTGTTCTAATGGGCATAATTCCTCACAGACTGTAGTGGTAAATTTTTCAGGTTTCCATTTCTGCATAATGCACAAATCCTGCTACACTAGAGTTATTTAGCATATCCCTGATGCTCAGAGGTAGGTGGTCACAAAACAAGAGCTCTACCATGCTACAGAATTAACCGGATTCGCTCTGCTCCTCTTTATTTGTGCTATAACCTTGCTCCTTAGCTCTTTATAAACATACAAGGAGGCTGTATTGTTGAACGGTTATTAACAAACACTCATTTAAGTTAAAATATTCCAAAGGGTAGTCCTCGTTACTTACATCAGCCCAAAGTACTGCATGCAGACTCTTAAAAATAGGTTTTGCATTCTAAAATTTGAAAATGCTGTTTTTATCACTCCTAAGTTTTAATTAACCGTTTTTTGATTAACCATTTTTGTTCCCCCAAGTACCTTTTAGCAAAGAGTGTACAAGCTTTATTTGCACTCTGAAATTATTAAATCAACCATTTCAACTGCATTTACCAGGTCATAAAACATACTGAACTTAATTAATTCATAGTCAAGCATGTCTATAAAACAGAATGAAAGGGTTAAGGAATCATGACCCTCTTTAGGGACAATTACAAGAACCTGACATGTTTTTCTTGGACCAGTTTTGAAAATCTCATTTGAGATTCAGTTACCGTATTCTCCATTTATAGTTGTGTCCCATATAGATCTCCCTCGGAACAGAGACAAAGAGTGAAAATGGAGTCTGTCTGTGCAAAATGCACTAATCAATAAATAAGAAAACAAAGCTCACCTGTAGTGCAAAAATGCAATTTGGCGCAGCATGCAACAGACAGTGATGTTTATAATCAAGTGGCACATGTAATCAAGTGCACGCTCATGAAGGTCAGATTATCTTTAGGTGGTCATAATTCACGCTTTTAGTATCTGACAGCACTTCTTTTTTCCTTTTAGTCATTTGAATGCTGTAAAATGGCATAGCCTTTAGTGTGACAGCTGGCAATGCAGATAAAGTCAATGAATGCAATTTCAGATGCCGTGTATTCTCGAGCCGGTTTCGAATTTTCTGAATTGCTTTTCAATCATGTGTCGTGGTGTTGCTGTACTTGTGTCTGCCACCTGTCTGTCTGCATGGGTTAAACCGTCCAAAAAATGTTTGGAGTGGCTTTGGTAACAGAGATCCAATTCAGGTGGTCTATTATTCTGAAGTACCCAAAGCAGATAGATGTCCACTTGGCATCCTCAATACACATCAAGTATCAGATCTTCAGCAACCTCCCCTGGCCTTTACTGAGCTCATCTCCGAATATGCTTTGGCACCGCTTTATTTCATCAGTGTTCTTCATTTTCATAATGACTTCATGACTGACGGCAATAGTGGAATTGAACAGTCACATTCCCTTGCTTTTTTCACAGCGTGTATAAAAACAATAAAATATCTTAATTCACTCTTTCTTGCACTCCCTTTTTATTTTTGGACTCATTCTCTATCCCTTCTGGAAGTTTAGTGGTCGGGTAAGTGACCCCTGTTTATTTACAGGGAGTTGCGTGCTTACAGTCTTATTTTCTTCCTTCACTTTCCTTTTTTGACTCTGTGCATAGAAACGCATTGGAGAAATTGGGCTATGCCTGTTTAGAACTTCAGTGGGGTGAGCAGATCTCAAGATAAAAGGTAAATTGTCTCACAAATTGTCAAAGTTGTGGTTGGTAGGTCAGCTGTACTGAAAACACAGCTGAGCAATTACAGCAGCAACAAGCTTGTCTAACAAGCAACTTTTTTGTTGGTGACTGTTGTTCATGCTGCCTTAAAGTCAAGCAAACTGAACTGAAATAATTAAACACTTTTTCCAGGGTTAAAGTTGACTGATATATTTTTTTCCTTCTAATTTTGATCATACTGAGTGTACAAACAACAACAATCAATCAATGGTGTAACTTGATGTTCCATAATTTGGATTCTTTGGACTGTCTTTTAAGTTTAATTTCACACTTTAGAAGGTTAATGAAGTAGGAGGTTACAGTTTAAGATTAGCGGGATATTTATATTATCTTATTAGAATTAATTTCAGTTTATTTCCTTTTTGTTTTGTTTTAATAGCAGTATCTGGCAACACTGCATCGCCGAAACTGACAGTAATGAAAAAAAGAACCATGGACAGGTTAATGCTGAAATTCGGTAAGGGAAAGGTAAAAATATGGAATTATCTGTCTAAATTTATCAGTGCTATACAAAAAAGTAGCATTTAACACTAGTGATTGTGTTCTAGTGTTTTGAAGCGCCGCCAAATTCTGTGGTATAGTTTCCGGTCTCATTCGCGTCCGGCCATTTACAAAACAGTTCGTTTTGCTGCTTGATATTGAAAACTGGTTTGTCATCATGTTATTTTAAAGTGTTATCTTGAATATGAACACACTGCTTGTCGTGCAAGCAGTTTACCGTTTACTGCACGCTGTTATTCTCCTCGTTATTAACCTACATCGTCTAATAAACCGGAAGCTCACCCGTAGGCTAACTTCCGCGTTTAGGAAAAAAGTGGATACAAGTGAGTAATCGCGAAAGACTGTACATACTAATTAAAGACAGACTACAAGACAGTCAGCTCTTTAACAACCAATCGTCAACAGTCCTAATGAGCTGTATTTTATCAGAAGCACATAACTGACGAACCTTTCTCATAGATCCTTTCAAGCAGCATTCAAAGCGCTGTTATAGCGACCATTATGGATAAAAATGTTATACTACAAAGGTGCTATCAGCTTCTAAGGTGTCTTACCCTCGACATTGATAACCTAATGAACCGAGCATCACGGCAGGTGTGTGCAAGTGATCTGAATGTACCGTCTTCAGAGTTCTGACCTCTCTTCTTGTTATCTTCTGTTCTCGATGTGTTCTCTACAGGCAGACATAAAAATCAGTGATGCAGAGGAATGAAAAAAGCCATTAAAAAAGTCAAACTGACCATACAGTCGGCAGGAGAGGTGAGTAGTCTTTTCTTTTAGTCATCTAAATTGCTGGTTTTAATGATGGGCTCTATAGAAGTCACCACCTCGATCAGATGATTCATCTTCTGGGGAAAAAAGAGGGTGATATACACTATAACAATAGCACATCGTTTACGATTTGCATGGCCTTGCCCTCTTGGTCTCACAGCAATTGAAAAAGTGTGAAATAAGAGGTAAAATCAGGGGAAATTTGACACAACATATTGTGCTCTAAAAGATACCGGCAGAGGCCAAGGTATATGACCACCATCTGAGTCACTCTTTCCTCACAGCATCTCTCATTAGTCCAAACACACACTCCTAAAAACACCTTTGATTCTCTCACTCAGCTAGAGATCTTTTAATGTCACAGTATGATCATTCCAGTCCTTTATCGGCATGTGATGCTGTATCTCTCAGGTACAAGAGCTGAGGGCTAAGTTAACAGAGCTCAAGTTTAAGGTCAACTTATATTGACATTTATGAATTAATTAGATAGTTTTATTCAAAGAAGCCTTCAATAGAGGAACACAAGTGATTTGTCAGAGCAACATTAGAAAGGCAACATTCTAAACATTATTCTTTATTGTTTTGTTAGAAATGAATGCTGTGATTATGTTTTACTACTTTTTATTTGTTACTTGCCATTTTTTTACGTTGACTAGCCATTTTTGAGGGAAATTGTTTCAGATTCTTACGTCTTAAATCTTACAGTAAAAAAAGGAGACTGATTTCCTAATAAATAATTACGTAATTTGTTAAATGGATTGTCCGAGGTGTTTCTGTTTCATCTGCATTTTTTTTCTATGTATTATCTATTAAATACCATGATTTCATTCTGATTTCTTATAATCCTTCTTATATCTTTCTGAGTTTTTTACATCATATTTTGATTTCTGATCATGTTTTTAAAGAGTTACTCTTTTAAAGAGTATTTTCGGTTTTGAGGAAAATCTGTGACAATGTTTTTGCAGAAAAAGTTATTGTTCTTGGCACATAGCACAGGAATGTGGCACGAGAGTGGTTCAATAATATTTGTAAGTTAATGACATCAGGCATTTTTCCAGTGACTTTCAATCCTGTAACATTCCAGCTTAAAATATTAGTAAAAGGACTTCCACAAAATATGTTTAGCCAAACTATTATATTCTGATGCTAAAAAAAACCAAATACATGTTTCTTGGTTTAGCAGGTTTAGCTAACAAATTTGTTGAGCAAAAGAAAAGTGCTCAAAACTCCTTAAAGTGGCCCTAATATGCCTTTTAAAGGTTGCTAATATTGCTTTACTAATGCTGCTTTTACTTTTTTTTGCTTTTACAGGTTTACATGTATGCAAGGTCAAAAAACACTTTAATTTTCTCTAAAACTAAATTTTAGTTTTCCACAAAATAGACTTAATTTTACCCAATTTGTAAACGACTTGTGTGAAGCAGTTCGAAGAATCAGTCTGTCTAAACCCCTCCTTTCTGTGAACCCTCACTGCTGTGATTGGTCAGATGGCACAGTCCTTTATGATTGGTCTACCGCTACAGCATGTGTTGGAAAATTAAACACCCATTGCCATAACTGAATGACAGTGCAGGATGATGGGTGTTTCTCAATGTCAAGGAAGGATCCTCGGAAGCCAGAATTTCGAGGATGCTACGTCATTAACATCCGTCGAAGGACTGTTCCAATGTCGAGGATCCTCGGAATTTCAACCAAGGACTGAGTCCTTCGTTCGAAAAAT
>JAUCMT010000039.1:20914205-20927166 GCA_032357475.1 Enteromius thamalakanensis | reverse complement strand
TATTATATAAAGAAAAACTTTTATTTTGATGTGATTAATCATGATTAATCCGTTGACAGCCCTAATATATATATATGAAGCATTATTAAGTATGTAAAATATATAAAATATGTAAATAAGGCAAATATTCCCGCTTTTCTTAATACACCATTTACTAAAAGGACCTTTTAAAAGTGCTTTAGACATAAGTAGAGTTTTATAAGAGATTGATTAATCTCAACGTGAATCCAGCTCCCATGTACATTCTCAAACAGCTGTGACTCATAGGCATGTCATGCCTCATTATTGTGTGTACAGTTTATAAACCCTCACTCCTACACAGGGCACCTGCAGTCATTACCTGGTTTGCCTGCTTTCATTAACCAGTACCTGTTTTAATCCCCTCAATGCTGGAATTGATGAAATCATCAGCGCTAATGTCAGTAAGTTGCCCTTTTCTTTTACAGAAAATGCGGAACGAGCCATCAAATCTGCTCTCTCTCTCTCTCCTGCGGTTGCCATGACAGTGAGTCACACCAAGGCGTATCTTGTCAGTAAGCTCAGTTTTGCCTTCACATGTGTTTCATAGTAGCTGTAATCAATACCTGAAAGTTTTACCTGCTTTTACCCAGTTCCAACATTTGCAAGCAAATCTAGCAAATCGAACCATTCAACTTTGTTTAGTTAGTTTTGTTAAGTAATCTTTTTATGATTCAGTCAAAAGATGATTTTATGATTCAGCTAAAAACAAGTCTTTTCAAAATTGCTAAATGAGTGTTGCCCTTTTTCGGCTTCAACGCACTATACAGTAAAACACTCATCTACTTGCTGACTCGATTTTACCCGCTTTATTCTGGATCTAAATGATGTGCACCAGTTGAAAAATGCTGAACGCTGTGTGAATTTGACATAAATCACTAGTAAATTGTACCATGAGAGCCCTTACAGTCTGGAATTGGTTTAAAGAGAAAGGGGAGAGTGGATGTGTGAAGATTGATTGAGGGGAGATGAGTCAGCCATGAACCACAAAGCTGAGATTCATCAGTACCTCGAGTGTAGATTTAGCTGATGGTAAACCGCACTGGCCTTCAAGAAAGATGACGCTCCTAAACTATGTGCTGTCACTTCTGGGTGAGTGAGCAATTCAACAGGAATCCTGAGAACTCAGTTTTGAATTAAAAGGAATGCTTGGCTGTAGACATGACGGATGCACCCTGTCTCTTTCTTGTTCACTTTCTTTTATTTTCCTGGTCCTCTCTCTATCTCTCTCTCTCTCGCCCCCTCCAAGTTATATTTGTCCAGAGACCCGAGGTCACATAAAGAAGCTGTATGCTGGCAGGCATGATTTCACCATGCTGTTCCTTTTGGCTCTCTTTGTATGACAGGAAACAGATCAGATGTAGTAGCTTTGGAGTGGATCAGAGATGCAAGATACACAATAAAGAGATTACTATAATGCAGACACGACGAGTCATTGTAATTCTACAGCAATAAGCTGCTAATTTTTTTTTTATATTTCTTATTATACAGCAGCTACCTCCAGTCTTCACACCTGAATCTGTGATAATTTCTCTTGTAGGTGGGGACAAGTGACTGTCTTTATGAGTGAGTCATTAAATCAGTAATTTACACTGTATGGTTTAGTAATGAAGCACCACTATTGTGTGTTGGCCAACGCGAAGGGGAGGGCTGTTGTATAAGACTGAAGGGCTTTATTCTGCGATAACAACCTGCTAGCTGTATATCATCCCGCTTATTACATGGCTTCTTTCAAACATAGATATGAGTTTAAACTAATTAATTTACTAGCTCCTTAAGTGAAAGCTTCCAAAAAAAATAAGTAACTTGTTGAGTGTTTTTTTTTATTAGTAAAAAGCATAGCTAAGAACTTTAAATGTGGTTTTGCACCCTCAGTTCCCATATTTTCAAATGGGTTTATCTCTGCCCAATATTGTCCTATCCTATCAAACCATTCATCAATACAATCTTTTATTCGAAGTTCAGATGATGCATAAACCTCAATTTAAAAAAATAATTACACTTATGATTGGTTTTGTGTTTAGGGTCACGTTACTGTATTTTTCGAATAAAAATAAATGCAGCCATAGCGAGCAAAATAACATGTATATAATATATAAATGTATTGCGTATAATGTTATATATAATAAATGAAATACAGTATATAATGTATTTCTAAAAATAATATGTATTGAACCATATTGTTTTATTTTAAAATTGTAAAAATGATTAAAAACTCACTGAGCCTAGGAGGTTGGTCTCAGATAATAAATTTTATCAGTGGCTGTGATTTTCTCTGAAAGACTCATATCATAATTAATGTTTTTCTGTCTAATCCTGCAGCCTTACAGTTGCGATATATTGAGTCACAATCATGACCAATATCTCGCCAGCATGTTACGCGGGGCGTTAGGAATGACATCTCTGCAGTCTGTCGGTGGAATATCTAATTAACAACATAAAGGAGAAGAGAAAAAAGAGGCCATGACGACCAGGCTCTTACAGATAAAAACTCATTTTCATTAGGCGCAGAGTGACATGCAATCTGGGAACGGCCTTGTGTGAAAAGTTCACTGATAGTCGCCTCGTTTCATCCCTGTTTCCATCTCTGGAATTTCTCCATCAGTTTTCTGCCCATTTGCAGCCCATCAACGCTCCCTCACGAGACATTATTAAAGACGATTTGAGAATATCACACAGGTTATTATCTGACTTGTAATTACGGAAGCCTGCTTCTCAAAGGCTCAAAAGATTCGTCCGCAACATTCTTGTGATTTCTCTTGATAAAAAATAATTTAGACTAAATAAAGTCTGTGTAATTTGTGTATACTTTCTTTTATTAAAATGACTTCCCTCTCCATGGACCTGCTTGTCTGTCAAGCCTTTGCCTCCCTTCATTTCGCTTTGGTTTTCTTGATCTGTGTGATTATTTGACATCTGGATGTGTGTCTGATATTGTTATTGTGCTTAAACCCTCTAGATTTACCATCCACTATTTCCCCGATGACTCGGCATGTGGTAACGGCTCAGTGGCCCTACAGGCAGCTACTACTGACTGGTCATTTCATCAGTCACACTTCACTACCTCGGCTCTACCACTATCTCAACTTTAAAGGTCACTGTAAGTTTATGTGTTATACATGTAGTCAGGCATTTGTAAGTGTCTTTTTTCTGATTGTCAATCTAAAAATGTGCGTGTGAGAATAAAGGGACCAAAGGCTCTCAGATCTTGTCATCCTCAGACAATTGAGCAGTCAGATGAATGTGTTTTGCTGGCCTTTTGCTGATAGGAGGCTTGAAGGAACAGTTCACCCAAAAAAGAAAATTCTGTCATCATTTACACAACCTTGTGTCATTTCAAACCCGTTTGACTTTCTTCAAAGCATGTAAGTGCTTTAAATGGTTTTAAATGACAATTTTATGCTTTTAAATTGTAAAGGGGTCACAGCTAGTTGTGTCCATGATGTAAAGCCCATTTAAATTAATTGTGAAAGCAGTTATTTTAATTTTGTCTCAAATTTGCATGATTTTCTGTCTTCTGGAAGTTGTCGGTTGCATACAGTTAAAGTGAATGGTGAGCACAACCTGTGAAGCTCCATAATTGACAAATAGGCAACATGAACGTATGTTGTATTCATATATGGTGTATAGTGATCAGTTACAGATCACTCAAGAAACTTTATTTTTTCTTCTGTGGTCTTTTCTGTCGTTGTTGGAGCTTGACAACCCCTGGTTCTGTGGAAGACGAGGTTCAGATTTTTTAAGTGGATAAGTTTTAATAGAGACCTTTTTGTCTGCAAAACATAAAGTGCAAAGCGCTCAGGAGGTCAAGGATTTCCTCGTGGAATGAGCTCTTTAAGTTCGCTCTGACATTTTCAAGTTTGAAGAACATCTTTTCTATACAGAGTTTGACTTCTGATCCTTTGGGAGTCTTGGACCCATTATACTGTCAGTGAGGATTTTTCAGGGAGTATTTATATCTACAGGGATGGTGTTATACCATTAGGTTTTTAATTATTAAAAAAAAAACAGATAAATATTGTTTAACTGTATTCCAGTTTGTATAGTTTTAGCTGAGCTACAGTGAACACATCAGATGTAAATTTGTACTGCTGTGTTTATATAATCACCATTCATAAGTTTAGGGGTAGAAAGAGTTATTAAAAAAAACGAACAATAGAAAAATAAAAATCAGCAAGGATGCATTGAATTGATCAAAAGTAACACGAGACATCTGTTATTTGCAGTTTTACAAAAGCTTTGTATTTCAAATAAATCAGATTCTTTAAAATTGTCTAGATATCAAATAAAAAAATCAAATAAAATTAACAAAAAAAAAAGAACTGTAGACATTGACATTGGCAAATCAGCTTATTAGTATGATTTATAAAAAAAAAAAAAAACATTGTGAAAGACTAGCGTTATTCCAGATTTAAAAAGTATGTTTGAGAACACAGCAAAGAAAAGCAAACATAGCCTTTAGTTGGAACATGAGATATACAGTATGTGTTGTGGACATCGTCCAAGCATTTCTTTCTGCCATATGAGGTCCTTTTTTATTTTTTTTCCTCATTCAGTCGTATCAGAAACATTTCCTATCTACATTTGGTAGATAAATGTTGACTCGCAAATTACCAAAAAATGGGAGGTACATATAACCGCCAGTCACAACATGATCAGTTTACCTTATTCGATTTAAATTTTTGTTCCACCCCATCTTCAAACCAAACTAACATTGACTGTCTTTACAGACAAGAAGTCACACCTCTTTAGTTTTTCACATCCCTTGTGTGCTTAATGTGGTCAAAAACTGTAAGTGAAAATGGTTCTTTTTTTGCATTTTTATCATATTAATCACTTTTATTTGCATGTAATATTTTATTCAGAAAAGATGCATTAAACTGATTAAAAGTGATAGCTTCAAAACTTTCTATTAATCAAAGTATCCTGAAAAAACCCTATTGAGATTAATAAGAAATAGTTTTTAGAAGCAAATCGGCAAATTCAGAATTATTTCTGAATTTAGTGCCATCACTAAATTATAGTAATATTTCACAATATTTTGTTTTTATTGCATTTTTCATCAGAAAAATTTAGCCTTGGGTAAGCATAGACAATCTTGCCAACCCCCAATTTTGTTGTTTTTCCAAATTTTCTCTCTTTAAAGGAATAACAAAGTGAGTAAAGCAGTATGATCATGCTTTCCAGTGTGATTTGCCAATTATCCAAAATGCATCCTGAGTTTCACAAACATCTTTTTCTTTTTTAATTTGCTTATTTTGATTTGTAAACCAAAAATAGGGATTAGACATAATGTCAAATATTTCCCATTACAATGTTTGTTTGTTTCTTCTTGTCCCAAAACTTTTTGTTTTGATTTTCAGCATGACTAGGCTCCTCTGTATATTTCTACAAAGCTTTAAAAACAGAAACTTTCTGAGAGTAGGCTTCAGTCATATTATCAGGCAGACTTTGGCAGACGTTTTAAATTTGAGACATGTTCTCAAGTGCTAACGGCTAGCTTTTCTGTCTATAATAGTACAATTAGAGAATTTTTTGGTTGTCTTTTCCAAGATTTTGAGAAAGGTGAACAGTTTCAGTACTGATTTGGTTTATATTACCTCTTTCACTTCACTATTCTGGGCTACAGTATATGATCATGTGTGCAGTTATTTTCCAAAGCCAACGTGACCCTGACTCTCCACTAACCAAAGAATGGCACCCCTTCTACCTGCTGTTCTCCTTCCTTAATCATAACCATTTTTTCTCCCCCTGTCTCTTTTTCTCTCTTTCTCCCATCCATCGATCAGCATGCTGTCTCTGTTCCCGATTTCTCTCCGTCTTTTCAGCCACTCAGAGTCAATGCACGCGCTTTGTCTCTCCTCTTTTCAGATGAAGCAGCTCAATCCCCAAATCAATGTCCTCTCTATTCTTTCAAATGCCGGGAATTTGTTTTTCGTGTATTTGATGTAGCCAGAAAGAGGCGTTGGATGTCGAGGGATGCAGAAAAGGAAAACAGTGCAAGAGAGAGTCATCTTCTGTGGAGAGAGCGAGAAACATAATTGAAGTCCAATTCACAAATAGAGCACTCAGAAAACTGCTGGATTTATCGCTCTTATTGCTGTTTTCTTGTCTGGGCTGTTTGAGAGAGTGGCGTGACACATTTCATACTCTGAATTTTTAAACAGCCTATCATGCTACAATGTAATACTTTGTATGAACATAAATGTAAATAAATCAGTTGTCGTTTCATACAGATCGGAAAGCATAAAGCCATTTTGAACAAATGCAACAGTGCAATACAAACATAACAAGATTTCTAAAGGCACAGACTCACAAGAAAGGGGAATGTTGTGCTGTGGGTTATTACTAGAGGTCAGGGGTCAGTCGTAGTGTAGAGATCTATGAGAAAGACCCTTCTGGAACAAAAATCTAATGTCAAAGGTCATTTTAATAGCCATTTTCTGTTCCCCTGGCAAGAGCACAAATGCAACAAGAACAACCAGAAGGTTTTTCCAGAAATCTCAGGATTTCAGTGTTGAACTAGCATGAACTGTCTGTTACAGTTGTGTTGCTCACACTGACGGACACCATGTGACTATACACTATATATAGTCCTAAAAAAGTGGCTTAATTTAATGGCTCAGTGGCTATTTTCATATATTACTGTTTAATCATTGTAGTGGTGACCACTATATCAATTAGTTTGTCACCATATCACAAGGTTCTATTACAATCAATGAAGCTCTCCACACTTCGCAATGAGCCTCTTGTCTACACTTTGTTATAAGATGATTATCGTGTTTGCAGAAACTGAAGCAGTGAATGGATTCCAACTTCAAGACCTCATTGCACTCAAGAAATCAACAAATATGTGATTAGCTACATTGCACAACCCTGTAAAAACACATAGTAGCACATAGCTGTATTACTACATTGGGTGTGCTTTTTCGGATATTTCACTTCTTGTGTTTCTTTTGACCTTTTTTAATTGTAACTGGTGGTACTTTATTGTGATAGCGTCCCCACTCCAGGGCCATTGCTGGGGTTTGTGGGACCCTGGTGAAGGTTGTACCTGTAGGCCCTGGGACTAGTTCGTGTTGCATAGTGATCTTGCTGCCTGCATTTATTTGGCATTCACCTGAGATTCCTGTAGTGCACTTTCAGAGTATCTCTGCAACCCTCCACCTTCCCTAGCTCCACCTGTATACATCTGCTATGGGTTATTTTATGTGCTATTTGTTCCCCAGCTAGACACCGTATTGGCATATGTATTGTCAGTAGCAAGTTTCTGTACAATAACCTACAACTACAGCAATAACCAACAGCAGCGTAGCACATCTATTCTGCCAAGACCAAATAAATTATCATTATCATATCCATCACCAAGCTAAAATCTTCAGGGAATTGTCATGATTGAAATATAGATTCATTCTTATTTAAGAATTCAGTCAAGAACAGTGATTTTATCTCCTATTTTCTTGGATTAACATGAATCTTTTCATTTTTTGACATATAAGAACTCAGTGTACTATAGAAACATCCTGTAAGTTTCAAAACTAAACGGCTTATATTAAAGCCAGTCTACCAAAATAACTGCTTGTAGAAAATTCGATGCAGGATTTTCAGAAAGACTGAAACAACTTTTTACGCTCTTTTATGACAGACAGTCTTTCGAGGACATTCACTAAGACTGGTATTTTTTTAAGTTATATAAGTTTTTATGTTTGTCTGTTCAAGCTTAAGAAGAACGCAAAACACAATTCAGTTCCATGGGCTAAATTAAGCTCTTATGCATTTTTCATGCTTAAATGTTTAAATTGCCGAGGTAGTTACTCGTGTTTTGTAAGACAGTTGGTAGCATTTCCTGAATTGTTACTATGTGGTTTCTTATTAATCAACTCCGTTTATATAATGTTTACTAGATGTGACTTTAAAGACAACAAACTGTCTTTATACGTCTACCATCTATTTGGTATGTTTACACCCTCTTTCTCTTCCTTCCATCAATGCCTCAGTATTTTATTCATTATTGCCCTACTTTATTCTAGGCAGGTTGAGTCCATAAAGAAGCAGGTGTTGTAGACGCAGGACATTTGTGTCACGTGGAAGGGGCTGCCATCGTATTTATCCACGCTCGAGTGCTCAGAGGAGCTGACTGCACACTGCAAAAAGAGACGAAGAAAATTGCTCATGACCCAGATAATCTGGGCTGACTCTCTGACAGGGCCTAATTTAATTACAGGGCAATTAAAGATCAGTATGAAGCAGCGAGAGGCTGGCCCCACCACAGAGCTGATGATCCCCCTACAAGGCATCTACCTGCTGGCATGACAACACTCACAAGCACGATGCATTACACGCGGCTGGAGAGAGTTAACTTCAGAAGCAGGTGATGTTTTGAGGTTAACATGGCAGGCAATTTAGCATTTTTGAGTAAAATGATTTCATTTTCAAACTAGAATTTTAAACGCGTACATTATGTTTAATGTCACAGAAGGTTCTACACACATGAGTGTTAGCTCACTGTAACCGTTATACAAAGACACCATCAGATTGACTTCTCTAATTAAACATAAAACAACCAGAGCGTATAAACGACGATCACAACATCAGAAACTAGCACTGAGCCATCGTTTTATAACAGCTCCTGGTATACACATACAGTGCCCAGCAGATGTGCTTTCTGCCCATCACATCTGTGAGCATATGCTTACAGTTTACTAGATTTCCATTTCAAAGAAATACACTACATGTGCTTGGTTCTTCTTTTCTGCATCATAATTTAACTAAAGCGGCAGGCAGAGAAAACCCCTAAATGAGGCAAACCTGACAGTAGGTGTCATTGATCTGTAATTACTTATAGTTGAATTGAGATGCCCTGAGCTCCCAAACAGCCGTCAATCACTCTTCTCACCTCAACATCTCCTGGGGGCCAGGAGGAGGATTTCCTCCAGAGCAGAGCTGAACCGTGAGATTAAGTGTGACAATTTCCTTGCCGCCACAGCGCAAGGGCTAATCCATTTCCCATCAGGAATCGCCAGGAGTGTGTAACATTTCTTCTAGAAGGATCACAAAACTACCACACACATGTGCTGCCCACAGATCTGAGTCATATAGATCTTATAGATGAACTTATTTTGATTCACAACAGTGAGTCATAGCGCATATTCATTGGTGTTTGTGCGTTTGTGTGGAGCCAAAAAGTGCCAGGCACTAAAGAATGAAGGATTTAGTGTGTCTCGGGAGAAAGCATGACGCAAACTGTACTGTTTGAGAGTTAAGCCAGGCGAACAGTATCACAACAACACATCTTCAGAAGTTAGTTACTTCTTTACTTTAGTTAAAGTGGAAATTAAAGTCTTTGCCACAATGCACTGCATATATATATAGAGAGAGAGACTATAAAATGGGAAGGATTTATCAGATGAGTCAAGATCAACTTGCAAAACTTGCTGCATAAAATTGGCTTAATTGGATGATAATTTGCAGGCTCAATAATTTAATTTTCAAGTGTGTTTCATCTAAAAATAAATAAATAGAAAAATAATAATTAAGCCAAGTCTTATGATATATCAGCAAGTTATTTGTTGCTGAATACCATTAACATCTCAGATAGTTTAAATTGACTATGCCAGTGTATTAGGTTTATGCTCCAGTCCAATCAAAAGAAAATAAGGCACTATGCACTAATACAGTATATGTTTTTAACCATGTAGTGCATGAATTTTATCACTTTATATTCTCATTAATAATCAGACTCCGATAGCACCTCCCTCTTTGTGATGTCATCAAAGCTGTGACAGTTGATTGCATGAAGTGTCCAACACTTATATATAGATTTTTAAACAATTTTATTTCGAATTTTCGCATGGCACATTCATATAATATCTGGAAATCATAATTATAAGCTTCTCATTTATTAAATTAAGCACTTATCAAATGGACATGAAATACAGATTTTCGTTGAAAAAAGTTCAAAGAAAACACTGCAACAGTATTATTAATACTGAAGCTGATAACTAAGCAACGGCACCAGTTGTCCTGAAACGAGAACGAATCTGCTGTGATGGGAGAGACAAGAACGCAGGGCTGGTTTCAGTTACTCTGATATACAGCATTGCAATGAATGATGGCAAACATTAGAAAATACGGCACAGTTTACTAATCAATAAGTATTCCTAAAAGCCACATAATAAATCACCATCTAGTTCATTTAAAAAACTGTAATCAAATGACATCCGTAATTAAGAATAAAAAATGAGGTGTTTATATTAGGTGACCTTAACTAATATGCACTTATATTTAAATTAATAATTTGATATCATGTACTTACATGTTTTTATATTGTACTTGTGCATTGTACTGTTGACCCATCTCTCACACCTTTAACCTACCAATACCACTAAACCTGTCCCTAACCTTACCCGTATCCCATCTCAATAGCAGCAAATGCTATTTTGCAGTACAGTATAAACAGATTAAGTACATAATATGAGGTGGGACCTCACTATAATAAAATATATATATTTTGTAGTAACTCTCCGCTTTGCCTTCAGAGACTCAGTCTGAAGGAAATGCTCAACAGGAGCTACTAATGTGCTGCCATGAAACCTTCCTGCATTTTTTGCAGCCCCTGATGGATGTTTTTCTCTGTCTGGCTCTGCTAAAGGGCTCTGGAGGTCATCCTCCTACTCAAGATGTGGTTATCACCACTCCACGGGCATGCAGCTGTCTTTGTGCCAGTGTTTCTGCCATGTTTAATTCATAGAACCAGTCTGGCATGTGACAGCCTTTGAATAGTTACACACGACAATAAACCCTGAAGCACTCCCACAAGCCCCCACAATGCACTACTACTCTCACTTGCCGTGTTTTGATATTTTCATCATCTTTAAAAGGGCCACCTCATTCACTAAACCCATTTTTTCCACACTGCCTAAAAAGTTCCTTTTTTTACTAATTAAAAATGAACTGCGGGTCATGGATGTATTAATATAAACATTAAACTAAGTGCATTGTTTTCTATCATTTATTAATTAACGGTGATAATGATTTAAGTGCGTAATTTTTAATAATCACAAAAAAAACTATGTACTGCCGTTTACAAATTTGACATTTCCTTGCTCAGGTGCAGTCAAATGCTCCCATTTAAGAGATAAAATGTGGAAAAACACCACACAAGTGGAAAAAGGGCTAGACTTGTTTCCATGGCTACTTGTACATTACTTTTCACAAGGTCCCATGTTCTATACAGGTTCAGCGGTTTTGTGCGTGCGTACTTGTTCACTTTTGATCTGCTTCAGCAGCTGAAGTACAAATAGTTTAATTTTTACCACTCAAATATCATCAGAACATCTCCCAGGATTGATGCACGGAACAAAATCCATCCAGACGTCTTATTCCACCCGCTGTCATTCACAAAATGTAACTTACAGTATGTTGACATTCAAGTCGCCCCATGTAGCAGAATGTCACACGGGCTTTTCTTAACCTGCACACAGTCCGTGACTAAAGTAACCTTGTCTATTGCCATGACGATAAACACCCCCACAACCTGTCCACCCCTTGCGTTTGTCAACCTGTGGCTAAATCAGTGTGGAACAGAAGCTAGGCAGCAATCACATCTACCTTGCTGTGACAAAAACAAGCTAATGAATAAATCATGCAGCTTGCCACACAATAGCTCAGCACTGCTTAAAAGATGACCGGTTTATGCGTTGTTGTTTTTGGTTTTTGATATTATGAATTTGAGTTTTTTTGCTGGTTACGCTGAAATGTCTACAGATTATTGTCATTTGAGTATAAATCACTTGGTTGGTTTGTTCGAAACATTAAATTTCCTTCTTGTTTGTCTGTCAGCAGTTTAATATTTAATGGCGCTTCCTTGTTGTCTTTTAGTTTACGAGAGCCAAACTCATATTTTAATTATTTCTTTACTAGACGCCTTTAAAAAAAACAAACTGAAAACTACAGCTTTGAAATAAACTAAGTTTCAGTCCTTCTAGAAGGCCTATTCAGACCCCCCCCCCCTCATTTTGCTCTAATAGTTTTTCTGTGAAGCTGAAAGGCAGCATGCTTTTAACCTTTTAATGCTTTTGCTATATTGCAAGGGCTCTGAGTGCTAGTCTGCTGGAGATCTATTCTACATTGTTATTTAATTGCCATAGACTTAATAATTCCTTTCAGTCCCTGACATTGCAAATGTACCGAAAACATATCTGTATAATCAGACGGTATGAGCTCATACGACTGATGTGAGCTGCCCATGTGAAGTGCTCTTTTTATTTGTCTGTACTGGGTTTGTGTGTACACCATGTGTTTGAAGTGCCGTCCTCTCTCTGTTGTCTAACAAAGCACATGTATCTCCCAAGCTTGTGTCCTCCACATTTAAAAAAACATGCTCTCAGCTCACCCTCACAGTCTTTTATTCTTCCTACTCTTTATTTAGAATTACCATACAACTCATTGTCTTGCCATCTATGTGGTTATTGTGATCCAAGCACGGTGATCCAAAACGGATCGTTCAAGTGTGGACATCAAACAAATGGACCTTGAGCTCAAGAACAAGCGAGCACCTTTAATAATTGATATTTTATACTGTTACTGCATTTCAAGGGATGAGCAAGTGTACTTGTGTTTGGCCTGAGAGGAGAGGTCATGTTATTTTTTTGACCTCTGTACAAGTGCACTTTACACAGTACAGGACCTTCACAAATTTCTAATTTTGTTTGCTTTTTCTACTGAAATTGTGGTTCAAAGGTTTGAGGTCAGTAAGATAAATCTGTATATACACTATATATATATATATATATAAAGGTACACAAGCTGTCATTGGGATGTGGTACCTTTTTTGGTACATGTTTGTCCATTTTTGTACCTTAAAAATACATGTTAGTACTAGATGTGTACATATAGAAGCCTAATAGGTACAAAAGTGGACCATTTGAAAAGGTACTGCCCC
>JAUCMT010000039.1:20880455-20893597 GCA_032357475.1 Enteromius thamalakanensis | reverse complement strand
ATATATATATATAAAAGAGAGCAATTTCTTTTCTTTCGCTGAGCTTCATTCGAAGATGATGGGAGAGTCAGGCGTGCTGCTATGAAACGGGCTGTCATTCAGATTTGTTTAGCTCTCCTAATTGACTGTATCACTACCAGAATCATAAATCAGTAGAAGGCACTCTGAGGCAAACAGCACGTCTGTATTCCAAAACCTAGTGGGCTGCCTACCTAAACTGCATTTTGGTGCGCCACAGGCTGCTAAAACCGCTGTCTAGATAGTTATCTCACTAGATTTAGGACACAGCCCACTGTCCGTCTCTCCCTTATAAATTTGTACCTGAATAGGAAAGCAGACGTTTCGTTAACACATTGGAAATATTCATAATTCGAGTAAAAGGATCATTAAACATTTTTAAAGGCACATTTCGTTTTTTAAAGCAAGTTGTTAAAGAAATTTCCAATTTGCAAAACATTTTGGCGCCTCAAAAGATTATGTGAACTTGTAAATCTCTCAATCTAGTCTAAGTTACATAAAAATACATGCTAAGTTTGTCATTTTTATATCGCAATATTTACACGTTTAATTATAGATTTATATAAACGTTTAGCACCAATCTTTACCTGAGCAGCTTTGTATATTATATTAAAATAGACTTGAACGAAACAAGCTGGAAGAATTTCAGTCTTGTAAAACACGCAGCTCTTTAACCATTTATCTTGGACAATTCTTACCCTAAAATATAAGTGCATAAAACGTAGGCTACATGCACATTTGTCTTGAAAAATAACACGTTCAGGAATTATGTTCTAATTTAAGAAATTACTTAAAATTTGCTTATTGTGGAAACTGACATCGATAACTTCTCAAGATAGAGAATAAAACGGCTCCTACCAGACATCTTTCTCGTAGTTTGGAACCAAAACAGGTCTCGTGCGGTGTCGGCTGTAAACCCCAGATGAAAAACAAAATGCACTGATATGAAGTATTTGACATGACGAGCAAATAATCTGATCTTGCACAGAAGCGCTAGTAAATGCACTCTTCTTAACTGTAGGTCCCTTCATCACAATAGCGCCCCCTAGTGGGAGAATTCGCCGGTAAGTCGCAAACTGATTTGGCACACACTAATTAAAGATGCATTATCATGTTCTTTACCTAAATAAATGAAGATTATTTTGAGAAATCTGATTAAATGATGATAAGATATGTAATTTTAATATTTGTGCCTGTATGACCTCATATCCCTGTGTGTATAAATGTATGCCTCCGTATATTTGTGTATTGAATTTGTAATATATTTATTTAACATGATTTCCCAATATTAATTAAATCAAATGTATTTTATTTGTTCTATGCAACGGGGGGAAATCATCTGGTCGCGCTTTGATGACGTCTGTGTAATGGCCGCTCTCACTGTGTAGTGGAGGGTTTATGAATTTCTCCGGTAACGTTAGAGAAAAATAAGAACCCCAGCCAGATCGCTCATTGTTCGAACGCAGTCACCCCAAGGAGAGAGACCGGGTGACTCCCTACACTGAGACCCTGTCTCCCGAGTATCTGTGGTTTGAAAGGTGACCGAATGTGTTTTAATACGCGATGTTCGTGTGTTGTGCAGAAGGGAGCGCTTTATTGTTGCATGAGATTTTAGCCAGTGTGCGTCGAAGAAACATCGTGCAACGCAGTATCTCGTGAATTTAGACTTTGAAAGTAACGCATGTGTCGTTTAAGCTCACGTCTTGGCGTTTAAGTGGCGCGATTGTTCGGAAAATGTCGGAAATGGTGTCGTTTTCTAGTGTGCGGGCAGGATTCGGGCCTGTTAGCCGCATCGCCATCAACGAGCTCTCCCGTTAAAGATAAAGCGGCTAGTAAGACATGTGTCGGTCTCCCTTTCATGAATCCATTGCCTTAAATCTGAGAAGGTAAACAAGTTCCAGATGATTCAATGATTGGACTTTGTGTGATATGGAAGATTTTATGTTTATGAGTTGAAGTTTTGAATGCGGTTAAGCTATTTTACGTTAGCAGGCTAATATAGAGGTGTTGTTATGGAACTAGTAACGTTAGGGTAGTTCATTCGTTTAATAGGGATTTTGTTTATGAAATACTGATATCAAATAATCACGGTGTAGTTTTCACTTAAGTATCATTGATATTCAAATGTTTGTTGCTACAAGAAAACTGTTAGCTTTGTACAGGATTAAAAATAAGACTTTGTATATAGACTAAACAGCTATAAATCTGTATGTTAGGGTAACGTAAATTATCAGCCGCAATAAAGATTATTTTCGGTAATTTAAAAAAAAACTTTTGCACCATGTGAACGTTTAAAAGCTTAGAAGTTTGAATGGTAACACTTTACAATAAGATGTCATTTAGCATGTATTAACTAACATGAACGAACAATAATCAACACAATTATTGCACTATTTATTAATCTTTGTTAATGTTAGTTAATATAAATACAATCGTTCATTGTTAGTTCATGTAAATTCATAGTGCATTGGCTAATATTATCAAGCATAACTTGTGATTTTAATAATACATTAATATATGTATAAATTAACATTTAAATATCTTAGTTTGTTAACTAATTTTAAGTAATGAATCTTATTGTGAAGTGTTACCACATGAACAGTTGTAGTAGTTGTGATTAGTCAACCCTCAGAGGGTTTAAGCATTAACTTTATTCTTATCAACTCATACAAATAATTAACATTATATACATAAATCATATATGAATGTGATGTAGGAAGATTTTAGGGTGTACATTTTAAAAATATAATTTTCTTAATGGAAAATTCAAATATTTTTTTTTATTTAGTTAAAACATTACAGGCCAAATAATTATTTTAGTAATTGTTACATTTAATAATAAATACAATTCTGTACTCACTGTTTGGTCTGCTTCAGAGTTCTTGCTGATGGATACGCCTGAGAGCCCCACCCAGTCCCCACAATCTCCTGAGGAGGATGAGAAGGGTCTCTCTGACAGTGAACTGCTGGAGTCGCCCGAGTCCCCAGCAGAAGTCGACAAGGGAGTGTCAGACAGTGAGCTTTTAAATGATGATGAAAATGAAGTACAGGAGGGTGGAGGAGACTCAGACTTTGAGGATGGTGACAGGATAGCAGCTGGACGAGAAGATCCTGAGGAGGTGTCGGACCTGGAAGACTACAAGTTGGACAGGGAGGAGAGAGAAAACGTCCACCACAACACCGGTTTGACGGTCCGCGGAAGCAGACCGAATGCTAGCCAGTCTCCTGAGGACGAGATCCTTGAAACGCCAAGATCACCTGATCCTGACTCGCCAGGGCCAGAGCATGAGCGTCCTTTCACCCCAGCAGAAGACGAGCGAGACGAGGAGGATGAGGTAACCACCAAGTCTGCCCGTGCTGAGCTCGAGGAAGAGGATGATGAGGAAGAAGAGAGGAGGAGGCGGAGGAGAGCAGCAATGGTAGTGAGTGATTTGAAGGACGAATCTTCCGTGTCCAGAGACCTGGATGAACATGAGCTGGATTATGACGAGGAGGTTCCAGAAGAGCCGAGTGCTGCCGCTCCTGAGGAGGACGAGGGAGAGAAGGGTCCTGCTGGAGAGGATGGAGAAGATGAGGAAGAGGATGAGGAAAAGGAGGAGAGAAGACGGAAGAAAAAGGAAAGAAAACCAATTTTGCCCCCAGATAACAAAGACACACCGCTAAGAAAATCTGAGCACTCGAGGGAGGGAGGCAGGAGAGATTCATTCCGTGATAAAAAGAAAGAGGAAGATGATGGAGAGATTGATGAGGGAGAGATAGATGTAAGTATGTTGAAATCATTAGTGATTAGTGATAGAAGCTGTTCCATCTCAGTCACCACTGCAGTTTTTGCCTATAAAACAATAGCCTTTTCATTTTGTTGTCTGTTATTAAACCCCACTTTGTTATGTATTATGCAGATCATTTTTAATGACCAGTCCACAACAGCAGAGGGAGCAATATCTTTTTTTTCTAGAACGGAACAAACGATACAATGTCAAATCAGAAAACATAATTATATTACTCATATTTTTTAGGATGATGATCTCGAGGAGGGGGAGGTGAAGGACCCCATGGACAGAAAGATCAGACCCCGACCCATCTGCAGGTTTTTTATGAAAGGTAATTCTTTATTCATGTGATTTGCTGAATCTGCCTTTTTACATATCAAAAATTGTTTTATGTAGCCCAAGGCAATATTCTAACAAATAACATTGATGATGAAATGCTTTGAAGTTTGATAAGCCTCATGTTTGGTTTGTCGTTCAGCATGTGCCTAGATTGCAACTGTAGAGGGAGCTATTGAATGCGGTTTCTTTTCTATGAGCAAATTTGTCTTCAGAGCACATATTCCAGTGGATGCTATTAATGTTGATGCGAAGGAATTATTTATAACTTTTAAACCTGTTAATATATATTTAAATATCACAATGGTTTCGGTCTGCTTTCTTGCAGGTAATTGCACATGGGGCATGATCTGTAGGTTCATCCACCCAGGAGTCAATGATAAAGGCAACTACTCCCTCATCTCCAAGCCAGATCCCTTCTCTCCTAATGGAGCACCTCCTGGAGGAGGAGGTGCTGGACCTCACCCCCTCATGCCTGCTAACCCCTGGGTATGCATCCATTGTGATGAATTTTCTACTTGTCTAATTTTAAAGTTTAAATCCCATTTTAAGCATTTGAATCTTGTCTTTCTTCCAGGGAGCCCCTGCCGTAGAAGAGCTGCCGCCTCCTCCACCTCCTTTAGATCCTCCGGTGGAGAGCGCTTGGGAAAGAGGCCTTAGACATGCCAAAGAGGTATGTTTATCACCACCATACCCGTGTTAAAATTGTTTATGAGTGAACAATTTAAAAAGTTCCATTTCTAAGTATTGTTTTACTGGCTATGGGTTTTTTGAGGGGAACTCATTCATTCAAATTAGTCTGGTCTGTTGTTTTTTTTGCTGATCACAAAAAAGGGTCAACTTTGTAACTAATGCAAAATGTTACATGCATTTTGATACTCAAGCTATGCGAAATACAATGCTTTCTTTATTGTGGGGAGGATTTGTTAGATGGGAAAGTTTACCGGTTAAATTGAATAACTGAATGCCTCGATTAACTCAAAAAAATGTTCCCTTAGGTGTTGAAGAAAGCCACCATCCGTAAAGAGCAGGAACCAGACTTTGAAGAAAAACGGTTTACCGTAACTATAGGTGAAGATGACCGTGACTTTGACAAAGAAAATGACTTCTTCAGGGAACGCGGCTATCGTATCACCCGAGAAATCAGAGATGCTGGGTACGAAACAATGACTTATCAGGAACTTAATCAGAGAGCGATCTCTTCCATTTGTTAGCTTTGTTTCTGCTGGTTCACGAAGTTCAAATGTGGTTGTGGGCAGTTTACATACTTGCAAACAAACAGAATTTTTGTTCTTGGACAAAACAAATCAATTCTCACGCTGCATTTAAACTGGCGAAAAGGTGGTTAAAGGTGAACAAAAATGCATAAAAGGTTGAGCCAATGCAGCAGCCAAAATATACATGGTTTTTTTGTAATTCATGTCAAATTTGACCTTATTTAAAAAGATGGACATAAGCTCTGACCCATATTGTGTTTTTCTTTTCTCTTTCTGCATTGCAGTGATATTGAGTTCAGAGATCCAGGTTATGTGTAAGTGTCGTAAATCAATTGCGCAAGTTTATTATTCTTCCCAACTGTATATTTATTACATCTATTTCTGTGGTAGTGATCCGTACGGCGACCCATACTATGATTATGAGATGGAAGCTTTGTGGCGAGGAGGCCAGTATGAGAATTTCCGAGTGCAGTACACTGAGACCCCATTGCCGTTCTACCCTGTGAGTACATACTGATGTAAAGTTTTACTGTTTTGTTTACTATCTTATGTTCTGAAGAGCTTTTAGTATAAAACTGAAGTGCAAAGTTACTGATACTCAGTCTTTTAAAGTTTAGAGTGTTCGTGCACATGATGTGTAGGCCAAATTGTATAACAGGAACGACCAAAATGTGTTTATTATATAAAAATAGTTGATTGTCCGTTGGTGCATTTTATCAGGATAAAGTGCTCCTGAGAGACATGCTCTTGTATTTGTGCTGTTGAACAATCGGGACTTGTTTTTTGTTTGCATAAGGACCGAGAAAGGGAACGAGATCCACGTGAGCGCCACCGTGAGAGGGAACGAGAGCGTGAGAGAGACCACCGTGAGCGGGAGCGTAGACAGAGAGAGCGAGAAAGAGAGAGAGAGCGGGAACGGGAGAAGGAGAGCCGGCGCAGGAAAGAGGAATGGGAGAGAGATCGTCAGAAACGGGACGAAAAGGAAGGACGGCCTAGAGAACGGCCTCCCAGAGAGCCACGGGAGAAGAAGGATGAGAAGGAGAAACCACTTAAACCACGTTCACCCACGGACATGCCACCTAGGTGAGTTTAAAAGCTTCCTGTTTAACACTAATCTTGATGGGATGCACAGAGGTCACAGATCATCTGATATATATTGCACAGCGAAATCTGGTGAAATATAGCAGTTCAGGTTTTAGGCTGTAAAGATGTTTTTATTTGAAGTATGTGATGCGTGTGCATTTCAGGTGACAAAATTCAATTCAAGATCAGACAAAATTGCGAGGTTAATGTTACCGTAATAGTTGCCGTATTTGTTTTAGCTGTATATTGGTATAACCGCAATTAATTGCATATGTAAGTGCACTGTGTACATTTGATGCATATATAATTAAACACACAATCATTTATATATTTAAGAAATATTGTGCATTTATTATTTATTACTCTAATTTATGAATATACATGTAAATATTTTTTTTTAAATATTTAATATGCTGTATGTGTCTTTATATATACATAATAAATATACACAGTACACATGTACATTTTGTTAATAAAAATAGTTATTTTGGATGCGATTTTAATCTTTTGACAGTATAAAGTGAATTGAAAATTCAACACTTGACTAATTCTTTGTGGAAAACACTGCAGTGTGACTGTTCTTGTATTAGCACACTTCAATTAGAACTCTTCAAGTTGCAAATGTATCACTTGAATCTACTGTCATTTCGGTCTTTCCTGACATTATCACAATTGTCTTGTCTTGCTGGTATTATTTAATATCCCTTTACGGTAATTTCATTGCTGTATTCACTTACATAACCAAATACTCAGATTGCATGTTTGATTATGGTCACTGTGAGGGAAATTTCCAGAAGGATTGTATCACATAGCCACACCAGTGCTGCGCTTTTGACCCTCTACGTCATGTCAGCTCTCATTTTTCCTAGATAAAAAAAAAAAAAAAAAAAAGATTTGCCTTTCATTATTTAAACCAGAGTCTTACATAAAAAGGGGCAAATTTACGGCTCGCTTGTGTTGAGTAAATGACTTGTTGTCACAGAATTCCAGAAAAGTAAACCGTGACATTCATGTGAATATGTCCCAAGATACTTGCATGGAGTCACTTTCCGGGCAGTGTAGGGAGATACACACCTACATGATTTGACTTCAAAGAACGCTTTTGCTTCTCAAATTTCTTAATTTTATCATATATCCAATTTCGTGTGACCAGTTATGTCAGCTTGGAACGTGTAAAAAAGCACAGTCATACTTTTTGCCCTTGTGACTGGTCAGTTTCAGTTCCAGTAAGCACTTCTGATGTGGTTAGTAAAGTGCTTCGTGCTTCATTGACAATGCCGCATATCAATACAGCATTGTTGTTTGAACCTGTCTTCTGATGGGTAATAATGCTACCCAAGACCACTTACATTCGATAAAATGTTATGGTTAATTACACTAAATTGGTTCCAAGTTGTTGTTAATGTAGATAAGTTGACGTTAGACTGGAAGTTTGTGTATTGTGGTGTGATTATGTACTTATCTGGTGTGTCACCACTTTAAAGCTTACTATTGGTCAATCATTATAAATTTTAAAATACGTTTTTTTAATTTCATTTAATACCTGTAGTGGGAAAGCTTTCTTACAACCATCAATGATGAAAATGGTTTGGCTGCTTGAAGGGATCATATGATGAGATAACATTTTTTTCCTTTATCTTTAGTGTTGCAAGCTGTTGGTGCATAGATAAGTTCTTTTAAGTCACAAAGATTAACATTTCAAAACCAAAGAGAGATTCTTTATAAAAGTTATGACTTGTCCACACCCTTCTAAAAAAGCTCTTTTAAACATCACAGAGTGGGATTTCAAACACCACCCAAATGTTTACACAAAGAAAGGAGGAGGAACTATTATTCTCACTGTAGTGTTGCTGCGGGTGCCATGTTCTGGAGATGCTGTGTTTCACTGTAAAAATAAAAGTGAAACTACTTTGTTTGCGCTTCCAAAAGAGGACATGACTAGAAATCAGAGTTTGTCATTTCTCTGATCACAAATGCAGACATGGTGTTATGTTTATGAGGCGCAATGCTACGTGATGTCTAAAAAGACAGTACTAAGTCATGATAATCAGTAATTACTAGATGCAACAAATGCCTCGTTTGTAATGCGTTTTGTTTTACTGTCATAGCGCCTGAACACAGCAAGTTATGGTATGGAGCATAACATTTCCCTCACATGCTTGCACTATATCACAATGCACAGGCCAATCAGAGCACACCTTGCGGTTTTAGAACAATGTGTTGTATACAAATCAACGTGTTTCAGGAGGCGGGGCTTAGAGGAGAAACAAAAATGTACAGTACGTGGTAAATGTTTTTTGCTTCTTAAACCGCATAAACAACATTATTTTGTGCATTTGGTGTAATGCAATGTATTTTTAGCAACATCATATGACCCCTTTAATATATTTGTGTAGTAACTATTATTCATTACATGTATAGAAATAAATACATTTAACAATATTTGTTCAATAGTTGTATTTATTAATATAAAAATGGTTTTCAAAATTGATAAGAACCATTATTAATAACAACCCTTATTAATAACTGAGCACAAATAATAGGTGATTGTATAACTGAGCACCTTACTGGTATATTAAAATGACTTCTGAAGAATTATGTGACCGTGAAGACTGGAGTAATGATGCAGAAAGTGTAGCCTTGACATTATTTTAATTTACATTTCAAATATACATAGGCCTATTAATATAATATATATTCTCTTTAGAATATTACTGCGTATTTGATAAAAATATGCAGCCTAGATGTAGCCTGGGCATTTAAGTCATTTCGATCTAACTGCATTCTGTTAATAAGCTCTTTGCACAATACAATTCTAATTTACTTTGTATTTAGCTACATGTTGTTAAAACGAGATGATTTGCCAGCTTGCAGAACTCAGCACCTGATTAAAAAGTCTGAGCAGTGAGTGAACCAATTTTGAGCAGTGAGTGAACATTTGACAAAGTGAAGCGTTTGCCAAGTATGTTTCGCTAATATCATTTCGCCAGTCATTAAGTGTGTTGTGACTTAATCATTAGGTTTGTGCTCTTTTATGACTATCAAAAATTGGCTCCAGTCGTTGGAAACAGTTAAGTGTGTTCAGGTTAGTCTTATGTTGTTGCTAGTCATGTAGTGTGTCCTCAGCTTTAGCTGGGAAGTATTTTCATGAAGGTGTGATATATTCTATTCAGGAGCAGTTTCCATGTTTCATTAACATTCCTGTTCGTATTGTATTTGCCTTAACTGTTGTTTCTATAACCCAAGCTTAACCCTAATATGCTACTTATTCAGTGTTAATCTCATATATTTAAGAACACACACACACACACACATATATATACAAGTACACTTGGGCCCCAAGGCCAAACCTGTTGAGAACCACTGGATTAGCATATATTTAATTTTATTGCATGTGTGTAATTGTGCAAAAAGCATCATACATTGTCAGAGTTTCGAGGGAGAATTCTTTTTTTCCCATGTATTATAATCAGGAAACTTGTCAATGCAGTGTGGAAGTAAAGTCTCTGCAACCAGAAAATGTTGCATGATTTTGGAATTGCTACATTAGCTTTGCATTACCTGCATCACAGGTGAAAGTTTGAGTCTTCGGCTGCCTGTTATAACAAGCTGACGTAATTGATTCAGAACACTTGCTCATAATAGCAGTCACGTGAAACAAGGGAATTTTTCAACTTGGCAAAGGCATGCAGGAAGGAAGCCATTAAAGCACGGCATGAACCATTTCCCAGGTGTGGTGAACACAAGTGTGTGAGCTTAGATTAATGCTGTTGGTTGGCAAACAACTCCCTGTGACATTGAGAGGTGTGTTTTCACTGTTTCAGGCTTTACCTGAATGTGTTGGGTCTTGCTATCTAGTGCTTTTATGTTTCAAATTTAGTCTGATTTGTTTAAGGAAATTGACATTACAAATGGTAATAATGGAATTGTAATGGTGTTTCATAACTTTGCTAGTGGCTGAAACTGCATTTCACGGATACTGCCCTTGATACTAAGGGGGGGGCCCCGATATGAGCAGTTCATGATAAAGTAAAAGTTTTTCGCAATAACTTATTGTTATTTAGATGATCAAGTCACAGAAATGCATGTCAAAATAGGGAAGAAACGTTTTGAAAATTCCATTTTATAGTAACAACATGTAAAAATCAAGCACAATTAACACATTATTTCCTAATTTATGCATGTTTCCTCAACTTGTGAGATATGGTTTGTACTGTGGTGTGTTAGATATCATCTACCTATTAGGGTTGTAACACTAATGTTTTTATTAAACTAATTTTAAGTTAATTCCTATTTGCCGGAGTCCCGCGAATAGTTATATTCTGAAAAGGTTAATATTGATTTATTGTTTCAGTTAGGGCTGCAACTAATGATTATTTTGATAGTTTGATTATTTGGGATCAAAATTAGTTACCAGATAAAAATTAAACGCTTCTTTAATTTAATGTTTTGCTTATACATACATATATACATATATACATATATGTGTGTATATATATGTATGTGTATATATATATATATATATGCGTGTGTGTGTGTTTAAAAAATACACTGGCATATTCAGTTGTTAAGATATAAACAGCTAAAAATATTTTATTTTTTTACAATAAAATTATATACTGTGTAAAAACACAGTAAATTACATTTACTTGTTTAAATTAACAAGTTAACTTTGTAGTAGACCTTTAAAAAGAAAAAAAAATAGAAATGCGAAAAGCTAATAGTCATTTGCATTCGCTGAAAAAAATGAAGAAACAAATTTTACCATTATATTGTGTAATTGATGTGTTTCGTGTGTCACACTCACCATATGCAAAAAAAATAAAATGCACAAAAACACATCAATGGAACAAGTTTTTCCCCAAACTTCAAAGGTCTGTTAAATGAATAAAACTAGAGGCATTTGTTAGTTTTAAGATTAGTTTTTCAATTCAATTATTCAATCCAATTACACTTTATTGCTGGAATTCTTTCCGAACTTTGTCTTGGATTTTAAAGCGTAACCTATTCAATCTAGCATCTGCATGCAAGCCATCTGTTGCATGGCAAAATATAATATTTCTTAATGTGAGAAGGGTCAGACATCTTTTTTTCCTGACAGGCTCTGCTATTTTTTTCATTTACACATATTGAAAACTTTCAAGTTTATTGTGTAAACTATAATATAGACAGTCTCATAACAAAGTATGCTGGCAATGACATAAATCAAAGCACATGGCACACAGTGTTTGGAGAAGAACGCTGGAAAATGCGTCAGAAAAAAGATGCTTGTCTATAGCCTACTGGTTCAGCTGTGCGCGACAAACACTGCCAGTATGAAAGCACCATTTGCGCCACTTATGCCCTGCTGATGCGTGCAGTGTGAAACCGGCTTTAGCGAGTAGCAAGTGAAAAGATCTAGCGCAACTGTCCCGAAGTTAGCAAACAGTTTAAACAAAAGTACTTAAACTAATAATTTAATTATAATTTAATTGCATAGTGTCTTATATGCAATATAACTTTTTAAGTGTTCGCACATCACTGTGGTACTGCCATGCCATGAAAGCTTTGTCTTGCATAGCGTGCAGGTTACCCTCGTCTTAGAGGCGTTTAATGTAAATTGCTCCCATACCTTTGAGGAGTTGGGGCACACATTTTTTCCTTCAGAGGTTTCTGTAAGCTACATTGTGCAAGCGGCTGTGTATCTGTGTGTATTTGTGCATCTTATGGTCGCGCTCCTCAGTAACGTGAGCAGCTCAACTCCTCGATAACAGCATTCGTTGACAACAAATATCAATATCGATAATTATCGATTTTATCGATTAGTTGTTGCAGCTCTAGTTTCAGTATAAGTGTTTGGTATTCAGTTTAGGCACAAGCCAGCAGTTTGGTGACGCTGTCTGAGTCTTACGTCATAATTGTTTTATTATTCACGGTTAGGGGTGGGTGATGGGACGATTTTTAACCGCGGCCGATAAATATTTCTCTACGATCTGATTTTTAAGAAATATCGTAGTATCGTGCTATTTTATCATCTCCGTCTCAATATACTGTACAACGCGAGATACATTCAATTTAGTGTTAAGCCCATATATATTTACACTTACCGTAAACTGCACTTATTCACAATCACAAAAGTACATTATTCGCTTTAAGTCTTGCCGATTAAACATTTCATAGTGCGCTGTCCATATGAGCCTGTCAAATAGCGCCTAATTACTGAACCAAGATTTTTATCACATGTGATTGTGGTAAAACTGTCAAGACGTTAAACCCAGTTGCTTGTGTCTAAAGGGAAAGTAAACAATCAAGAGAAAAATGTGCCAGTATATTAGATGCGTGCAACTCTTAAAGGGACAGAACTAAACATGCCGCCGCTGGTCATTAAAGGGATAGTTCACTCAAAGATTATAATTGTCATTATTTACTCACTTGCATGTTGTCCCAAACCTGTATTAATTTTTTTGTTGTGCTAAACACACAAAAAGATATTTTGAGAAACCAAACAGTAGCTGGTCCTCATTGAATTTAATACAATGTTCAACAGAAAATTAAACTTATTCAGATAAAAACTGAGAGTGAGTAAATGATGTAGGTAGTGTAGAAGTATATAGTGTTTCACCTTTCATGTTTGTTAATTCAATACTGCTAAATACATCTACTCTTCCTGAAAAATAAAAGCACTGTTTGTTTTATTCATATTATGTTTATTTGTAATGTGTATTTATTTGAATAACAA
>JAUCMT010000039.1:20846020-20875557 GCA_032357475.1 Enteromius thamalakanensis | reverse complement strand
GCCGTGCGTGATTTCACATTGAGCCGTATATACTACACACAGCTGTTGTTCACTGACGAGCTGCGCAGAACATGTTCATTATAAGCGTGGATTTGTGTGTATAATATACGGCTCAATGTGAAATCACGCACCTGATGGCATTTACCGCTGATTAGATGACGGCTTTAATGACCAAAAGAGCGAACATATCGACCGATCTGGATCGATGCATCCCTACTTTCAAGTACATTCAGAACATTAGAAACGCTAGACGGTGCTCCAGTATAATCCGTCCGCCGAAACTCATCCAGTTAGAAACGTTCCGCAGTGCAAAAATACATGCAATTTAAAATGCGTTAAAAACATTAAGAAGCGTTATTTTTGTGTAATTAATTAATCTAAATTAACGTGTTAAAGTCCCGGCCCTAGTTTTCACATTTATTTATTTTGTAAAATTGTAAAATCCCTTCTCCACATGAGGTTATGATTTCTAGGATTGTTAGATTGTTATATTTTGGGATCCTGTTTTAGGTAGAGGCACATTGTGGTGGATGATGATTTAAAATGTTCTCAATTTCCTTCAGTTAACTCAGTTTTTTTACACTAAGCTTGAAATAAACAGCAGGCATCTATGCCTTTCTATTTTTGTATTTTTATTTATTGAAAATTATCATTTGTTTTCCATGGTAAAAAAAATATCAGGGTTTTTGAATGACAGTAGGGTTTTCTTTAAAGTTAAGGATTGCATCATCATAAAAGCTGGAGATTTTGTTTGTGGCTTGAAAGAGTGATTATGTTGTGTTTTTGTTTTTTTGTGGTAGTTTTTTTGACATTTGTGTTTTGAGTTTATTTGCATATGAACCATTACCCGATGATCAGTGTTTTGTGCTAGTGTCTAGAAAGGCGCTTTTAAGCACAGGGAAGCAGCATGTGACAAAGTTCTGTGATCTGTAGCAGTGAGAGTGAAGTTTCACTGTGGATGTGGAATACCCTGCGTGGGTGTTCAGGAAAATCTCCTGTCCCGCTTGTTCTAATGCCTCAAAACAATGAAGCTTTTGTGGACTATCATAGTTGTCATAACTGTCGTATGTCATTGGCATTTGGCCAGATTTTGTTGGCATTTAGGAGCACCTATGATACATACAAACCTTTAATATTTCATGTTAATATCAGTAAGTAAATATTTGTGTTTTGCTATTATTTTTGTAAGGCAGTGTGGCTGGTGCTTGCCCATGCAAAACTTATAGGTTGCACTGCGGTATTGAGGGTGGCTGTTTAGGCGGTTGTTAATCAGCCATGAGGATTTTTTTTTTTTTTTCACTTTTTCTCCACCGTTCTATAATGTGATCACCATTCACCATTATAAAGCATCATTTATGTCTGTTTAGGACTTTCTACACTTATAAGTCACCAAAATGTTCTCTGTTTAAATTGATATTTTTGTGTATGCTGTCATTTTGAAATGTGAGGATCATGTAGAAAATAATTCTGTAATGTTGTATCAGATCTATAAGACAATTGGGCAGGACTATGATCATTTCAGTTGGTAAGAATTTGGGTGTGTTTTTGCCTCTAAGGTGTTATGAATTTATTGAATGCTAGTTGTCTGTACTTTCACTTCACTTAGCTGTCAAGGCATGTGATGTTTATTCTTCACTTTTTTTTTTTGTTTGTTTGGAAAGTCTTGTATTCACCAAGGCTGCATTTAATTGATAAAATATAGCATACAAATATTTGTTATAAAAAATGTGTAATATTACTTTAATTACATAAAAAAAAAAAGTTTGTTTGTTTGAATAATTGTTTGAAACATGATTTAAGTGTCACGTGATTCCTCCCAAATCAATCTAATATGCTGAATTGGAGCTCAAGAAATATTTCTTATTGATATTGAAAACAACTGCTACTCAATATTTTTCTTTTTTTAGGATATATGATAAATAGAATAATTTACAGAACAGCATTTATTTAAATTCGCAATTTTTCAGAAGTGACGAAGTGTAGGGAGTAGTCTCTGTAGATAAATTTACATTAGGAGAACTGGTTTCATGTTAAACGTTTATATTGTGGTGTTCACAGTTGTTATTGTCAAAGAGGAACATTCTGCTGTGACGCAGAACAACATCAGGTGTGACATGGATGCTTTGTGTGTTCTTCCCTTTGCTTTGATTTTTCAATTGCAGTTTAGCAATGACTACAGAAATACTTTGTGGTCTGAATGAACCTTTTGAGGCTTCATTATCAGATTCATTGATTCAATAATGGATTCAGTGAGTTGATTCTGTGAAGGATCCAATAGACTGAACCTACCCTATAATTTTTAAATGATTCATTAAAGGAATGTGTCCCTAAGAGTTGGTAATTCTTAAACTGTGCTAATTAGTGACACAGATTCATCTACAGTGTGTTAACCAACATTTTTGTTTTTTATATAAAAAATATTTACAGCAGGCGAACAGTGAGTGGCAGTGTAAGTGGCAGCAGTTTGTCTGGCTCCAGCTCACGTTCAAGATCCCGTTCCTCCTCCGCCTCACTTTCTCGGTCTCGTTCTGGATCCCACAAATCAAGGTATGCAATGCACAAATCCATCTTTACCTGTTCTCGTAATAAAGAAAATAACTAAATTAAATAATCAAAGTATCATGGCTTCACACATTGTCTGTCTGGTTTCACAGGTCTCTGTCGGTCAGTAGCGTGTCGTCTGTCTCATCTGCCTCCTCCAGCAGTAGCTCTGTCAGGAGCGCCGACTCTGATGACATGTACGCTGACCTGGCCAGCCCCGTGTCCTCCGCCAGCTCCAGATCACCCACTCCTGGCCATGCCCGCAAGGAAAGGGGCCCTCCACGGGACAGGGGCCCTAACAAAGAGAGAGGTACTGTGGCCTTGTCACATAAGACAACAATAGGCTGTTATTGTGAACTAAACTCATGAAGCTTCTGGGAAATAAAACTAAATAGAAATGTTAAGACATAAACCTAAAGTTAGAAATGTTGCTTTGGAAATAGCTGCACTATATCTGAACTTTAATTGAACTCAAAATTAATCTAAACAGAACTCTATAAAAACTTGAAAAGGGGAAGCACACAAACAGAAATAAAAGAACACAAATTTTAAAATAACAGTAAGTTAAATACTTTAATGCATGGAAGTATGATTAAAATAACGGTTTGTTTGGTGTGCCTTAAAGGAAAACCGCCAAAGAAAGACGAGCCTTTCAAAGATGAGCGAAAAAGAGTGGACCCCTCCGGTCTCCCACCCAAAGCCACCTCTGGCATGCCTAGATCTGGAAACAGGGGTCACCCCATGCACCCGCCTCCTATGGGTCCTCCAGGAGGATACGGCTCTCACAAGGACATCAAGCTCACTCTGCTCAATAAGGTAAATGGGGAAGGTTTCGTTACGGTCATGTAGCTTCGCAGAAGTGTATGATGGTTGAATGACTTGTTTATTCCTCTTTGGCCAGCAGCAAACCGATAGGGGCAATAGGAAAAGGTACTTTCCTGCTGATAAAGAGCGACCCCCTTCACCTCTCAGCAAGAGGATAGCGTTTTCACCTGACAGAGGTAAACAATACACTACCGCACATTCACTAGAAAACCCCTCCAGAAAAGCGGTTGTGGTTTAGCTCTTTCCTCAGAGGATGTCCGGAAGTTCGGTGAGAGAAACCTCAAACTTTACTTTATTTATGTAGGTCGTGACCGGAGGATGCCCGGTCGACCCCCGCTGTCCCCCAGAATGGATCGGCCCAAAGGACAGGGTCCTCGACCCATGCCACCACAGGGAGACAGGTACCCACAGCCACTTTCTTTTCAGTCACACTTTCTGAATATCCCTTCAAATATGTGGTGATTTCCAGTAGTCAGTTGTGGAACAATTATTTGAATTAATTTCAATTTGCTGATTTTATTTGCATAACTATTAATTGCCTTTTAATATGCCGCTGTTTGTATAAATAAAGAGGTCTTATATTCTGTATGTTAATAAGTGATTGTGAGTATTAATCTAGCTTTTATTAAAAAAAACATAATAAATATAAAAGTAAATAAAAATCCCCATGTTTGTTTAGCATTAGTTCCCTTTTTATGCTTATGGTGTATCAAGGTGTTTTGTAACAAAAGCTTTATCTTTGTGTGACTAAGACTAGGGATTTAAAAATATCCCATGTTTGTAATTCACTTGATTCCTTTTATTTTCTCTCTCTCTCTCTCTCCAGGAAGCGTCCTTTATCTCCACCACCTAAGTCTTCTGGGAAAGGTCCTGCTCCTGTGTCTGCAGGTAAACCACCTGCTCCCGGGGCTGGATCCGGTTCTGGCTCCGCTTCTAGTTCCGGATCGGGCAAGCCAAGCAGCACCCTTTCTCGTCGCGAGGAGCTGCTGAAACAGTTAAAGGCTGTCGAAGATGCCATAGCCCGCAAAAGGGCCAAAATCCCTGGGAAATAATATAAACCCAACATCATCCAACTTCTGGGACATCTGTTTTCTCGACGCCCAGTGTTTGCCAGAAATGGAAAATGGTCACTGTTCTGAACTCTAAGGGCAAATATGTCCTAGGGAAAGGAGACTGCCGTTACATTTCTGTTTGTTTTGCCCTCAGAGAGAGGTTGTCTAGATTTTATATTGATGTGATAAAGTTGAGAAGTGGCCCTGTTCACTTTTTGTTTTTCACAGGAAGATGGAACCTTTACTGTAGTGTCTCTCAAAGATTAAAAAAAAAAACCCTGTACATTCAGCACACATTTTTGCTCTTCATCCTGCCACAGTCACTTCTCTCTCATATTCTAGTTGCTTTATCCCCTCTCCTTTTATTTTTATGTTGTGCATTGCAGAGGTCTGATAATCTAATCTTAATCAGACCATCCAGGACACATCTGTGGATTTGACTTTGTTCCTGCTCAAAGACTCTGAAAATGCCTTTTCATAACTTTACAGTTAGGAAAGTCCACCTTAAGCTATGAATTTGTCTATCCACCACCGCGTCTTTGGCTGTTTTTTACAATGTACAACTACAAAGTCAGGTGACGGAATAACTCGTGCTTAAAGTGTATGATTCTAGAGAACCAATGACAGTGATGTGAAGTATTGCTTTTTTTAAGATTCTGCATTGTTCCCCCCAGCTTTTCAAGTGAAAACCTGCATTTTATTTGTCCCTCAGTTTTAGTTGAAAGTGTGAGAGGCTGCAATGGGGACACCCGGAGATAAGGAAGAATTCCGTCTTGCTTTTTGTGACAGAAAAAAAAAAGCTTCTAAATAAACTATTTTGATAAAGATAAATCTGTCCAGATGATTCCTCTTTAATGGAAAGATTGTACGTAATGGAAGACTTTTCCATTTGTACACACAGAGGTTTGATGCTCCACCACTGCACTGGTTCTTGTGGGTTTGATTTATTGCTCAACCCTGTTTGTTGATCCATTATCACGCTTAGAGTCAATACCTACAGCAAACTAGTGAGATCGTTTATTGAAAGAGTTGGAACATTATTCATCTTCTCTTGTTTGTACTTTCATACGTCATGAATTGTAGGAGTTAAGTAATTTTGTATTATACACCCACATTCTTTCATAAGTCATTTAAAATGATTAAGCTGTTATGATTTGTACAATTAGTGTTGTGCACTTCTCGTTTTGTGTCGGTGTAGCTGAATATAATACAAATAACTGTTGGCAGTTGGGTCGTTAAAATAAGTTTTAGTATAAAAAAAGGTTTATTCATCAATATTGGAAAGTGTAAATGTGCAGTCCGCTATGAATAATAGTTATTTCAGTATTAAAAACATGTATAGGGTGGTTATTAAGCTTTCTTTCAGCATGTGAGAGAAATTAATCATTAATTGTTATCTGTTTCACATTCTCTGTAGAATGTATAGAATTTATGCATGATGCTAAGGGGACTCCTGGGGAGATGTTTTTCAGAATGGTTGATCTGATGATGCTGGGAAATTCACTTGGTCTTGTCCCATGATCGCAACCCCACAGGTGGCCAAATCCTGCTGTCAACTGCCCATTTTAGTTAATGAATGACTTGTTATTGAGGGCTCTTTTGATGTCCAAAATATCCAGGGAGCTCCCACAATTCATCCCCAAATTTAGCCTTCTAGTGATTTGAAAAGGTCACAAAATTTTCTCCATCTGAAGCAGAATATTGATGATGGCTCTTCGTTGGTAAATAATGTTGTTAATTTTGGGCTTAGAGAAATGCAGGGTAAGTTTGGTAAATGATTTGTGTGTAACAGATCTAGGGGTTGTCTTGCAGCATTTCTCTTTTAAAAGTTGTTAACAATGTGTCCTTACATCTCCCCTTTTCTTACGAAGAAGACGACGTAGAAGCTATTAATCACTCAATTGTTGCGTTTAATGAATGAAATCTGAATTACTCATGAGAGCATAAATTCCTCCTGCTCGTTCAGATATCACGGACCCTATCCAATTTTTTTCTTCCATTTGGCGAAGGAATTCATTTTAGTTACGAATCATTTTTCAGTTTGATTCATAATGAAATAAGACTTTTCATTATTAATCAATCTGAAAAATGTTTTTTTTTCTCTCCAGGTTGCCTACAATATAACGCGCTTGTGTATATAAAGATTCATTTGAAAGAGGAAGTACGGAAGTAAATATTTATTACTATTTCCTCATCAGTTGGATTTCCCCAGTGAGCAGGTACAATTCGCGTAAGCAATACAGGACAGTATAAAAAAGGCAGGCCCGACACAACCTGAGCACTAAACGCAAGCCTGACTGCGGGTGAACGGAGTTTTAATAATAGACTGCGCTTTCAACAAATTATGTGGGTAAGTAAAGCATTTTTGATGTAGGATAAGTAACGTTAGATACATATTACACACACTAATGGACATCTTTATATATATATATATATATATATAATATATAATTTTTTTTTGCACTCTGCTAATTTTACTGTTTTATCTTGCAGTCCCCGCTGTTTTTTGGAATATTTTTCTTCATTTTGTCGGAGCACATCGTGAAAGGAAAGAATCTGGGATGTTTCAGTGAATGTGGGCATGAGTTCAGCAAGGTTCACACCAAGTTGCTAAAGTCTCTGCACGCGCACAGACATCACCCCCTCCGGCCCGTCCATCATAAGGCGAACTCCTGTGAGGATTTCGTTCGTTCTTCATCAGCAGCGCTCAGTGATCGCTCGTTGTCCCCCTGGCGGAAAAGGTAGATTTAGATATATAAATGCGTTATATTAAACCATAGAAATCAGAATCCTGCAAAAAGGTGCTGATGACGTAATCGAACCTTCCTATACTTGTAAACGTTTGATTTTAATATATTTTGCAGTAAAATATATTTTTGCTTCACACTTTCATATATTTGATTTCACATTTATAAAAAGTTTCATATTTCATCGTTTTTATACGATTAGTCTACGTCATCATCAGTGCTTCGTGCGCTGCGTGGTTGAAACTTGTACTTTTCTCTCATTTTTATAATTTTTTCTTCAAACTAAATTTTGTAATGTTGTAATTAACCCAGAAGCTGGCTATGTGAATGTATGAGATGATAATTTGTATGCCAAGAAAAAAATAGCCTTCAGATCAATTGGCTGCTGAATGCATTGTGAGGCATGTTTAGCAGGCTGTTGTTTAAATAATAATACAAAATCATACAATAAAAGAAGTGTGTAAATGTGATATCTGTGCAGTGACTTGCTACATGAATAATGTCATTTTATCTCTTGAATTTTCAGAATTGTGGAAAATTCAGACATGTACCCCCCACAATACGAGGAGGCCGAGTGTTTGTGTGAAGGGTGCATCATTAACGGCGTTGAAAACAGGACCTACAACTCAGTGCCTCTGAAGCAAACTCGCTTATTCCTGAAGAAGGTTCCTTGCTCGTCTGACCCGAAGAAATACTCCTTAGAGTATAAACTTGTGTCAGTGACTGTAGGCTGTACTTGTGCGGTTCCTCAGCAGTAAGAGAGGATAATGCTATATAAGACCAAAATTGTAGAGACGTGTCTCATGTACCATGTCGTGTTTGTTTTAAAATGCAGTTTGTGATAAGGTACTTCTATTGTTTTATATGCTTATATTTATAAGCTGAAAGGTTGCATGTGTCACATGGTTAATTTTTTTTTAACATAATCTTTCTTAAAAGGAAGATATTGTTATAAGGTATTTATATTGCTGTAAAACACTACTTTATTTAGACTTTATTTATTTATATGATAATAACTTATTTACTATTTATTTAACTGTTATGTACATTATGCAAATATGTGAACTTTTGATCTGGTGCCTACTTGTCCTTGTTTGAATCAGGTTGAAATTCAGCTCTGTCAGTGACAGGAATATATTATATTATTCTTATATTAAGTTCGTTTCAGTGATAACGATAAAACATATTATCAGTATGTTTTTCCCTAAACTTTCCATTTTGTCCAGATGGTATTATGTTCATATTGTGTAAAACAAAAATAAAGTCTATGCTGATCTTCACTCATTCATGTCCATATCTGTTACTCTGTGGTTAAATTTAAAATGCACCTGAATTATTTCACCACAGTATAAGTATACTGTTTTGCAAAAACAAAAAGCTTACTAATATACCCCCAGTTTCACAGACAAGGTTTAAGCTAGTCCCAGACTTAATTGCATGTTTGAGCTGTCTCAGATGAAAATATATTGCTCTGATATATCGTAAAACATGTCAGTGTCATTTTTCTGTGTTAAGATGCTCACCTGTAATATTTTCTTATAAGGCATTTTTGTTCCTTAATTAAATAATTTAATTTAACTAATGCCTAGTCCTGGCTTAAGCTAAGCCACGTTTGTGAAACCGGGCCATAGACTATTAGTTAAATTTAAGTGTTTATAAATCATGGTAGCATAGTGCCTTCACGCAGAAGAAGGCTATAGCTAGAATAATAAGCTCCTTTGAGATTACAGAGATTTCCTAAAAATATACAATTTGAAAAATAGTCGTAAAAATGACTGGCAATGTGGTGGTAATATTATTTATATTATAAATTAATGTATATATATATAGAGAGAGAGAGAGCGAGAGAGATAGAATGGCAATGGCTTTTAATTTGTCGGACTTTGTGGAACTTTTATTTTGAAAGGCTTGTGCCGTATTTACGTTTAAACATTGCGACAAAGTATAACACATTGCAGTGTGGATGAAAATGACCACGGCACTAATAAAGTCTCTCAGTATATTAACGCAACCTATTCGAGGTAAGAACGAATATATTACAATCGTGGTAAATGTTAATGCACAAATTTCTGTGTTGTTGGCTAAATTCAGTCAGGAACAGAAACATTACGCGGAGTCGCATGTAAAGAGTGTTAACGTTAAGTTAGCCGCTTTATCAAAAGTGTACGCCTTTCTTTCTTTAGATGTCAGGCAGATGTTTTAGGTAGGTACTGGCAGACTCCGCTCAGTGTTAACTTTCAGTGTATATATGTAAAATAACCTAACTTCTGCCCAGCATCTATGAATGTAAGTCCTGCATGTCTGGGTGATGTTTATGTTTTGAACATTTTTTTGAAATTAAATGCATTGATGGACACTGTTTCTTTAGAGGCTCAGCAGAACAATGGTCAAAGCACACAGACCGCACTTGTGTCGGCTCTCCAGAGGAACCTCTCTGAGCTTCAGGAGCACATGTCTGGGGGTAAAGAGCTGGAGGAAGCCCGACAGCTTCTAGAGGAGGTCAGAAGAGACATCACATGGGTGTGCAGTGAAACGGATGACATAACCTGGAGCTTTGTCCAGAAATGTCTTCTCTTATTGCTCTGCCTGGTGCGTCACCTGAACCGCCTCCTGGAAGCCTTTCACCAGAATCCTGCAGCGCCGAATCCTGCAACCCCTGAAGCAGCTCCACCGCTTCCTCCAGATGTTCTCAGTGTGGTCCAGCAAAAGGCACTGAGCACTGTGCTGCAGTTTGTGGTGACACTGGGTCTGTGTCCATATTTAGCTCCTGGTGTAGGGGTAGCCCTAGGGCTGCGCTCAGCTTTCGGGGCAGCAGTGGAGGGGGCAGTCCGACATGATGTGGCCCCTGTGGGGGAACGGCGTTTACTTATCACCGCTAATGTGCTGCTGGAGGTGTCTGCACTCTCATCACTAGCAACTCCTGTGTTTACACGCCATTTGGGTGACATCATGGCAGCTCTGTGTCAGTTAGCATATCGTCCCCAGCGCCCTGAAGGAGATGGCACAAAGAGCAATAAGGTAAAGATACACAAATATATAATCCATTTTATCCTATAGTCTCACATTAGGTCTGGGGTTACTAAAACCATGGAAAATCTGGATTTATCGGGAAAATTAAAGTTGTTCCTAGCTCGGAACCGTAATAAAAAAAAGTTAATTTTAATAGTTTTAATAGTCTTAATTAGAAATATATTTCATTAAACAAAACTTAAAAGAAAGTTCGAAAGATTGACTTGGCAGATAACTGAAATAAGTTTGCAAATGCCAAGCTTAAACTAAGCAAAATATCAAATTAAACTATTGCAAGTCTTTTTGTTGATTAAAATAAAGAATTAAGAATATATAAACACAAATATGATACTAAATACAATAATGAAGCTGGACTGAAAATCAGAAACGTTGTGTTGGCAAATAATTAATTTAGTGAAATTAATTACTATTAATTAATATTAATTTGTTTAAATTAATAAAAATCTTTAAGGTACTAAAATGACTCAAATTAAAATAAATTAAGGCTAAATAGAAACATTGCTAATAAAATGAGAAAGCTCACAAAAACAAATGAAACAAACTAAAATTAAAATAAAAAATTTAAAATATAAAAATTAAAAAGCTGATTTAAATATAAATAAATTCTATAATATTATGTAAATATTACTAAAATAACTGTTAAGAAAAATTATAAAAATACAGTATATTAAAAAAAAATCTTATTCTATAAGGTTGGTAGGAATACTCATTGGTATAATATTAAAATTTTTAAAAAGTAGGTTTGTAAATCCTGTAGGTCACTCTTTCATGTTTCATGTTAGACAAAGCTAAATGTTTAACCATTTTGATCTTGTTTATCTACCACAGGGGTTGACGGTAGATGAGCGCAAGTCTTGCAAAGAAGCACTCAATAATCTTCTAGGCAAAGTGTATCAGCCAATCGTCATCAAAGAGCTGCTTGTTCTGCAAGGGGGTCCTAAACAGGTGTGTTTTGCCCACTATGTTTCTGTATTCTTTTCTGATGTGTTATTGTTTGTGTGACTGGATGAAGGCATGTCATGTGTAATCTGTGATTTGCTGTAGGCATCGTCAGGTTCCAGAGGTGGAGGCAAGGCTCTAACTCAAGCTCCTGCGTGGCTGAGGCGACTGTGTGGACAGCTGCTGTCTGACAGGTTAATGCAACCACAAGGCGTCCGGGCAGTGGTGAGGGCCATCCTAGAGGGGACCGGAGGTAAGGCTGATTCTAGCAAAGAGATCAGATGGCAAACGTGAATTTGTCATTTCAATATTTGAAAAGATTTACAAGACATTTTGAGTATATATTGTCTACAATACATTTTTAGTAAAATTTTGGATTTTCTTTTATTCTTTATTTTCTGTTATTAATTTAAATGATTAATAAGAGCCATTAATAATTGACCATTTATTTTGTTTCTGAGCTCAAAATTTCAACAGTCATTCAGTGATGATTGCATGATGATTATATTTACAAAAATGGTTAAAATAATACTTAAAATGAAACATTTACTTATTTACTTAAAATGTCTATAAATACCCTTTTGTTTACTATTTTTAATCATTTATGACTGTTACTTATAATTGGTAACCTATTTGCCCTTTATGACTTCTGCACGATTATAAATACATTTACAAATTCATTCCCACCTGTGTTTTTTGGGGGGTTTTTGTCCAGACGTTTTAATGAAATGCAATGTCCTGGAACTCTGTCCTATCTCCTCCAACAATTACTCCCAGGGTAGATGCCTGGGTTAGAATGGAAAAAACTATGGATAAAAATAGGAATGGTAATGAGTGGCTAATTGTGTTTTGCATTTTCTATAAACAGTGCAGTGTCCGCAGATATATTCCAAGTTATGGAATAACTAAAAATTTCCCAATGTGTTTCCAATTGATCTATCATGCAATTCAATGTTGCTTTTTTTAATTTTTTTTCACTGTGTTTTACATTTCTGACCAACAGGTGGCGACTCTGACTGGAAGAAATGTGATGCTGTGGCCAAGATCCTTGCTGCCTGCCCTCAGCAGTCCCTCTCTGCTGAGAGTTATTACAGTCAAGTGTGTCCACAGGTAAAGTAGTGCATTATTGCCATAAAAGTGATTTAGAGTTTGGTTTGGCAAAACAGTCATATAATAACAGAAGTAGCTATGTATTGTTATCAGTTCCTATAAAACTATACAGACTGTCTAAGATTGACTTTAATTGCATTGGATTTAGGTTCTGGAGCTTCTACATTTCAAAGACAAGCTGACTGCACAGCAGTTCCAGAGAGTGGCCACCAGGGCGGCGCTCATCATGGTCCAAGATCGGCCTGATTTTGCACAGCAATTCCTGCTCTTTCCTCTTTTCTCCCCCCTTCATCGCTGTGCAGAGGGATATGGTTAGTATGTTTGACTATGACTAGTTAAGCATTGTTTGGTGGCTGATTTTATATATATATATATGTGTGTGTGTGTGTGTGTGTGTGTGTTATGCTCTGACTAAGTCATAAAGCATCAAGTTGCTAATTGTTGTCTCCATACAAAAAGCATGTAGTCTTTCTAGTATTGTAAAGTTAACTGATAAGCTATTGCAGGAGATGACCTATCCCAGGATGCAGTGCAGGAGTGGGAGCTGACTCGCTGTATAGAGGATGTATATAAAGTAAGCAAAGCATTCAAGTATCATATCATCAGTTCTGTTAAGTAAAAATTGAAACTGGAATATTGTCATTTACATAAGAATTGTTTCATTCTGGTCAGGTTTGTGTGGTGGGTAACAGTCCGTCAGAAGTGCTGCTGAAAGCTCTAGCAGATGTCATCTCAACACTGTTCACTCTCTTTTGCTTTACCAAACAGAATGTCTCTCATTTACGGTAAGTGTGCGTTCTGAATTTGTGGCTGAAGTATTTATAAAACATTATATGTTTGGACTAAATGTGGTTTTTCGTTATAGCACATCATGTCAGGAGATCCTGATATGGTTCCTGTCTCACTCAGAGCATTCGGTAGCTCTTACGCAGCTGAAACATCTGTGTGGACTGCTGGGAGAAGTGAGTGGAGTCAGACACGGCTTTCAGTTCTCACCTGGCAGTGAAGGAGGGGCCAGACTTACAGTCAGAGATCCTGTCAGGTATTATTAACTAAGAACCCAACAATAATTATGTAATGTTTTGTGAAAAATTGTTATATAAGAGTTAGGCTATGTTGGTTAGCCCTTTCATCAACTCCAAATTAAGCAAAGAGCTTTGAAATAAACATTGCATGATTTAAATGCTTAGTGATTAATTATAGTATATCAGTATAATATCAAACATCAGCTAGGTTAGCAAGTTATAAGTTAAAACCTATAATATGCATAATACCTTTATGCTCCATATCAGCATATTAGAAAGGTTTCTGAAGGAATTTGTGACACTTAAGACAGGAGTAATGGCTGCTGAAAATTCAGCATTGTCATCACAGAAATAAATTGTATTTTAAAATATTAAAATAGAAAACAGTGATTTTAAAATATAAAATATTTCACTATATATATTTTTTATTTTTGATTAAATAAATGCTGCCTTAGTAAGCATAAAAAGGCTTTGAATGGTAGTGTATGTTGCAAGGCATATCAAATCATTATCGTTACCTGTCTCTCTTTCTGTGTGTTTTGGCAGTGATGAAGATGACGCTCTGTATGAGAAAGTCTCAGGTGAGCAGTGGAGAGTTCAGTGTCTGGTGCAGTTATTTGGAGAGATGAAGGACAGTGACCTGCCTGGAGAGTTTTTTCTACTGCTGTTGCAGGTGCCGACCATTTAGTTTTCAATGTAGCGCAACATTTGTAACAGCTACTAACACAATAGATAAATTAAGCCTTTTTTGACTCTGAGGCTAAATTAGGGCCTCAAAATGTAGACTTAAAATAATCTGCTTCATTACATATTGTGGTTTTGTGGAAGTTTTTTTTTTTAGCATGCTACACATCGGAGGTAAAAAATCTTTCAGCGTCTGATATGTCTGTTTTGTGCTGTTTCTAGGATTTAACTGCTGTGGCTGCTGAGCCAGAGGAGGTTGAGCAGGAAGTGGACACCTCTTCTATGACCCTGCTGGAGTTGGAGCAGCACCTGCTGGGGCGTGTTAGTGGACATGGACAGAGACTGGCTCTGCTGCAGGTGTTGGCCATCATGTGTGAGGGTCTTACATACACACAGATGCTCCGCAAGCCCACTCAGGTGTGATATAGAAAAGATTATACAATGTTATTTAAGCAACTTTCCTCTTCCTTTAAAAAAGTCTTTTAAGCTGTTTTATCATTTTGTATTTTCTGCTCTTATTCGACTGAGGTTTTAGTAGGGGACGCATGGAACGTCTTAAAATAGAGCTCATCATCATCTCCTGGCCAGATCTGTTCCAGTTTACTCACAACAACAAATATCTTCTCTCTGAGGGTTATTTAGGACACGAGTATGAGACTCTCTCTGCACAGCTGTGCTATTTAATGAGCTGTGCTACTTTATGTAGTGACAGTAAGAGAAGGTGGGACATTTATTTGCCAGAAATACATTGCTCTTTCTGTCTACAGGTGGTTGGGTTCATAGTATCCATGCTGCAGAGGGCATGTGCTAGTCTGGAGCGTGGCACTGATAGCCCAGTGGAGAGTCAGACTCTCAGTATGGGAATGGGGCTTGTGGCCACTCTGCTTTCTGGAGCTGCTGAGGTAGTGTATTATTATATATTTTGCTGCTGTCTTTTGCTTACTCTACTGTGAGAATTTTCCTAGCAAAAAGCTGTTTGCTGCATTTTTGTAGAGCTGATGACATCACAACAGTTTAATCCTGCATATAGTCCTGCAATGTTGCATGCTACGCTTAGTCCAAAAAATGGTTTTTAACAAAAGTTTTTATTTTTGTGAAGTTATTACATATGTAATTTTTATGACTACATATTAATTTAGAGATTACATTTGAAAAATGTAAAAAAAAAAAAAATAAAAAAAAAAAAATTTTTTTGTATTTTTTTAATTTTATTTTTTTAGTATTTTGTTTTTTAAAACAACTGCATAAAATTTGAAAGGTAATTCAAAATTGTGCAAAATGTAGAAGAAACCATACTACTGTATACTAGTAATTAATTAAATACACATATAGAGTTATTATATGTGAAATATAAAAAAAAGCACAATAATACATGTATTAAAAATATAATAATAGTATTCAACATGCTATTGAATAATATGAATTTGTAGAGGTTCCTAGCAATATTTATGTCATAATTAGTTATTAATCGATCAGCATATTATCAATATGGTTTAAAATTGCTATAAATTGATGGTCCAAATTTATGTGCAAATATAAAACTAAAATTGTGATCAGACAGTTGCAGTTTATTTTTCCTATTCTATCTGCTTATCTTTTTATTAAAAAAATTACAAATCAATAAATTAAAATAAAAATTAAAAAACTTATGATGTTTGGAATAAAAACAAAGATTATTTATTACCAATTTGTTATTTGTATATCTTCTTTCAGCTCACTGCAGATGATTATTCGTCAATGGGTGAACTGTTGCCCCACCTTGAGCAGATTTCCCAGCAGCACCCAGAGACAGTCATCCAGGAGCTGGCGTCTGATCTGAGAGCCACTATTGCCACACATGGAGCTTATCACCCTAAAACTGTCCCCAAAACTGCTACCCAGCACAGTCCTTCTCGACCTGTGGGCCACAGTTCAAACTCTTTCCCAGCTAGTTCATCACCATCTAGAGCTCCTTCCAGACAACAGGGCCGCTCACAACCAATCTCGCATCCCAAACATGCAACAGAGTCTGGTGCAACGCCTAAAGTTAGTGACATTCAGACACCTGGAAGAACACTCAAAGACATTTCTGAACCCTCATCCAGTAAAGCTTTCTCAGAGTGCCTGTTGGAGGCCTGTGACCCGGATGTACCCACCCGAGCTGTAGCTCTGCGTGCACTGACCCGCTCTGTTAGAGATGGACACGAAGAGGCATTGCAGAACAAGGACAAGCTACTAACAGTAAGTGAGACAGTATGTTATATCATCACATTTTATATTACACACATATTCACATTTTGCTGTGGCCATACATATCTATAAATATATAATATTTATTCATCCCTGTGTACCATTTCCAGTTGATCTATCACTAGTCATTCTAAATGGCTGGTGAATTGTCTTTGCATTTAGGTTATAAAAATATTTCCTAATATATTGGTGTTTTTTGGGTCATTTTGAGTTCTAGAGTTGCGCTTTGATGCCAGTGATCATTATAGTATCTGATAAACACATGTTCTCCCAGTATGCATTATTCTCTCTGATGCTAAAAGCCAGGTGTCACGTACACATCTCTCCTGGGGTTTGCGTAGATTCTTCCCTTGATGACACTGTTTATATGGGCCAGTGATTTTCATTGTTCCTCGTTCTCCTGTGTGCGGTTTCTGAGGGTGGGTGAGGGTCTAGACCATGTTTTATAAATGAGGTGGGATGTTTGGTGTGTAAAACCTCTTGCTCGAGGGCGCCTGAAGACTCCCGTGGGATCTAGTTATGATGAGTTGCTTTGCAGTGTCTCATCTAATATTCTCTCTAATAAACGCCTCTTCTGTGTCCATCGCTTCATAAATTCAAGCAATTCACGCAAAAGCACGGACACGCGCGTCACACCTGTCACAACACCCAGTAATATATGTGTACTTCTGGGAAGTCAATTTATATATCTTTTTTTGTCCATCCCTTTTGATGCATTCATTATGTTTTGGATATTTATGTATAGTTACTAACACATTTTGATTATTCTTTAATCCTCTCTCAAGTCATAGCACTTTACCTCACGTGAACTCATTTTAAATCTGCAGGGCGTGGACTTGTATTAATTTGCATTACTGTAAACGTGCTGAGTGCTAATGGCTCCTTGAAAAACTGTCAGCGATAATTAGACGAAGGAATTCATTAACTCTGCCCTAATTCTTTACTCGGCTTTCACTGAATAATTTCAATGTGTTGCAGCTCTTTCTGGAAAACCTGGAACATGAAGACTCCTTTGTGTATCTGTCTGCCATTCAAGGTAATTCATTCATTAGTTTAAGAAATAAATCAACCAGATTTTTTGGGGAAATCCTACAAAATATGACACACCTGCATTTGCATAATTGTTTTTACTTGACTATTGATGTTTGTTATTAATTAATATCAAATTTTGATTTGTTTGCAGCTGTGATGGTATATAATAGAACAGCTTGGTTTTGACTGGTTGAATGACTTGTAAATGGAGGCGTGAAGCACAGACATTACATTGACCTGATTTCCTTTGCCAGCAGAACTCACTGTCAGCTTTACCTCGGCACATTATAATATGTGTTCAGCTCCCACGTTACTCACTCCTAAAGAATGTAGACCTTCAAACCTTTCACTTGTTAAATGACCAGACTTTTGCTTTGCCATAAAATTTCCTGAGCTCATTAATATAGTCATTATGGTATTTATCAGGTGAGTCTGAATAGAATATAATATATAATAAATTAATAATAATAAATATACATATTTTTTATATTTAAATTTTTTTTTATGTTTTATATAATATAATAATAATAAAAAAATATAGTAAAACAATAAAAATTATTATGTTTTATATTTAATACTTTTTTGAGGTCAGTAATAGTTCAGTTATTGTACATTTTTGTATAGACATTAAATTAATAGTACGATTTTTTTTTCCAATAATTATGCCTCTTTTGAAGGTCCTGTCATTAAAGAGTCCATGAAAAATGATACAAATATATTAAGCTGAACACATTTTTAACATTGATAATAATTAGAAATAATCATTGAGCAGCAAATCACCATATTAGAATGATTTCTGAAGAATTATGTCATGTGGCACTGAAAACTGAAGCAATGGCTGCCGAATTTGGCTTTGCCATCACAGGAATAAACTACATTTCATATAATTAGTAGTATACAAAACGGTAATTTTAAATTGTAGTAATATTTTATAATATTGCTGTTTTTGTGATTAAATAAAAGCATTTTGGGAAACATGAGACATTTTTATTTATCTTTTTAAAAATCTTTTTCCTCTGGCCTTTGAACAATAGTGTGTATTGATAAGCAGTTTTAGAAAAAAAAAAATTGTGTATATGTCTTTCTCAGAAATGACTGGAACAATCTCTGGTTATTTTAGGGATAGCCTTGGGATTTACAAAACTATTGTTTCTGGGCCAGGAAACTGATTTAGAGTGATCTATTTTAGGCTGATTAGCTAAACCAGCTCTGTCTACAACCGATATGATCTCACCTCTTGTCCATAAATAGTCATACAGGACCATCTTGACTCTTTTTATCCCTATTGAGGAATAGGGAGTTAAGGTTTTATAGCACTGGCAGCCTGTTGTGGATTTTAATTCATCCAGTCTTAAAGAGGATCTGTCAGACATTCAGTCCTAAGCTGTTGTTTCTTTTTTCTGTTTCAGGGTTGGCAGTGTTGACTGATTCTTTTCCTGAACAGATTCTACAGAGACTGCTGGGAGAGTATCAGACCGGGGCGACTGTCGGTTCACCCAAAAGGGAGCGCTCCCTAGAGACACGTCTCAAAGTGGGCGAGGTTTTAATGAGAGCCAGCAGAGCCATGGGTGAGCACAGTCACTGCCTGTAGTCTTTTTTTTCTTTTATTCTGTTTCTTTCTTTCTTTCTGTATTTCTTTTAATAAACATGCTCCATTTCAGGACCTGTTTGTCAGATCTGGGCAGTGGCATATCCTCAGCACAAGTGTGTGGTTATTCATTGTGTCTCAAGATCATTCAGTCTGGGTCTGAGACATGTCGTCTTGGCCCCGACTCCTTAACGCTAACAGACCGAGCTCTGAAAAAGCCCAACAGCTGCTACAGTCCGCTGAAACCACACAATGAGTCTCACAGCTCTCTGTCACATTCATAGCGCCTTCACACACAGCAGGGGGCATCACACACTTCACCCGTACACTTGAGCTCAATTTACATTTTCAACCCATGAGTATTATCTAATAGGACACTGATTTCTATCTCAAAATCATTGTGCACAGTAACTAAATATCTAACCACAGCATGCTGTTTGAAAAGTAAACATCAAGTCCATAATTTACAAAAATGTTTTTTCTGCATAAGTGTACATCTGGCTTCTAATTAAACCAGTCACTTAATGGTTAGGGGCTTGGACAGATGGCCACAGTTAACAAGAAGCACAGGATCAAAGAAGTGTATGGTACACTTTTTCTAGCCGCTTTCTTTTTCCTTCTCTTCTTTTTTCCTAGTAGATTTAGTCCACAATAGCTATTATTTCAAGTTCTTTTGATCTGTTTAGAGGATTGGTCAGTTGAAGAAGTGGACATTTATGTCTGAATAGGTCCTGGCACATGGGTCCTGGAAGGTTTTATAGAGTTTGAATGATATCTCACACAGAGCCAGAAAAATCAGCTGTGGGTAGCAAGACCCATCTGGAAGCCATTTTAATTGCTTTTGTCTTGTTTTATCCTTATTAATTAACTATAAAGAATGCTAATTCCTCTTACACTAATACCTAGTAGTGTAAGGAGTAGTCGTTTTTTTATAGGAGTCTTCTTAATATAAGCCAAAAAAAAAAGTTTAGTGACTTTGCTCATGCTGTAGGAACGTGCTTTGGACTTTCACACTGAGATGGAGGGATTGGAAGAGGAGTGTCGAGTTAAGCTTTGCGTTTGATGTGTGTTCAGACTGGAGCTCTCATCCAGCGTACTGTACATGAAGAAAGAATTTCTTTATGTATCGGTACAAATAAAACAAATCTATTAATCCTTTAGGTGATCTTGCTCCATACTACGGCCGCCCTCTGATTGGTGTGTTCCTGAGCAGCACAAGAGATGAGGACAGTAGTGTTCGTGCCAGCAGCCTCTCTAATTTGGGTGAACTCTGTCAACGTCTCAACTTTTCTCTCGGACCACTGGCACAAGAGGTAGTACCACTCTGAAATTCAAAACCTAAAGTCAAGACAACCAGACAAAAAAGCTGAGTCTGTGTGTCGTTTAGTCTGTAATCAGTTCTTTTTAAGCAGACCCCCAAGGCTGTTCCTAGTCTGATGTCATCTTCTCTTTACTCTGCACAGCTGTGTGTGTGTGTACACATGTACATGTATCTACACAAGATTACCACGTCTACTGCTGAGATCAGGATTTCTGCTAGCAGGGTGATAGATGGATGAACCTGAACTGCGTCAATTACACTGATTTGCTCTTTAAAATCAATTTCTCGACTACAAATCTTAATGTGGCAATCGATTATGCATGCTCTAAAATGTCCCGTTTTTACAAAAAGGAAAGTTCTGTCATTTATTTCTCACCCTCATGCCATTCATCTACAACATTCATCATAACAAAATTTAATGAAGCTACAAGAATACTTTTTGTTTGCAAATGAAACAAAAAATAACTTTGAGAAAGCTCTCAAAAAATTAAGTTGTCTTCTGAAGATAAACAAAGGTCTTTATACTTTAGAACAACATAAAGGTGTCTAGTTAATATAATTACATTTTGGGGTTAAGTATCTATTTAAGAATCTCAAGGTTGCTTTTTTTTCCTCCTTCAGAGGCTGATGTAAACGTGTATGTATAGCCACTTGTGAACTGGTTTATACTTTTTTTTTTTATTTAAGTAACACTATTAAATGAAATATACCCAAATAGATCAGGATTTAATCAAACTGATCTGAATACTTGTGAATCAGATCAATCTGTATGGATACCTGGCCATAAAATACCATGCAACTATTTTTGTGCAGTAATTTATAAAAGCATATCTAAGACTTTCAGCATAACACTTTTGCTGGCTTGCAAGTCTTGATATTTCCTTTAGGAATTGCAGATCTCTTATTCTTTGATACTTGTGCCAATATATGAAATGTGTGACTGCTCTGCACCGTTGGAAAGCAGTTTGTTTGTTTTTTCAGTGCTTGTACATACGGTTGTTGAGAAAATCTACTGTAAGTGGCTGAGCTGCAGCAGTGCTCTAGAGATCTTCATGAATAAGCATCTCTGTCAGTGTGACTAACTGGGCTGCTTATTCATGAAAGAGCTTGTCTGCAACAGGCGGTTCTCCACCGTCTTGACGACTGGCCTTCTGCAAACCCATGTGCACGTGTTTAGGCATCAATCGACCTGCTGCATTGACATTAAGATCAACTAGTGCAGCATTGCAGATCTTTGCAGCCTGTGTACGTCCTTTGTGTTTGACCTCTGTTTGTGTGCTGGTTCCTGCAGCTGAGCACGTGTCTCACCTCCCTGATAAAGACGGACAAAGAAGCAGAGGTTCGAAGAGCTGCGGTCCACGTCATTGCTCTTGTACTTAGGGGCCTTAGTGATAAAACCACTCAGGTGAGTGTATTTGTGATCAGTTTATCATGAAACTTAGCTTATATGAGTGTGTGTTCAATAAATTAATTATTAATTATTATTTTTTATTATTTTTAAAAAAAATTAAATTAATTATTATTTTTATTTATTCTGAAAGTGTTATAAAATAAAATGCTATTTTGGGTGAAACTACTATTTTATATATATATATATATATATATATATAAAATGTGTGTATATATATGTATATATAAAATGTGTGTATATATATATAATGTATATAAAATAGTAGTTTCACTATTAGTAGTAGTAGTAGTAATGATAATATATATAATATATTATCATTACATCATGTCTCCTGGTATCTTGGCATACATCATGATCCTTCAGAAATCATTCTAATATTGTGATTTGATGCTCAAGAAACATTTAATTTTGTTATGAATTTGAAAAAAGCATGTTGTTTTTTATGTTTATTTGTGCATTTTATGCTTTGTATTCTTTCTTTTTTACAAATACTGTTGGAAACAAAAAAATAAAATATGTATTTTTGTAGTATTTAACAACATGCCAAACATTTACAGTTTGCTTATTCTATTGAAGGGTGTAAAATTCCATTTCAAATGATTAATGTGCAAAGAATAGAATTCTTTCTGAAAACAAAGACATTCTCTGAGTTTACAGAATATGTCTTGTCTGTGAGGTTATAGAGTAGGTTGTAAGGTCTCCTGATCTGGTGTAATCAGATCAACGCACGTGTTTAGTGGGAGGAATTCTTCCAGCATCTGTACTGATGAACAGCAGCTATAATTTTCTGCTCTCTTATTTAGCAGTCACCTGCTGTGTAGGACAACCAATGCTCTGTCTAATCATCATTATCAGCCTTGTTCCCACGGCACTGATCACTTTCCCAAAGATGGCTTTCATTTTGGGTAATAGCTCATTTGGTACATGATGAGTAAAATAAATACATCTAAACCATAGGAATTTTTATTTTACCTTTCCAGTTGTCCTTAATTTTTAGGTTTGAGTTTGAAGTTAAATTTTTTTATCTATTATGTATCACAAGTTTAGAGTTACAGTTGTAACTGTATTAACCAATCAGAGCTGTGTAACAGCTTACTTGGATGCCAGAACATTGAGTCTTTGATCCATTGGACTATTATCAACCGTCTTTAACAGATAGCCTGTTGTAAGATTTTATCACTCTCACCACTGACTGATTTAAACACTTTATTTGATAAAAATTAGTTTTTGATGTCATCAGCAGGGACTTGGGACTGAATTGGCATTCAAACTTAACAGACTGTTCTTTTCACCCATAATGCAGTGTGGTTATCATATTTCAGTTAACTTATTTAATTACATTTTGTGTAATGTAATGGAGAATGAATCCATAGGAAATATGAAAGGGAGATATTTAATCTATGATTCCACTTGTGTTAACCGCCATTTTCCTCTAATAGAATGATTTTAAGTCCTGATCATTTTAATGAATGAATGAACCCACATAAATAATTTACATTTATAAAAAAAAAAATAACTGTTTAACACAAAAAAAAAATATATATATATATATATATATAAAATAAAAATAATATTATTAAATTTAGAAAATATATCCATTTTTAATTGTGCTTTTATAAATATATTTTTGTAATAATAACATTCCTTTAGATAAGTATTTTTTTATTTAATTTTGTAATATGATTGTGATGATGTGTCAGGGTGCTGAATCTTCATCTACATTGTCCTTTTACCACTCGTCTGTGCAACGCATGGAATTTTTTGGGGTTTGCGCACATAAAACGCATCTTAAATTCCCACTATAAACAAACATGAACTGATCCTAGTGACCTCCAAGCTGACTTAACTGCTTACTGCTGCTCCACACGACCTTTTATACTTTTGACCCCTGATTTACAGCTCCAGTGTCCACTCTAGTTAGTACCCTGAGTCTTGAAATATGTGCACATGCACTTTATAGGACAGGTTTTACCAGACAGGCTCATTCGGTGCTGTCCCTTGCATGCACCTTGGCATTGGCCCGGGTGTAAAGTCATACCTGTCATCACCGTCTGTTGAGTTTCCCAGGATGCAGCTTCACAAAGGTCCTTCTGGTTTGAGAAACGGTTGTTACTTAGTACAGCTGTTGCAGTGAGTAATGAAATGGCTCGTCCAGGTAAACCATAAGTCACAACGCCTGGTGTCCTTTTAGTGTAAAGTTAAAACAGCTGACTGCTCACAAAAAGCTCACTCCTGCTGTGAAGAAGGTCAAGACAACATCTGCCTCGAGAGACATATACTGTACTCATTATTTTCTCCTCCTCGTTTGTTCATTTTCTCACATTGAGTTGTACAGTAAAACAGTACATCTGCTTACTAAGGGTTTTTCTGCTTCCTCTTTTGCTTTTTCAGGTTCTTGGAGATGTTTTATTGGAGTTGTATCGGGCTCTGAAGTGGGTGGTGCGGTCAGATCCGGATGAGGTGGCTGTACTCCACGCTCAGCTTGCTCTGGAGGAGCTGGATGATGTCATGAGGAGGTTTATCTTCCCTCAGCAGAAACTTGAGAAAAAGATTGTGGTACTTCCTTGATAGTGCTCCTGGACTTGTTATAATCAGTCTTCGATTTCCACCAACCATTCAATTTATGCTAGTAGTAATTAATGATGTATACATTTCATGGTCTTCATTCTTATAATCATTTTTCACGGCTTCAAAACTGTCTTGGCATTGATTAACTACCATTGTGGCTTCTGGTATACTGAGGTTAGGGGCCACCACAAGCTATATATCTGTGTAAAGAGCTCTGTGGTAACTGGGTTCCTCTCTATTCTGCACTGGTGATAAAATGCTTGTTTGCTTTTTATCGAATGTTTGTGGAACGTATAAGGACGGCAAGGTCATGACATCATTGTAAGACACGACAGGGTAATTAGTTATTCTCCTAAATTTTCCCCCTCTAAACAATACTGAAACTTTCCCATTTATGTTACGCACCTCTATGGCCGCCTGACCTCTTGGTTAAATGCCATGTAAATACAAATCTTAGCATTTATGCTAATTCAGAAATGTTAGTTTGGTGCTTTTTGGAGTAAAATAAAACTGCTTATTTTTCCAACGATTGTCTAATGTGTTGATCATTTTCTGTTGATAACAGTTTCTTTTTCAATTAGCCAGGATTGGTTTAAAGTCAGTGTACGTATAATCACATGTCCAAACATCTGGGATAGGTAGCAGTGCCCCAAGGTTCTGTGCTATAAGGCAATCGAGGTGAATCAACCATTCACCTGCTAAAAGTAGTTCACACTGTAAAAATAAAAGCACATAAAGCATTTGTTTGGTTATTGTATTTGCTTGTATTAAAGTCAATGTGGATTGATCTTCACAAAGGATTTTAATGTTGAAGGGATATAGTTACTCAAAAAAATATTTTATTTACTCACGCTCATGTTGTTCTAAAACGGTATTTAAAACTAAATTTGAGTTTTTTAGGAAATTACTTGAATTTTTGAAAATCCGTGGATATAAAAACTAAAAATATTCTTTATATTTTTGTGTGTTTTTCACATATGTCAGTTGTACATGTTTGGAACAACATGGGACTGAGTATATACTGTATGAGCAGAATTTTTATGTTTTAGTGAACTATGCCGGAAAAAATGTAGGACAGGAATTTTAGGGGCATTTAATAACAACGGAGCCAGACTAAATGCGAGTTAGCCAAAGCAATAACTAAATGCAGCAGTTATTACATTAAAAAAATGCACAGATTAAACATTCAAAAGGCCAGTGACATATATATAATGCCTAAACATTTAAATAATAATAAAAAATCTGAGTTGGTCTGTTAAACCTTTAGTGTTTGGCTTTTATTTGGGGCACCTACAGCTCTGCGAATGCTAACAATTGGATGGATCCTTGAACACTTTGGTCCAGTTTTTTATTATTCACAAAGAGGAAAATTACATGCTTCAGGTCCTCGTTGTGATACAGCAAAGTACTTTGTTGAATTTTATGATTCTGCTTCAATATAATGCAGACTTTGCAAATCGGCAGTTATTGATAAATGGAGCTGTTGCTCTATACACTGTATAAGTGTAAATTATATTACACCTGATAGCAAATTTCAGCTGTCCACCAAGCCTGTAAATTAATGCTCATATAGCAGCCTTAAAGGCATAACAGCAAAAATAAACAGCCTATTTAATTCTAAGAGTCGGAGAGCAGATTTTTGTCCATGTTAAGTCAACTATTTTTTTGTTTGTTTGCACTTGTATTTAAAGCCATGTTCAGAATGTGTTGGCTAGTAATTGCTGTATAACGGGCAGCTGCCGGTCGGCAGTCGTAAACTTTGTCTTAGTGTTTTTTTTTGAGAAACCTCTTGGTCTCTTGAGGTGCCTCTTGTAATTGCAACTCTGGTTAGGATCCAAAGACGTTTCCACAGTAAGGGGTAAATGAGTGACGCCACTGCGCAGAACTGAAGCCAGGCCGATGGAGAGTCACACTTTCACCTTCCTTTCCCATAATAACCTTCCCACGACTGCTACTCAGCCATGAAAGAGCCATTACGCTAATTACTCCTCCTGCCACGCAGCACAGTCGGGAAAAGAGGGGGGGGGGCGTGAACCTGTTTTACCTGGCCAGTGAATTTCGGAGGGATGCTATCGAAAACAGAGCAAGTTTTCATTGGGTGCCGGAGGAAGACACAACTGAGACAGGAATGTTTGGAGTTGCCGTGGATATTGATTATGTCCGGGATTGCTGCAGTCTATCTTCCTCTCCCTTCTCTCCTAGATCTCTTCATCAGGCGGTGTTGGACCTGCAGGCTGCCAGCGGGAGGGTGGTAGGGAGGGGTGATAGATAAATAAATAACCCCATAAAGGATGCATTGAGAGGGTGAGTGTGTGTAGCTAAGGGAAGAGGGTGCCTGCTCAAACAGTCCTGAGTCTTGTTGAAGGTTGGCTGCGCTGCAGAGCAGGGGGGAAAAGCACAGAGAAGGGACCTTGAAGGATTTCGGGGCTGCACTGCAGAAAGATGCCACTGCAGTACAGCACTGACACAGAGGCACGCCGGATCCCGACCCTCCTCGCACCAGGTGAGAACTTAATTCACAGCTGATTTCAGAGGCCTCCATGCCTCGGGAAGAGAGAGGGAGAGACACACAAAAAGGGGAGGGAAGCAGAGGAGGAGGAGGGCAATGGTGCTGTATTTTTGGAAAAGGGATCTCCTGAATTAAGTGTGGCTGGAATAAAGATGTAGTGTGAGCAGGAGGCTGAACAAGGACGGTGCTGTGCTCCACTGTGGTGGAGAGGAGTGGAGCAGACGCCTGGCAGACACACACACTCGCACCGACCCAGAGAGACTGAGAGAGAAAGAGAGAGAGCCCACCGTCACAGCTGCGGGGCTGGGAAGGTAAGACCGTTTAATTCAACTTGAGTTTTATCTTGTGTCTGTATGTATTGATGAAAAAGGAATGCATGCAGCGTAAGAGCTCTGTCATGTGTTCATTGGTGGTTGTGTGTGTGTGATAGTAAAACTATAAAAGAGAGTCAAAGCGTGGAGTTTTAGGTTGGGTGGGTAGGTGTGTTTGGCACCAATAGGCTTCTGCAAGCTTGTGTTTGTATGAGGTGCTAAAAAAATCACTGCTGCACTATATAACTTAAAACAGATGGTTTTGGATAGATTTTGGTATTGCATTTGAGAGATTGTGTGAGATTTTTAAGATCCTCATATGTGTTTTTTTTAGTAAGTACAATCTTAGTTCTGGTGGAATAAGGCCCTCTGTTTCTTGGCACTCATGTTAGTGCCCTGAGGCTGAGTAAATAAGTGGGCAGCAGGACGGGGTGAAACAGGAAAGCTTCAGAATTTGTGTTTTAAGGGTTGTTGCCCAATTTAAGGAAAATGACGCCTGTTTAGCTTTCCATGTCATCATACAGTACATTAACAACACAAAGGTCTGGTTAAAATTTCAAAAAATGCTTCTGAGTTTGTACAGTTTTCATTGGACCAAGCAAATGTTTAAGATTCACCCCAAAATACAATTTACAAAAGATTTTAGTGTCAACATGTAAATCTGATGTGTTTTATTAAGTTTATTTGACAGAATTCTGCGTATTATTTAAATTATTAATTGGATGTGTTAGAAGCTGAAATCTCTGCAGGTGCCTCTAATATAATTTATCATAGTTTTCATTTATTTTTACATTGTCTCTAAAGCTCTCAAATTATATGGTGATTAGGGTCAGTGGCAAATAAGGAGAAATCATTTTAAAATCCTGTAAAAAAATGTGCCAAAAGTAATTTTGCAAATTATTATTTTTTGTGTGACAAAACAGCTTCTCTCATGTTAATTATTTCACACTGATTTGGCATGTAAAAGTTTTGTAAATATCAATGTTTTTTTTATATATTTATCGAAATATTATAAAACATTGTTAACAATATTAACATTTTAACATTTAAATTTATTTTTTATTTGTTATTCAGTGTAATTTATATATACATTTTATTCCTTAGAATCTTCATTGTTACATTATCTAGACAATTTTGAATTTAAAAAGTATCATTAAAAAAAAAAATGAAGCCATATTTATCATAAAATAAAATTTTTTTAATATATATTCTGTATCTGACAGTCTCATTTGATCGCTATAAATTTAATGCACGTTCATTCATTGTATTGACACTTTCTCATTTTACCCAAACACGTCATGCTCTCCCTTCCAGCCATTCATCTCACTTCCTCTCACCTGCTGCCCTCCCTCTCTGGTCCTGGTGATTCCCAGCCCCCTTCATTCCTCTCCCACCTCCTCCCTTTGTCAGTGTCCTGTCCTGCATCCAGTCCTCATTCTATCTGGACCACACCTGAGAATACAGACTCAGGTCTCAGGGCAAGAGGCTTCAACTGGTCCACCCCCATACTGACCTGCAATGCACCTGTGATTCATACAGCACTTCTGGATCCTGCTTCTGTCGGGGCTGAGAATGCATGATTACCCATGATCACCCCCGGCATTACTCAAAAACCTGGGAACAACGTCCTGCAGCTTATGGAATTAAATAGATTTATAAAAGACTGATCTCCACCTGGGCTGTGAATATTTCATCATGACAACAGTGAGTAACCATTGAGCTCCGACTTCTTTTAGAGTCAAAAGATTATTTTTGCATTGGTTATATATTGCATACGCTGTGAAACACAGGGGTTATGCAGAATGCAATGCAGCAAATACATGCATCTGCCCTAATCTTGGTTGTGCATCTTGAGTAGATGTTACAATCCTACCAAGTGATCAAAGGCTGTAGTTTAAACACCTTTCATCACACAAATGGTAGTGGGTTTGTTTCCAGTGTTTGGAGATTGAGTGATGGGTAGTGTCCTGTTTGACATGGGGCTCATCTTCACACCCGTCTCTCTGAGCTACCAAAGCCTCCGGAGGAAGATTCCCTCTAATTAGGGTCAAACATACCATTCTTTATCTGACTGCTGTCTCTATCTGACCCTCAGGGTCTATATGGTTTGTCTTTGTTCACATTAGAGGAAAAGGTACAGGTCAAGATGAGAAGAGGATGAATCCATTATCGTACACAAGCAATATTTGCTTAAAGTTGAACCTAAACTGCTAATGTGAAGGGATCAGTTATGTATTTCTTGGAATTATGTGACGTAAAACAGCTAAGCATTGGTCTGGCACTACTGTAAATAACTGTGGGAACAGTTGGTTACTGTGGAGGAAAAATCAACAACCACTTCAGTGGAAGTCAGCGATATTTCTGCCACTCTTCTCCATTGCTGTGGCTGATATGATATAAGGGCACTGAGTGAAGCGGCTTTCTTTCATGAAACGGGGAGCAGGAGGCAATTGAATGAATGAAAGGGGGAGATTGTTCCCTCGTCTGGGTGCCACTGATCACCTGCCAAACTCAGCCTAGCCTTTAATTAAAGTCATTAACCTGAGAGGAGGAGGAAAAAAGTGAGAAAGACAAAGAGAGAGAGAGTGACTGGGAAAGGGTGTCACATGGAGTTT
>JAUCMT010000039.1:20814264-20845920 GCA_032357475.1 Enteromius thamalakanensis | reverse complement strand
AACCTGAGAGGAGGAGGAAAAAAGTGAGAAAGACAAAGAGAGAGAGAGTGACTGGGAAAGGGTGTCACATGGAGTTTTATTATTCTAATATTGTCACATCAGTTGTTAGCAAGTTTGTTTAAAACGTATACAATTTTTTTTATTAATTTATCATTTCAACGCCTGCCAAATAAATAAATAAACAAATACACAAGTGTATACATCATGTAGTGTTTGTTTATTACATTTTATAAAAAAAAAAGTACATTAGATTACGTTTAGATAATAATGTAGTGATAAAATCTTAATTACGTAATAATTGTGAATAATTACATTGGGGTTTACAAACAAACTAAAAAGTGCGTTACATAAATGCATCAGATTAATTAATTTAAAAAAACTTTGTATGTGTGTATATATGTACACACACAGGAGTATACAGTCCTGCAAAATAATATAGTATTTTATATTTATATGTAATATTTCATAATTCCATGAAGAGTGTAATATATGTATATATAAACAGACACATACAGTATATAAATGTAAAAATATTTACATTTAAATATTCATATTTTTATATATAAATATATTTACCATAAACGTATTTCTTAAAAAAAATATATATATATATATATAAATATATGCATGTGTTTGTATGTGTGTGTATATATATATATATATATATATACACAGTACACATTGTCATATTAATCAAAAATATTATTCAGAAACCTTTGTTATGGATGTAGTTAATCATTTGACAGCACCGAATATTTAAAATTTGTGACATTTCAAAACTGATAACATCCCTATTTTATTACATAGAAATTTCTTGTAAGAAGGGAGAATAGAGTCAGGTTAGGAGAGATCTTTTTTCTCTACGCTTCATAATTTGATCTCTTTTTCTGTTTTCAGATGCCCTCTCGCTTTGGCACTGCGGTGCGGATCTTCATCACCACCCTTTTCGCAGCAGTGGTGCTTTTTGCCATCTTATTGGCTTATGTGACAGGTTACCAGTTTATCCACACCGAGCAGCACCACCTGTCTTTCGGCTTGTACGGTGCCTTTCTGTCCCTCCATCTCCTTCTCCAGAGCCTCTTCGCTTACCTGGAGCACCGTCAAATGCGTGGCCCCTCCAGACCCCAGCACCTGCGCCGTACCGTGGCCCTCTGCATCGCAGCCTATCAAGAGGATCCGGACTACCTTCGCAAATGTCTTCGGAGCATTCGCCGAATTTCTTTTCCCGGGCTTAAAGTAGTGCTGGTGGTGGATGGGAATCGACAGGAAGATGGCTACATGATGGAAATCTTCAAGGAGGTTATGGGGGGAGTGGAGCAGACAGGCTGTGTGGTGTGGAAGGGGAATTACCATTGTGACGGGGATGGGGGAGCAGGGAAAGGCTCTTTGCATGCAGAGGAGGCTGCACGGGTGGCCAGGGTGGTGCGAAGCTGCCGTTACTCCTGTATCATGCAAGAGTGGGGCGGCAAGAGGGAGGTCATGTATACAGCCTTCAAAGCACTGGGAGAGACTGTGGATTACATACAGGTAGGTTTAGACCTCACTAAAAACTGAAAATGTAATAAAACTTAAAAAATTGCTCTTAGAGGGCCGAATGTCTTGGGGCCAGATTTACAAATGGCAGTGCAAACCTGGTCTTTTGGCAATAAGAAAAGCTATGGGAGAAGACCCTTCATAAATCATGCGAACACAATTTACTGACAGTTACACTCATCAGATTACTGGCTATTTTGTAAGTACATATGAGCATCAGCGACTATACTAATTTGCGCTGCACATTGTATATTATGTTTGTCAATATATAAGTGATATTTTTGAGTCTGTTAATTTGCTCATTGTCACAGAAATTTCCAAAATGTGTTTTGATTTGCCTTAGTAGTATATATGGCCCTTAGACTTTCAAAAACATTGGATTTTAATATTGGTGAGCCAACCATATACTGTCACTCTTCATGAGTCACTGTAATTTGAATCCTCGCAACACTGAGGTCAAAGATCAGCCTTACCTTCACCTGTAGTCCTGAGCGCACCTGTGCTGTCATCAGCCTTTCATTGTTCAACACATTACTGATATCTTTAGAAACAGAGATGACCTTGAAACATCTGTGAGCCAATGTTTGTGGTGCCACTAGTTCCTTGCAACAGTTCTTGCATTGTTCAGGCAATCATTGTCAACATCAGCCTCACTTGAAAACAGTTGAGTTGAAGTTCCTGAGAAGTCCTCTAAATCATTGTACATATCTCTTGGCTTTGTTTGCAGGTATGTGATTCAGACACTGTACTTGATCCAGCATGCACCATTGAGATGCTGAAGGTTCTAGAGGAAGATCCGGAAGTGGGTGGGGTTGGAGGAGATGTTCAGGTAAGAAGTTTGCCTATTTCAGTCATGTTTTCCAGTAAGTTTCCCCTTTATTGAAGACCTACCGAGAGTTCATTGTTTTTTTCAGATTCTGAACAAGTACGACTCCTGGATCTCCTTCCTTAGCAGTGTCCGTTACTGGATGGCTTTCAATGTAGAGCGGGCATGTCAGTCTTACTTCGGATGCGTGCAGTGCATCAGTGGACCTCTGGGAATGTACCGCAACTCTCTCCTCCAGCAGTTCCTGGAGCCCTGGTACCACCAGACCTTCCTAGGAAGCAAGTGCAGCTTCGGAGATGATCGGCACCTAACCAACCGTGTCCTCAGCTTTGGCTACAAAACCAAGTTCACAGCACGCTCACAATGCCAAACCGAGACCCCCACGCAATACCTGCGCTGGCTCAACCAGCAGACCCGCTGGAGCAAGTCTTACTTTCGAGAGTGGCTCTACAATGCCCTTTGGTTCCACAAACACAGCCTCTGGATGACCTACGAATCTGTGGTCACCGGGTTCTTCCCCTTCTTTTTAGTGGCTACAGTCATCCACCTGTTCTACAGAGGCCGGCTGTGGAACATCTTGCTGTTCTTGCTAACAGTCCAGCTGGTGGGCATGGTGAAAGCCACCTATGCCTGCTTCCTGCGGGGTAGGCTTGTCATGATCTTCATGTCACTGTATTCACTACTCTACATGTCAAGCCTGCTGCCTGCTAAGATCTTTGCCCTGTTGACTATTAACAAAGCAGGCTGGGGAACATCAGGCAGGAAAAAGATAGTGGTAAATCTTATTGGGGCTGTGCCTGTGACCGTGTGGGCAGCAATACTGCTCGGTGGTGTGGTTTACACCATTTACTGTGAGGTTCAAGAGCCCTTTAGCGAGACAGAAAAGGCTCTTCTCATCGCAGGCACCACCCTCTATGGCTGTTACTGGCTCATACTCCTGGTGCTCTACCTGGCCATAGTGGCCAAGCGCTGTAACAAAAGAGAGGAACAGTATCACCTATCCTATGCCGAAGCCTAGCGTGGTCTCTCCAAGAGATCTCTACATGCTGTCAGAGCTCATTTGAAATGGCCCTGTCCTTACCTGGTGCTGCAATCTTGGTTATAATTATGGATCATGTGTAAGTCCAAGATTGTCAATTGTTTGATAGTTAGTTGTTAGCTATGGCTACTTGAGAAGTTACATTTTTTAAGAGAGCCATAATTTACATAAGCTGAAATCAGGAATGGTGCTTCTCATGATTATAAAGCACACAATAAGGAGGCGGCCAGCCGAGGTGGGAACAATAAGTTGAGCCAAAGGTTAGTCTAAGAGTGGTAAGTTTATGTAATTATGCTGACACACTCATATTTTGTTTATTTTGGTGCTTGGACTTATAACTCTATAGAATGTGGACTGTCGAGGATAGAGTTGTGTGCCAACACTTGAGGAAACCTGCGTAAGACACTAAGCTCGCCAAACCCAGTCAGTATTTTAACGTCCTTTATCTGACAATCCAGCATAATTGTGTATTTCATTGTGGTGCTGCCCATACTTTTGTGGGGTAACATGATAAATAGAACCAACTGTATTTAAATGAGTATTGTATGGTTCTCTACAAAGATTTACTACACTGTACTGTTTACAGTTTATGAATATCAAGTAACATCCAGTTCCAGTGAAAAAGTTAATGTCAGGCAACCAAAGAGGCATCTAGAATGCTTTGTTCTAGCGTGATTGGTTAAAAAAAAAAAGTAAAAAAAAAAAAGACTGGTCTCCTATTTTTATTTCCGTTCTACTTTTTACTTATAAAAGAAAGTATACATTTTATTATTATTTTCACTATATGTGGTGAAACCAGAGACAGACATAACTAACATAGTCAGTGATAAATATATATTTTCCCCCCCTCAGTCTTGAGAACTTTGAGTGTTATTACACGTTATTAATATCCAGTTATACTGCCTGAAACTTCACACATGACATTTTCTGACAGACTTTGAATAGCATTAAGTCATTTTCTATTGAGGTTTATAATTTAATATTTCACTTATGCTTCATTACCTGTTGAGATGTTTAATTTAAAGAGGCATGTGGACTTGTGATGTCATGATATTAACTGCTTTTTCTGCCCCCAAACTGATTATTGATAAAGTATATGTTAGTTAATTCTGCATGTTATCCAGATGTTACACAATCTGACCACCTTTGCAAATTCACACAATCGTTTCCTGTAACATATAATAAACTTACTATATTATTCCCATTAGTTTAATTAAGGTTTTCAGGTACCTAGAGACAGATACACAAAAAAGTGAACTGAAGTAACTTATTTATGGTATGCAAAGTTTTAAAGATTACTATATATGAATCAAAGGTGTACAGTGGGCTGTTTTTCCACCCTCAGCCCACCCATGCAACAATTAGTAGATTTACTTCAGTAGCAGTTCGCCATGAATGTGAAACTTTTTCTGCTCCCTTCCCCCCAAAACACACATTAAACTCTAAACACTGAGGCTAGTGTGCATACGTGTGCAAGTTTAGAGAGAAGCGGAGTTCATGAAACACTTTGGCTTGTGCGTTACATGTGATAACTCTGTCTTAGAAGTGAACTGCTGTGGACTGCAGCATCCTTTAAGGCTGCAAAAATAAGATGATGACTCTGATGACACAATGCAACCGAAACCAGAGCTATATCTATGTTTGTTTACAATCAAACTTTTTCACATGTGTGTTTTCAGATTTTATGCAATTCAGTTGTAGACTGGGTGACTTTTAAGACTGATATGCTCCTCAGGAACAGAGTACGGGGCAATTTGTAAACGCAAATTGGGTTTAAGCAATATACAGGCGGTAGAAACAGAGCCACATTTACGGCGGGAAAGCTTTGCTCTGCTGTCTGCCAAACACAGCCAATTGATATGTAGATGATTCATTTTAATTTATCAGTGAAAACTAGGTCATTCACTCTTTCAAGTTTATTGTAAAGTAATATATATTTTTGTAATGTAAAGTTCAAAAGATATTTTAAACATGCATGAATCCTGACGCATTTTCCTAGGAAACTTTATTTTATGGAAAACATGTTAAGTTATTTTCATAACTCCATAATAGGTGAGGTAAAGTGTTTTAATCAAAATGCAGTTGTTTTAAAGATCACCACTGGCAGCTTACGTCTGCTCACATAATAAAATAATCAAGTGTTGATAACCTGTATTTCCACACATTGTACACAGGGATGCAGCGATTTTCGCTATTACCCGCGATTTAAAATCGACACAGACCACCGAGGCTACTACATGCAATATTAACTGTGACAGAAGACTAAACAGATCCTTTATTTCTACTGAAGTAATGTCTGTCGATAGTGTGAGACCATCTTGGGTACACCAATAAGGTGTCCTCCTCAATATTGCTGTAAAAAAAACTGCTGCTAAAGAATAAATTTATAATGAATAACTGACGGCTAGATGTATAACGATTATAATGCACGGCGTGAACCACCTGACACGGACCTATGAGCTCGTTAGCTCAGCATAGTGATGCTTCAGATAAAAAAAGAAATGAAAATGCAATAAGATCCCGTTTACTTAAATCAGTTAAATTAAGTATTAGGTCGATCGAATTAGTCTATCCTACCTATGGATGACAGTTGATTATAATAATATTTTAGTTTATTTCCATCATTAGTAACAGTTTCCTCTGTGGGAACTTAAATAAAGTTCATTTTAGTCGCATATTAATAATACTTTATCAATACCTTTTATTAACTGTCCCTAATGTAATATTAATCGTAAGTAAAAACCATGGTGAACCAATTTTTCGCCATGGCTCTACCCCTGGTCCAAAAGAAATGTAAAGAATGTGAAAACTGAAACCATTAAATACTTTAGTGATCTATTTCTATTTGTTTTTGTCAAAAGATAAATACGGTCATAGATGTTTACAGAGCAGAGGTCACTTTTTAAAATTGCAATGTGAGAGATGGACTTCTGTTTATTATTATTTTGTGCTGTGTTGATGGTTACGGTGTTATTTCTGTTTTAAAAGCCAGTGAAAAATAACACTTTAACGTCTAAAGAGTGTTTGTGATTTCATACCTTAGTGATGTTATGAAATGAATAAATGCATAATAATCGTAAAACCGTGATTTTTCCTCAGACTATAATCGTGCGATCGTTGCATCCCTAATTGTACAATACCTACAAATGGCCATCATGGTCTTTTTAATCTCACATGAACTTTTACATATTATGTTTTTTGTACATGCAAAAGCCGGATTCTTTAATTTTGGACATTTCCCATGTAATTACTTTTGCAAACACTTGTAACTGATGTTTTGATATAATAAACTTCCATTAAAAAGAAGCATTTTCTTTCAGATTTTTTTATTTATTACTTGCATTACTTAAAATATTGATATCTGTTCGGTGTTATTGTCAATTACTAGTTTCTGACAACAATGTACAAAATATTTATATTTACACATGGTTACAAATCTAGAATTCTGTGCCGATAAGTCTCTGAATGTAATTTATACCTTCTTTGGCACATTAGTGATGATGGGTTTGGGTCGGGTTTTAAAGATGAGCTTCTTTTTGATGAGGGCGGAAACAGTGTAAGATGTTGGTTTCTCTTGGTTGGTTTCCATCGTTTCCTCTTCATTCCGAGGGAGTCCAGAGTGCTTCATCAGAACAGCAAAGGGCTTCTCCAGTTTGACCTGTTTGCCATAAAGGATGTGATGTCCAACTATAAGCACCGGTACACCCTTGGAGAGAGGACAAGTCAAGAATTTACTTGCAAATAGGTTTATATTAGTGCTTTTTTCCACTTATTTATTTAGTTCAAACTGTCTTTGAAATAGAGTGGAATACAAAGTACACAATACACTGCAACAATGCAATATCTACTCTTTTTACTGACTTTATACTGAAGACAAACCTCTTTTGTATAGTGCAGGTCTCCCATCAGATTTCCTGCAAGTCCAGTATTCTGTCTGGACACCATTTCTCCCTGCAACTCCACCAGCAGCCATTCAGCTGGACCTTCACCAGCCTTACTGTAAAAAAACACCAAAAACCATTTTTAACAAGCACTTTTAGATAATGACCTGCAAAAACATTGCTTTAGTCTTCGCACCAACCTCGAGATGACTATTTGAACCATTTCTTCTCCGTTTCTTCAGTCAGGATTCTTCCTGTTCTGTGGACTTTCTCATCTGAAACGTTGACAAGGATAAAAATTAACGTAACCTTCACTCCACAGCTATCCACATGATGAATTTACATAAGTATTAGTACTACACTCACTTCACAGATTTGTTGTCGTGCATGATCCCTGTCTGACAGACACAAAAGTTTCCCGCCAGTGCGGGTTACATTTCAAAATAAAAGTCCAGCGGAGGCGTGAACCACTAGAGGGCAATCGAGGATTGTCTGCAAATATTGTGGATCGCAAGTCTTACATCGCAAAGCCTTACGTGAAGCTGGACTCTTTCAGTTACAGTTATACAAAATCTTTTTGTTGTCGTTAATTATTTTTGAGGTTTCTAACAAAATACAGACTGATACTTTTCATGAATTTTGATACTATTGTTTATTATTAGAGTTTGGAGACTGACAATACAATTAAAGCTTTTATTCTGTCCTTTAAAATATAGCATGTAAAATAAAAGTTGTACCCAATATTAGATGTAATGTGAGTTTTCCACTATTTTTTTTAGATGTAATGTGAGTTTTCCACTATTTTTTTAATTATTATTGTATATTTTTATTAAGAATAAATGTAAAGCTGAGATTACGTTTGTCCAAAAAAAACCCACATAATAATTATATAAAAATCCAATTAAAAACATCTCAGAAAGACAGAAAGAAGGCAAACTATTTTTATTTCCCAATTATACAACCAACAAATAAATGCTTAAAAACTAAATGTGAACAAATGGAAAGGGCAGCGACTGCAAACTTCTAATGATTATAATAATGATCGTTGTTATTATAATTAAATAACTACGCGTTTTGAAATATGTGTGTGCGCATGCGTGGCGTTGGCCATGCGGAAAATGACTCGTCAGTGTTGTTGTGGATTGCTGACAGGCACGTGAGCGGTGCTACGTAGTCTATTTAGCAGTCGACATGGCGGCCACAACTCCTCCCAAGGTACAGAGCATGCAGTTTTATAAGTCAATACACGGTCAAAACGACAAATAGCTCGATTTTGTCCGTGTTTTTAGGTGGGCTGTGGCGTAGTTATTCTGTTTGACTAGCTTTTTGAGCTGTCGGTGCTGGGAAATAGATGATAGACTGGTCTGATAAAGTGCTGTGATTAGCAACAGTTAGCCAGGTTGCTAACACCCAAACACCCTGACACACAGCTAATGAAAAATACGGGCGTCAGAAGCAGTGTTTACGCGACGACTGTAATATCGATCGTGTTTGGGACGTTTGGACAGTAAACAACAAAAAAACACAGTTGTGTCTGTGTTTAACTAACGTTAGTGTTGAGTCATGAGTTGCATGGCAGGTTAATGAAGATCATAATCTAGTTTATAAACATGTTTTGAATTACATGACCGGTAGTTTATCGACTAATTCATATAAATTCAGGCCATAAGGAATGTAACTTCCAGTATTTCCCTTAAATGAGCTGTTTCTTGGCTCTCTTTCTTTTTGTGTATCGTTGTCTCGTGCCTTTTTATTTATGCATCAGCAGGTGCCTTTATCACCAAAATGTTTTGATGGTTGAGTGACTTACCAATTACAGCTACCAATACTACACAGACTTAATAATAAGCACGTCATAACATTAAATTATGTGCAATGTTCATGTGGTGCAAGTTATTGTAAGGTTGTTTTCCAAGGGTTATTTTTAGTTTTGCAGTTTTGTTTTTTTAACCTGCAAGAACATTCTGTTGGTGCCAGTATGACAGGAACTTTCAGTTCCTTAAGTTCAAGCCTCAAGCTGCAGACTAACTTGCTTTTTCAGTTTACCGTAAACAGGATATTGAAATGTTTGTTTTTTCTGACCTATTTAGAGAGAATAATATCTCTGCTCACTGTAAATCAAACTCCGTAATGTTCTGTAAACACATATTTAGTTTTTCTTTGTTTTGCAGGTGGTGTTTGAACACGAGGGAGTCTTCATTCACTCGTCGTCAGATGAATCTGAGGATCAGGATTTAATATCAGGGTTCCTCAGGATTATTGATAAGGTATAGGTTTCGTCATTTGCTAAATTTTTTGCTGGGAATATTATTTTGACTTAATTAGTCCATTGTTTTAAAATTATTATGATTTACCTTAACCGCGTCGAAATGACATCCATAACATGTTATACCACATTCTTGTGTAAAACACTAAAATTTTTCAGAAATCATTTTAAAATATTGATGCTCATTTGAATAAAAGAAAATAAGTTGTGCTGCTTAATGTTTTTGTGGAAACCAACAGTCATGTTTTCAAGATTCTTTGTTAAATCGAAATTAATAAAAACATCAACATTTATTTAATATTAATAGTTAATTATTAAATAATCATTATTTACTCACTCTCAGTTCCAAACCTATGAGTTTTTATTCCCTTCAGATTGAAATATGTTGAAACGTTATAAATGTCTTTACTATCACTTCTGATAAATTGAATTGTTCGTTGCTGAAAAAGTATCTTTTCAGTATCTCACAATATCTTATTTTTGTCTTCCTTAAATGTAGGATGGTGAAACCCTTGTGGAATATAAACCACTGGAGGATGCAGATCCCTCAAACATACTGTGTGCCTGCAAGGTTTGTTAGTTCATTCATATATTATGCATTTCCTGTTTGATCTGTGCTCTGTACTGGTATTTTATGATTCTGCATACCTAGTTTTTGTTTGTTTGATTGTGTGAAGGACTCCAGCTCAGTGGTGGAGTGGACTCAGAGTTCAGAAGACAACCCTCACCATCCTATTGACCATCAGCTGAGCTATGAAACAGAGTGGGACATGATCAATGCTGGCTCATTCCGAAAAAAAGTCCACGCACATGGAGATGGTAAACAGTTGCGATTCTCTGAGTCAAATGTGGTGAAAATGCTTTAAAAACCAAAACTGCTGTCAGTACCTAACAGAAAATTTCAGCATGTTATCTCATGCATCAGTCAGTCAATTTTTATTTATAAGTCAATTTTTATCTATAAGTCAATTATAAACCAGAAGATGGAAATCTGTAACAGTAACCAAGCTTGTTATTTGTCACAGGTGGATCAAACCACACTAATGACCGGAACAAGTGGGCCTTCTCTTTTAATGTGTGTGACCTCAGGTCTATCACAGTCAAATGTGAGGGCTGGTCATACATCATGTTCCGCTTGAAGGATGGCACAGTGCTGCCAGCTATTCATTTCCACCAGGGAGGGAGCACAGCATTCCTGGATAGCCTGAGGAAATCAGTTCAGATAAATGAGTAAGTGAAGTGTCAAGGGTTTATTTAGTCTAAATAGGTCAGCCGTAATCTTTGGATCAGCTGTAGGCAAATATTGTGCAATATGTATTTCTGAATGGTTTGCCAATTTTTTTTATTGCAGCATTAGCCCAGTAGAGTGTAGTCATGAGTTAGTCATTTTCTACATGATTTTGATTACATTATAAGCAGTGCTGCATAGAAACTGATCACTTATTTAATGCTTCTGTGCACATTATGGGGGTTACATCCATGGAACGATTTGAAATTTGTGTTAAAATATATATAAAAAAAATACACAGTAACCAGATTTTGGGCCAGGTTTACTAAAACGCTTGCACCAAACCAAACCCTTTTTAGTAATGGGAGAAGAGTATTTAAATGAGGAGTACAAGGTGATTTACTAAGATTTGCAGTAGTCAATTTACATCCATTTGCGCTATTAATTAACGCCCAGAAATGTCATGTATTAACATTTTGGCGCCAGTGTTGTTAGTAGATTACAACAGCCAAGTACATGAAGTGGCCAAGGTTTCCTTTCTTCCAGGCTGCATCTGAGTGCATTTCTTTTTGGTATTTTTAGTGCAAACTCATTATAACTGTATGAATATTAAAAAAAAGGCATAGAAAAGTGTGCTATTTGAAATGCACCTTATGTCTTTGTTTCTGAAAGCATTATGAGCATATTAGCTTTTACGTTCTTGCATTCTTATGTAGACTGTCAGACGTCCTTCTCTAAATGAATACAGCTTAAAAAAACAGTCCACTATATCTGAAAATAGGCTAATTTTCCAACTCCCATAGAGTTAAACAGTTGAGTTTTATCATTTTTTAAAATCCGTTTAGTCTATCTCTGGGTATAGCGATAGCACGATTAGCTGCAGCTTAGCATAGATCGTTGAATCTGATTAGACCAGCATCTCACCAACGAGTTTCGATATTTTTCGTATTTAAAACTTGACCCTTCTGTCAAGTTGCAATTTTCTTGGCTGATATGGCTAGGAACTATACACTCATTCTCAGAGAGTACCAGCCGTACCATGGGTGCAGCAGGCAAAATGATGTTACGTAGCGCCTGAAAATAGCATCTTTCTGTTTTTATTTCCTCCCTTTGGCCTTAGTACATGATATAACTACAGAAGAGCCTTTTAAGTTTTACATAAGATATCAAAACTCTTTGGTAGTTTTTTGAGGGAGATGCTACTGGTCTTATCAGATTCAATAATCTAAGCTAAGCTGCAGCTACAAGTGCTACCACCAGACCCAGAGATCAACTGAATGGATTAGAAAATGGTAAAACTCAACTGTTTAACTCTAGGGGAGTTGGAAAATGAGTCTATTTTCAAAAATAGTGGAGTGTTGCTTTAAATTTTTCATTCTTCCTGTTTTCATCATAAAAGTGACCCCCTGACCTTTTCATTCACTAAATACCACAGGCACTAATATTGCTTTTTGTGACTCGCAGAATTCTTTATCCAAAGATTTCGTCCTTTAAAACAGAACACATCAAACTGTAACCTAATCTGCATGCAAACGAGACGGAGTATCTCTGCACCTTTGAGGAAGTCTAGCATGTGTTCTGTGGCGAGAGGCCGTAAGCGTGATTCATGTAAGGTCGAACAGCAGCTGTTCGTTTAGAGTTAAGGCTTTATGAAAGGGACAGGAAGACACTCCTCTCCTCTGCGTTAAATATCACACCAGATTAAATCCGCCACTAAGCACACAGAATTCAGCGCTGCCGAGGAAAAGATAGCTGTTATTAAAGTTCTTATCTGAGTCTCCATAATGAAACATAGGCCTGGCTTGGTTAGCTCAGCTTCTCCCGTCATTCAAACCACAGAGCGATATGGCTAGTGATGTCATATGTTTACAATTTGAATACTTGTTGTTATTTATACTCTTGAAATATTGATTGTATTACATTAAGTCTATACAGTGAATGCTAATATCATTGTTTCTGTCTTTTAAAGGAGTACCGATGATGAAAGTGTCTTTATTGTCAGTACCTACAGCAAAACCTTCTCACAGTCCTTTGAGAATCTTCTGGATGATACAAACTATGGCTTTGTACAGGTTTGTCATTTACTCTGGGAATTGAAAGAGTAACCATGTAAAAATGTTTGTTTATGTGATTGAAAGTTGTCTTCACAATGTTTTCTCACTTTCCAAACAGAAATTCAAGAAAGATCCTTATACAACAACGCTGGGTGGCTTCTCTAAAGTCACTAACTACCTCTTTGATGCTTTTCGGGCACCTGAATTAGAGTGTCAGCAACGACCTACTGAGGAGGTGGCGGATTTGTTGGGAGAACTCATTCCTGGACTAGAGATTAACCAGCAGGAAGAGCCTGGATTTGAAGTCATCACCAGAGTGAGTGTAGATCTAATGGTTGAGTCTAGCCACAGACAGCCGATATGAGCAGTCTGTATAAAAAAAATACTGTGATGGTAATTTGATTTGAGGTGTTTGTTTTCCAGCTTGATCTGGGACTGAGGCCGGAGGTGCAAAGAAGGGGGCCAGTAACAATGGAAGAATGGGCAAAATGGCAGGATTCAGAAGGAAGAGTAAACAATGTACCTCACTTAAAGGATCTGATATTTAAAGGGGTAAGAAGTTCTTTGAATGTCTTCCTGTAGCTCTTTAATCTACATAATGTCGACCCACAGGATATTCTGTCTGTTGCCTATTGCCTATGCTTCTAATGATTTTCCCCTTTTTCACTGTAGCCTTCAGTTTCTCTTTGCTTGTGGTCTTGTCACTTATCCTTTCCCCTTGTTTCTCTTCCTGTTAACATTTTTGGTAGATTGCAAATGTTTAGGTCACAGGTTTATCTTTTTTTTTTTACATGATTAACACATTGTCTTTGTTCTAAATCATAAAAGAAATCGCATACCCTACGTACCATTTATTTGATAAGTTTAAACGATTTAACTTTGTAACATTTGTAATTTATTATTGTGATGAGAGCTCTTACTCTGACCATTACTGTTTATGAACATTCTGACATCCTTGCACTGCTGGAGGCAGAGTGTAGTATAATGTAAACAAGACGTGATGCTCATACGTAGCCTATACATTTGATTCAAAACAAATGTTTTTTTTATTGAGTACCTTTTTTAATTCGCTTTGAAAGAAGAACGACGACAGCAGCAGTATGGTGTAATATTTTTTTGCTTGCTACCCTTCTTTTCATTCTTTTCATGTTTTGCATATGATGTTTCTCTACCTCGCTTTTAACTCTGGGTCATTCACACAAGCTTAGATGTAGTCTCTTTGTAGGAATTAATTGCTTTTGCTCAACTTTTAATGTCTCTCCGCGAGCAATCGCCAAGGTGCGGATATGTGGCAGCTCAGCTATATATATATATATATATATATATATACATAGTGACTGGAGATGGTGCTCCTGCCTGACCTTGGTTGAATGACAAACTATCCTGGAAAAAAAAATCCCACGTCAAAGAAGGTGGAGTTTCAGAACACACCCACCGATTGCGTAGCCGCCTTGGACCAATGGTAGCTCAAAGGTGTTTAGGAGCCAAAACAAACTCCCCAAAAAGTTTGCTTTGGTCAGGCGATTCGAACTGCCAAAGTGAATTTAAAACAAACTTCGTTTTGGTCTGATTTCAGTTCATTCTTCGATTTCATTTGAAGTATATCTGGGCCTTTACTCTGGTAATCGATGTGAAATGATTTTTTTTTAAAGAAATATTTAAAATATGCTGATTTTGGGCTCATTAAAAACATTTAAAAAATTAAAAGCAGCTGTATCAGAAAAGTTTCAGAAAATATGAAGCAGCACATTTTTCTGGATTCTTTGAAAAGAAATGTATTTAAAATGTATTTCTTTTTTTAAATGTCCCTACTGACACTATTTATCAATTTAATGCATCCTTGATGAATGAATGTACTTGACAAAAATCTTATTGAACTTGCTAAGACTTTTGAATAGTGCTTTCTTTTGCCCATTCTACATCAGAAACAAAACATTACAGGAACATGTGTAAAACACTACATTGGAAAAGTCTAAGACAAGCTTGTTCACCTCCTTTCACCAAGACCAGACCTGTTTAGACATGTCTAGTAGATCTGTTTTTATATATTTTTTCAGAGAATGTAGCTCATCAAGGCTGCTCATTTGTTCTCAACAGGGTCTTTGCTATGCACTGAGGAAGGAAGCCTGGAAATTTTTGCTCGGCTATTTTCCATGGAACAGCACTCATGAAGAAAGAAAGAACCTGCAAAAGAGAAAAACGTATGCTTATTTCACTCAGCGTTTGATTTAAAGCTCTTTTCTTATCAGAATAGGCATACATACGATCATGTATTCTTTTCTCAACAGTGATGAGTATTTTAGAATGAAGCTCCAGTGGAAGTCAGTAAGCGAGGAGCAGGAAAGAAGAAACTCGAGGTTACGAGATTATAGGAGCCTTATTGGTATGTATTCAATTACATCACAAGTTCTATTTTCTTAATTGCTTTAAAAATGTTTTCAATATATATTTCCATGCAGCTTTTAATGACCTGAATAAAGCTCAATTTGTCGTTGTTGAATCTCTTTAGAAAAAGATGTCAACCGAACTGACCGAAATAACAAGTTTTACGAAGGCCTGGACAACCCTGGCTTGATATTACTACATGACATCCTGATGACGTACTGCATGTATGACTTTGATTTAGGCAAGTGAATACACGCTTCTCTTAATAAAAAATATAATCTACTGTTACGTATACTCCCATGCTGTTACATAGTTTTTACCAATCATCCAAAATCCTTAGGTTTATGTCAATGTGACTTTTAATGGCACATTTAATTATTTAGATTATGGATAATCTTAAGTGCTTTTCAGTGTACCATAGCTTTTATTTACCCAGTTTCCTGTTCCTCTGCAGGGTACGTGCAGGGCATGAGTGATCTGCTCTCTCCTATTCTCTATGTGATGGAGAATGAAGTGGATGCCTTCTGGTGCTTTGTTTCCTTCATGGATGAAATGGTAATGCAGTGTGTTCGTTACAGCTCTTGGGTCTGCTGTGTATGAGAACATTTAGCTGCATCAATAAACCATGTTATTGTCCTCACGCTATTGCTGTTGTGTGCAGACACATTAAATAAATCTAGTCAACCTACAAATGGTTTACCTGTAGGAGTTGTTTTTTTTTTACAGCATGAAAACTTTGAAGAGCAGATGCAGGGGATGAAGACCCAACTAATCCAACTCAGCACTTTGCTTCGCTTGCTAGACCTGGCTTTCTGGAACTATCTAGGTAAGATACCAAGAGAAAGAATTATTATAAATAGTCTTAAGTAGCCATTGTGTTTATTTATGTGTTTTTGTGGTTTTACAGAGGCACAGGATTCTGGGTACTTATATTTCTGTTTTCGCTGGTTGTTGATCCGATTCAAGAGAGAGCTACATTTTCAGGATGTTCTTCGCCTTTGGGAGGTGTGTAATTACTCTACGTTGTTGTTTCTTTTGGATAATGTAAATCTTTACCATTTCTCTATTTCACAGTACCCTGTAGCCATTGTCTCTGATCATTTGAATATACTCTATTAAAGTGTTGGCATTTAATGTGCTATATCATTAATTTGATATTTTTCTTCTTCAGGTCATGTGGACCGGACTTCCTTGCCAAAACTTTCACCTTCTGATATGCTGTGCCATTTTAGACTCAGAGAAACAAAAAATTATGGACAGAAAATATGGATTCAATGAAATCCTAAAGGTTAGTGTTAACTGTATCTTATACACTACCTTTCAAAGTTTTTTTTTTATTAAAATTTTGATAATTTGATAATAGCAAGAATACAAAAATGTCAATTTCAAATAAATGTTGTTCATTTAAACATTCTATTTGCTAAAAAATCCAACAAAAAAATGGTTCAAACAAATATTACGTATCAACCATTTGTTACAATAATAATAATAATAATAATAAATGTTTCTTATTCACCAAATCGTAACATTAGAGTGATTTCTGAAGGATCATGTGACTTGAGAAATTATTTAAATATACAGCTTTGCCATCACAGGAATGGACTAGATTTGATTGTATTCAAATAGAAATGTAATAATAGTTCACAATATTACTTTAATAATAGTTTTTACTATATTTGTAATCGAATTCAGCCTTGAGCATTAGAGACTTAAATGGAAAATTATAAAATACCATCCCCAAAATTTTGAAAGATATTGTGTCTATCTACATTTTTTAGCTTACATAAATTATCTTGTAAATAATTGTTCACCTATTATGTTTTCAATACAGCATATAAACGAACTCTCCATGAAACTGGATATTGAAGAAATCCTTAGCAAATCTGAGGCTATCTGCATGCAGATAAAGAATTGTAAGGTATGTCTTAAGCATTATTGCAGATAGAGGGTATGTGATCTATAACACTTTTTTTCCCTCAGTAATATGTGACTCTTTTATCCCATTAATACAAGTTTTGAATGTCTTCTGATTCCCTTAAAGGACTTGCCCCATTCAGTGAGCGAGATTCTGGGTCTCAACACAGTCACTGAACCCTCAGCAGCTTTAGAAACCAGTGAATATGGAATTCTCGAGTCACCTCAGACCTCACCAAGATCCACACACAGACAAGAACACGTTGTCTTAAACGGCCACAGCCACTTAAAAGAAACAACACACAACGGCTGCAAAGTAGCCTTCATTTCCTAGTTTACAGCACTACATGATGTATAGTACAGATTTTATAGCCCCTGTGTTCCTGCGAGATGAACAGTATTGGGTGTCATGTAGATATTTGCTACCAAATGCCACATTGTAAAATATCCCAGAGAAAATATATGAATGTAAAACTAGGATCCAAAAGGATCCCTAAAGCATTATTTTTGTAATATCTTGTACCATATTGTCTTTCATTGAAATAATCATTCCTTCTCACTGTATTGAGAGTTTTCATAATGTTTCAGAGGTGGGGTATCCATTGTTGAATATTATATATTTTTTGTTCTTTTCAGTTTGCCCTTTTCCTAAATAATTCAGATTCAAATTAAAATCTGTCTTCCATTAGATTGTGAGTTATATTTATATTATGCTTTTGTTTTTTTTTGGTCCAATGAACAAAGCTATTTTGTATTATGTTGTACTTTAATTAGGCAAGAGTATTTTCTAATTAGTTTGTCACCTTAGATAAATAATTTCATCATCTTTTAGAGAGTGAAGGAGAAAATTGGTCATTGGCCATATAAACTAAAAGCACTAGTTCCAACTGGCATGTAAATGTGGTTTGAGATTCAAAGTCTAGTCTTCGTTCAGTCGGCCCACTATGACATTTGCAGATGAGATGGAGAGACTGTGAAAATACTGATTGAGGATGAAATGTCTTTTATCCATTCGTAACCACAGCCCACAACAAAGACACACCGAATCGACTTCCATCTCTTTCATTTCCTGTTCCACAGGAAATTGCCTCAGAGGAACCCGATAGCTCACTGCTTACTGTAGTAATGTTATCTCTCTTCTAGCTCCCTTTCATTAAAGAAAAGGCAGAATTTTGTGCACTCACAAAGATGCACTCATTTACCAAATAAACCCATAAACAATATGCATCTATGGTCAAACACTTTTGCCCACAATTGCCCTCAACCCATTTTGCTTACAGTGATGTGTAACCCTGGCATTTAAATTCATTTTAATGAAAATTAATGCTTTATTCTCAACATTTATTTTGTTTTTTATATAGAACATGTTTTCTGGTGATAAACAGTGCAAAGGCCTATATATTAAAAAAATGATGGGTGGTTGCTTTTGATCTCCCTCTCTAGCTGAAAAATGAAGCCCCATTTATGAAAATCTTAAAATCTGAATTATTTTGCTCTAGATTCATTTCTCCTAGAAGGTGAGATGAGCTTATCCACTTCAATCAGGGCTTGGACGTGTCGACATTTCGTAATGGAGCATCCATCCCCTCAAAAGCTAATATAAGCGATCGGCCCTTCTCAACGTCATTCGTCACAGTATATAATCCCAGCTCTGGCACTTGCCGGGGAGCAGTGTCAGGTACTGTGGCACATGCAAGGAGCTCCCTGTATGAAGTGGCAGCTTAAGGAGATATCGTCTGAGACAACAGCATCTTCGCCATATGAAATGCAGGGAAAGAAGACATCTCAAGAGACGTCAACTATGTCCTCTGAACTACAAACTAATCCGAAGGGGCCACAGACAGCACCTAAATCACCCATTGGGCTTCTTAGGAAGAGAGGTCAAGAAGCAATTCCAAAGATGCAACCTGCTATGATGATGTTCTCCAGTAAATACTGGGCTCGGAGAGGTATGTCTTTGGATTCAGCGATGTATGACCAACAACACCTTGCAGCCTCCATGGTGAGTACGTTTTGATGGGCCCTCTTTTGAGCGCAACATTCCATACACTCAGACTGACTGATATTAATTTTAATTTTTTTAACATGGAATATTTACACTGAAAAACGTGCACTGTAAAAATGCTTTTCAGGGTTAGATTGTGTATTATTTCTAGCCATAATATCTAAAAATTCTTAAATCAAGATGGATTTTCTAGACAAGAAAAAAATGATTGGCTAAGGTAAAAATTAAGTGCCAATGGGGTAAGCAAAATAATATTATTTCCAACAGAAATCACAATTATTTAGCTTGTTTCAAGTAAAAACCGACTCAATTCTGACTCGTTTTTTTCTGAAAACAAGACAATATTTTTTCTTGTCTAGAAAATCATTTTTGATTCAAGAATTTGCAGATATTTTGCCTGGAAACAAGCCAAAAAAATGTAGTTTTGAAAAGCATTTTTTGCAGTGCAATTAATCAGTGGCCATTGGTGAAACGTTATAAATGGTTTCGGAACAAAATTCTATAATATACTAAAAGCCTTGATAGTTGGAACTGGGAACAGTTATGTACTACAGTATTTGACATTATTCAAAAAACAGAAGTTGGTCAAAGGCAGTTCAGGTCAAAGTTTGTCTCTCAGTATGAGTTCTCCTTCTGAGGTTGTTGATTCCCATGCTTAACACTTGTAAATAATCATTTTAAATGACTTTGTTTTTTAAGAAGTAAGCTTTTATCTTACCCATTTGTCCATCTTAAGAGTTTTATATTCACTAAGCAACACCTCCACACAGCTCCGCAGGACATCCTTTAATCGGATAGATGAAAGACCCGACAAACAGGAACCAAAATCCACCCATGACCTTGGGAAATTAGCAGTGATTTTCTCTCTGAAGAATGAAGTGGGCTGTCTGGTGAAAGCACTGAGGCTCTTTCAGGTTAATGAACATCTCCTCTTCTGGTGGGGTAGATTAATAATACATTTAAATAAGAATATCTAACACATAGTATTTATTTAATAATACTTGGATTGAAATCAAAGTGACATCCTGCCGTTGTATATTTAAAGGAGAAGCATGTGAATTTGTCCCACATCGAGTCTCGGAGATCCAAGAGAGTCACCAATGAGGTGGAGATTTATGCAGAGTGCAACTGCACAAAGAAAGAGTTCAATGAGTTGGTGCAGCACCTGAAAGACCACGTCAACATTGTGTCATATAACACACCTCAACACGTGTGGTCTGCAGAGACTGGTAAGCCTGAATTTAGAATAGCCATTGTAATTATGTTCTGGCTTTGTAACAGTGTTACTGATTCATCTGATGGACTTATTCCAGACTGTTTGGACTGTGTGTGCGTTTTGGGTGGGTTGCCAGATGGGGAAGGAATACCATGGTTTCCCCAAAAGATCTCAGAGCTGGACCAATGCTCTCATCGAGTTCTAATGTATGGCTCAGAACTGGATGCTGACCATCCAGTGAGTAAAGCTGTTTAGTAAATTTGTGTAGTAAATTTGTGTAGTAGCTCAACCCTGGACTGAATGAAACCTTGTCCCAACAACTAACAATATACTCATTATATTTATGAACTTACATCAACCTAGATGAATAAATACTGTAGAAGTTGTTCATGATTCCCTGGTTAAAAATGAAAGCTTATTGTAAAGCGATTCTTTGTTCTTTTGTTGCAGGGCTTTAAAGACAAAGTGTATCGAGAAAGGAGAAAGTACTTTGTTGAAGTTGCAATGAACTACAAATTGTTAGTATGGATTATAATATAGTTTATATTGTTGTGTTTTTGTAACTCAATTGTTAAGTTTGCTAAATGCCAAAATAGTTAAAGGCAGATGCGTAACAGTTGCATAAAATGGAATATGAAATTCAAGCAGTAGCCTTATAGACTAACTGAAATGATATAAAATGCTGTTTTTGATTTGTTTTTATATTAATCAGAATATCTTTTGTTTTTCGTCTTTTAAGTGGGCTGCCCATACCACGGATAGAGTACACACTAGAAGAAGTAAAGACATGGGGAGTCATTTTCAGAGAGCTCACGAAACTCTATCCCACTCATGCCTGCCGTGAATACTTAAAAAATCTCCCTCTTCTCACAAAGCATTGTGGGTACAGAGAGGACAACATCCCACAGCTGGAAGATGTGTCTCGATTCTTACGAGGTAAACCAAACGTGTCGCATCAATTCACATCCACGCAATTCTACTTGCATTTATTTATTTAATGTAGAGGTTTTGATTGTGAACCTTGCAGAGAGGTCAGGGTTTACCGTGCGACCTGTGGCTGGATATTTATCACCACGAGACTTCCTGGCCGGTCTGGCTTATCGAGTGTTTAATTGCACTCAGTATATACGTCACAGCACTGATCCTCTCTACACACCAGAACCGTAAGTATAAACCCATGATTCTTAGCTAGAAAACTATGTTTCTTCATCGCCTCTGACCTGTTTATTTTTGACCTCAGGGACACCTGCCATGAACTGCTGGGTCACGTACCACTCCTAGCTGATCCCAAGTTTGCTCAGTTTTCTCAAGAGATTGGCCTTGCATCTCTAGGCGCTTCAGATGAGGACGTGCAGAAGCTGGCAACAGTAAGTGTGACAGCAGCTTATTGAATTCTTAAATGCCATCTCAAACTTGACTGGCAGTCAATACACAAATAAAAAGGTCACATGAGTTTTTCATGGCATAAAGTTTGATCTATGGTGTTGGGTCACACGCATTTGCATTGAAATTAGATCACCGAGAGACAATCTGATCTGGGTGTAAGGTTTTTTGGTGGTCTCAATATGAGAGGGTATGTCTCGTAAAAGCTTGAAGACACTTCTTGTAGATAATCTTGCTTCTAAACCTTTGCAATAAACCACTGTGCTTTTTCCCCCCAGTGCTATTTCTTCACAATTGAATTTGGACTTTGCAAGCAAGATGGGCAGTTGAGAGCCTATGGAGCGGGTCTTCTATCTTCTATTGGGGAGTTGAGAGTATGAAGCCTTTTGTTAATTAAATGTCAGCATCTCGTGTATTAAAAAGCCAAGTTTATAAGTGAATGAATAATCTTTTTTGATTATGCAGCATGCGTTGTCTGAAAAAGCAACAGTAAAGATGTTTGATCCCAAAACCACATGCTACCAGGAGTGCCTCATTACAACATTTCAAGATGTTTATTTTGTCTCTGAGAGTTTCGAAGAGGCAAAAGAGAAAATGAGGTGAATATATCCATTCAGTCTAATGTAAAATTGGACATCTTCACAACTCGACTTCATAATGTCTATTAATGTTGTTCCTTTTAAACAGGGATTTTGCTAAAACCATAAAAAGGCCTTTTTCTGTCTACTACAACCCGTACACCCAGAGCATCGATTTACTGAAGGACACCAGGAGCATAGAGAACGTGGTTCAAGATCTACGCAGTGACCTAACCACTGTCTGTGACGCCCTGGGAAAAATGAACACGTACCTCGGTATCTAGTTAATCAAAATCATCAGTCTTTTATTGTTGAATAAAACTGCAGCTGTTTTACATGATTCATTACTGTAACACATGCAGTGATGTTGATTATCTGGCGCAATGTCCATTAGTCCTGCCTTGTTATGAGGATTATGCCACACAAATTAAGGTGGAAATATTGCAACCATAGTCATAATACGGCATTCAAGCATTCAGTCATCATTACAACGTATTAAACTCATACTGATGAAATATTGATATTATTAGGAACAAAGCAAGAGAAAAGATTTAGTATCCATCTAGTCTTTGCATCTTTGTGCCTAATGTTGTGCGTAAGACAGTTGATATGTATAATTATAGATTATAAAAAAAATGATAGCCTAAAATCACTAGGCGCTATTCTGATTTTAGTGGCATTTGTAAAAAGTATGTTTGTGTTGCTTATTTGTTGCAGAAAAGTCAACTTCTTGGTCAATAAAGCATTATATTTTAGCATTACATTTTGGCCTGTTTATTTTATGTGTGCAGCATTGAGTTTAAATCACATTTCATTAGAAACACATTTTATTTTATATTTAATGTTTATGTAAATAATAAAAAAGCATGTATAAAGAAGAAAAAAGTATTTCTAGATTTTATAAATCTATTACAGTAGATAATATCAATATTTCATCAATTTCACTTTGATCACTAACAACCATTCATTTCACAGTATCTTGTTAATGGACCTCTTCATCATCATCGTCATCAATGGCTTTCTCCTATAGTGTCAGAGATTACATCGAATTAGTGTGTTGAGCATTATTGTAATTATCTTAATCATTAACTTGTAAAATTAATTTATTTGAAGCAGGTTTAAATTTAACTGGAGCATAAACTCTTACCCAGCCACCGTGCTGTTTAACCCAGGGAGTGAAGTTCTCCTGCAGGTACTGAGCTCCGTATCCCATGACCCTGTTCATGGGTTGCAGGTCCAGGGCATTGAGTCTGCTGGTGACCTCAAGGGTCAGGGCAATCTGCTCACGTTTTTTAAAAAATTCTGGTACACTACTCTTGATGAAGGTTTGAGTCACTGTTTTAAACAAGTCGTAAGAGAAAGTTTGCTGCAGGTGTCTTAAAAGTTCTTGGTTGCTGCAAATCTGAGAAGGCAGAGGGGACATTATGAGCAGGAAAAGCTTTTATGACTACAAACTAACAACTTTTTAAACATTTTTGATTGTGACTCTTAAATGAGAGCTCACAATATTTTATATAATATGATTTTTATGATCATGGTACTATTTAATGAGAATTGATTTTCATAATTTATTATATATTTGCCACAGTTTTTAACTGAAGACTTACATTTGTTCAGCAAATAAGTAAATTTGTATTTAATTAAGGTTTATTATCCAGAACTACACACTGAACTAAAACAAATCCATTAGCAACACTACATACTGTAAAGAGATCATGACTAGTTACCGTTTCATTTAATTCGTCCCCTGATTTCTTCAGCAAGTCGACAAGTCTCAATATGACATCTGAATTAGCCTCTTTTGCAACTAGGACAGACCAGAAATGCAATCTGTATAATCAATAGTGTTATACAAGATAATATTTCAATGACTTTAACTTCTTATCTGGTGATTGTGTTGCTTATAACAGACTTTACACTTTACCAGGAGAGTCTGGCTCTAGTCCTTCATCAAGAAGTCCGTTGTTTGCAATCTGGGCCAGTTTTTCAGCTACATTATCAAACTGATCATAATCTGTTTTCAACAGACATGAAATTAAAAAATAAATTATAAAATAAATATTATATTCATCTTAGAAAGAGTCACAGATCTTAAATACAGTATTTATACTGGCCTCTTTGAGCGCCTTCGTAGTTCATGCAGAAAGCAGTTTGCCTCAATTTTGCCCTGGGCTTCCTCTTCTTTTGGCAGTATATTTCAATCAATCGATATTCATCACTAGTTCCTAAAGGCGAGTGACCTTCCATCGTGTGAAACAACCACTAACGTTAGCTTCTGCAGATCAGGTAAAGAAACAGGACGTTACATGTTTTATGCTATATTTCACATCCATAAAAAAACAAATGGTGTTGAATTATTAACATTTCATATCTTAAAAGACTTTAACTGCACTGTTTAAGTTTGTAGAGTTATACAGCAAACGTTACAGTTTAAATTTCACGACGTCACGGATCACGTCTAACGTTATTTCCTCTGACCGCAAATTTCAAAACAACGCACACGTTTCATAGTTCTTATTCTTTAATCGGACCTCACAAAGTCTGTTAAATTAATGTGAAAGGCATTGTGACCTCTTATAAATCCAACAGAGAAAAAACAACAAAACTTACCAGGAAACCTGGCAAAGTTTTCCTGAGCGCTGGAGACGTACGTGCAGTACGTCAGTATACTTGTGTGCACGGAAGTCTGTAACGTTACGTTAGACAAGCTGTGACTGCTGCTTTCATTTTCTTTTCGAGTCCTCTTTCACGTTGTTGTTTATGTTAATATGCATGTTCATGATGTACTAAAATGTATAGTTGGTATGCATGTTCATATTTAAAAATTAAGTTAAAGAATATAGTGATTTATATTGGCGTGTCTTTTTTATTTTACACCTTTAACCGTTATGGGGTGGTTTCCCGGACTAAGATTAAGGCTAGTCCTAGACTGAAATGGCCATTTAAACCAGATCAGAAATCTGCTTTCTCTGTCACGCTTTTCAGTGTGGTCCGGATTTTAATACGCTGATTTCTAAAGACTAGAGCTACTTCAGGACTACATTGCAGGGTCTTAAATTAAACCTACCAGGAAGCAGATAAACGTTCCGTTTCCGGTCTTTATGCATCCAAATTATTGGTACCCCAAAAAAATAAAAAATACCCATTCTTGTGTTTGATGAACTTTTATGATCCACTTCAAATGTTGTCTGTGGGTACAGTGGGTACGGGAAGTATTCAGACCCCCTTACATTTTTCACTCTGTGTTATATTGCAGCCATTTGCTAAAATCAAAGTAATTTTTTTTTCCTCATTAATGTACACACAGCACCCCATAATGACAGAAAAATACAGAATTGTTGAGATTTTTGCAGATTTATTAAAGAAGAAAAACTGAAATATCACATGGTCCTATATATTTAACTCAGGTGTTGTCCATTTCTTCTGATCATCCTCAAGATGGTTCTACACCTTCATTTGAGTCCAGCTGTGTTTGATTATGAATGAATGTCGCACTTATATAGCGCTTTACTGTGCATTGCCATACACCCAAAGCGCTTATATCAGTATATTATACTGACTGGACTTGATTAGGAAAGCCACACAACTTTCTATATACGACCTTACAGCTCACAATGCATGTCAGAGCAAATGAGAATTTGTCAAATGTCATAGTCTTTAAACCATAAAGCCTAAACCATAGGCTGGATGCTTACCCACTCACAAGACTCTCTTCAGGAATAATGTAGAAGACTCACTTGTGCTAAGAGCTCCTTAATCAAACTCTAAACAGCAGTATTGGTGACAGGGTTTCAGGTATCCTTCATGCTTCATTCAAGAAGCGTCTAAAGAGTTTTTCTTTTTGGGCAGTTCCACTTGAATCTCATCCATTAACTTATCTCCTGTATGATCCAATCTTTCTGTTGTATGAGTATCAATATCTGTAAATTATGTCTTCTGCTGTTGTCTACACTCTTGTCTTCTTCTCACATTTTTTCACTTCTTCATTATACTCTTAATCAGTCTTACCTCTACATGTTGTTTTAACACCTTTTCTTCTCGCCTGTGTGCTCTTCACTTTTGTGGTTATTTGCAGAGTTCATGAATTTACCTTTCACATTGTTTGCTCATTTCATTTTATTGTTTTACATTCAAAACAAAAGGAAGTCAAGTGCACTTGTGTATAGGCTACTCTACGTCAATATCGTTTTGAGTATTTACATATTCAAGCATGCATTAACTTCAAAGCAAGCAGTATTGTGGCTAATGCATTACCCATCACATGTAATGTAAATTATGTAATTCGATTACTGTTTTCAAGTAACTAGTAAAATTATGCATTACTTTTACATTTAAAATGAAATATCAGAGTTACTTTTTTCTAATAATGTCCCTGTGAAAAATGGGGAGTAATAGGTGTAAAAGAAATGAAAAAACAACACATTTTTATAGAGTAACGTTATTGCAATGCATTACTTTTACAAGTAACTTTCCCTAACACTAAAAGCAAGCAAAATAGGAACCGAAATAATATAATGCATCATTTTCAGTATAAAGATCTAATAGAAGTGTCATATTTTATGTCATATTTCAGATAAATAACCCATAATAGAAACGTCACTTTGGATGCTGTAGGTCTTGAGTCATTGTTTGTTCTTTTTCAGCATTCTTCTTACAGCAGGCTAGTTGTTTTGTACGGGACATGTAAAACACAGGCCCAATACAGGTACCAAGATTGGGAAAGGTATGCATCAGATTTATGAGTAAACAATTTGTGAAACTGATTTCTTCATTCCCGTTAAGTGTGAGCATGTAAGGGGCGGTAGCCAGGAGAGGTCCATATACAACAGCTGAAGGGATTAGAATTAGTAAAGCATTATTTAATGCTCTGGTCTTTACAGATGACCCACCTCTTCCACCAGTTTGCCCTTCACCTGGACCTTTTTTGCGGAGTACTAGCACAATACCTGTTAGACACGCCAGCATTATGAGAAAGAAAGCATCAAGGGTGATTGACAAGTACATAGCTAATTTAGGAAGCCTTTCTTGGTAGGTAACCACTGCAACAGCTAAAGTGACAATCCAAATTAGAGCCAAGCAGACAACACGATACTCCCATTTATTCCCTAGTTTCATGTAGAGGACTGGATGTGCTGTGGCCAGGTAGCGCTCCACGCACATACTGGTCAAGAAAAGAGGACAGCCGATCAGGTTGAGGATCGAAATGGCCTCTGAGACTGTCAGCAGCTGTCCATTGCGTTTAGTCATAGAAATGTACATATCTAAAGGAAGACTGATACAGAAGATGATGTTCAGCACGGCAAGATTAAGCCCCAAAACTTCAGAGGGTGAGGGACCTTTCTCACTCCTCAGCAGCATCCATAGCAGAGCCACATTTGTTGGGAAGCCCAACACAAAAGTTAAAACTTCTAGTGGCAAGCGAACATAGGCGTAGTCTTCACCATTGCATTTATCCACAATGGCAAGAAATAACTGATGCACATTGCTTGTATAATTGCTTACATTTGATATCATGTTGACTGAGCACTGTAGAGAAACAAGAAAAACAATTGCTTTTAGTAAATATATATATATACATTTCCCTCCAAATGTTTGGAAACCAGTAAACAGTCATCACAGCTGGCAAAGGGGCATGTCTGACTTTGCATGTATATATTGCCATAATTATATAATCTAAATGAAAATAATTAAGTTACAATGATAAAGTTACTTGAATGATAAGGATTTATGCTGAAATCATCCAAAACCACACTTTGCCAGATGTGTTACCAAACTTTATGAGGGCAGTGTATGTATATATATATAATCATCATTATCACTCTAGTGTCACATGATTCTATAGAAATCATTAATTTGGCACTTAAGAAACATTTGATATGATTATTGATTTAAAGACATTTGCTGCTTAGTAATTTTGTGGAATACATTTTTTGTATTCATTGATCTGAAAGTACAAATTATAGAAGTATATTTCTTTATTTGAAAAATACATACAACTTTGATCAATTTAAAGCATCCTTGCTGAATAAACATATATTTCTATTTACTTTGTAAAGTACGTCCATCCATCCATCTTTCGCTAAAAAACTGTCTAAATGTAATTAAACTAAATAAAAACACTTACTGACCCCAAACGTTTAAATGCATTTAATGTACACATGCACAATAAATAAATAAATGTATAAACAATTATTAAACATCAGAAGTTAAAATAAGCAAAGTTGTGAAAGTGTTACTGAAAATGTTGAGATATTAAAACTGACCTTTTCTTGCTACGAGATCAATTTTATTGTTGACTGTCCTTTTTCTTCTCTCTGTTTTGACAGATCTTAAATGTATCGACCCTTATTCTGTTCTTTTCATGTAAATTAAGTGAAATTATTTGAATTTCTGAGCTGGTTCATTGAACGTATGATGTCCACCACCCAATGAAAATGACAGATTTTTTTACACCACATCTGTTCTGGTTTTGAAAAACCCATACAGCAAATTTTACACAAATCGACAAGAGCATCTAGACTCAACTGAAGACACAAGAAAAATAGACTGACACAACAGTTTATTACAAATCAAACAGTGCAATAAAGTGCAAATTTTACAGTTAGGTTACAAATGGCTTATTCTAACTAAGAGTATATTTTGCTGTTTTACAACACATTATGAATGCAACAGAATGAAAATGGGTGGTAGTTGACCACCTCTAGGAAATTTCTAAACAGTGCAAAACAAAAAGATTTGGTTTCGATTTTATGTCCATTCAATACAATATCATCAAAACTTCTATTTACAGTTAGGTTAAACTATGTATCTTTAGTGTTATCAAAGATCTGACAAGAATAACCAGGTCCACCTCAAAATGGAATTTATTTACAATATAGCAAATATTAAAAGACATCATCAACATTAAAAATATCAAAGTGCTTCTGGTTTTACCTACCAGTTAAATCTGCCCACACATCTGTGCAATGTTGTCTGTAGTGTTTTGGCCACATTCAGTGCTGCTGATGAGAAAAATGTCTATGGGTGGGTGACAGTGGGAGCGTGTGGGGCCTTGTTTTTAGGAGGTGTAGAAATCTGTACGTAAACTGGGGTGGTAGAAGAGGTGGAGGTGTTTGGCTCAGTTTGAACCCTTTGGAAAACAAGGGCTGGGTAGATTTGGCTGTTGGCTTGATATGCAGGATTTGTGCTATGGGGGCTTCTCAGCAGACTCTCCTGACTCCTGTGTGGAAAGAAGAGAATCATATCTTATCCTACCACATATTACATAATATTCAAAAATGTGGTGTGGTTGTAGAGAGTGGGCTCAGGATGTGGGTTACAATACAAGTGGCATATTGTGCCACAAATATAGGCAGAAAAGAGGCTATTCCTGTTTTAAGTTCTATTTGTATTTTAACATTTTAAAAATGTCATTCAGTGCATTTTTTTGCAGGCATTACTCAAGTGTTTATTGTAATGTGTGCCTTCAGAAATCCTAATAATATGCACATTTGGTGCTCAAGGGCCTATTTTTCTCCCATTTCGTTAAAACAGAGATGTTTTTTGATTTGCCATACCTCTCATAACCTCTGTTCTCGTAGGCTCTGACGACCTCTGAATAAACAGGACTACCAGGAGGCAGCGGTCGGTCGAGACGCTGGGACAAGCTGAAAAGTTTAGGTGGTGGGAATGCCTCCCAGTCTATATGCTCCCTCTCCAACCAGGACGGGCTTCTCCGAGACCTAGAGCTCCGTGTTTCTCTTCTCCTGAAGGTGAAGACCACCATGTTTAATATAATGATTGTTTAAAACTTTTATAGTGTTTGTTATCTCTAAAAAAACTTTAACTTTAAACATAATCATTCTAAATCAGTCTAAAACTCATAAATTTCTAAGGCATTTGGGCAATTTTATACACTTAAACCACTATCAATAATGTATGAGTTCAATTACATTTGATAAAAAAAGTGGAACTTGCAAAAAAGAAAAATGACCTTTTCTCAGAACATTTACTTTGATATTTAATTTAACCAAGTAATTTCTTAGTATTCTTTATATTCCTAGTATTAAAGTGGCTAACCTGCTTCTCCCCATTCGATGCTTTTCCTTATTTTTGCTCATGTGCTCTTGACAACAGCAGACGATGAAGCAGATAGTCATAACCAGAATGACCACGCCACTCACAACAGACACCAGTAAAGCAATGCGAAGTCCCTGGTTGTTTGGCCGAGGGATACCTGAAAAAAATTTCACCAGATATAATGGGCAGTTATATATTCATAAAATTATATATTCTCATACATCCAGTGGAAATTGATAAAATTGGCTGTGGAAACAATATTTTTTTAATATTAGTATAATTAAGATGATTTCTTTGAATAAATAATGTTTGCCATACTCTCACAGACTGGCAGATAGCTGCTCCATCGAGGGACACCTGCATGTAGGATGCATGTGATTTTCTCATGTCCCACCAGCTGGTAGCCCTCCTTACACCAAAACACAAGCATGGAGCCCACAGACACCCCTGTGCCGTGCTCCACGTAATATGATCCTCGTCGTGGGGGAAGCACAGAAATACACGCAAGGCCTGGAGGAACATATGAACACAAGTTTAGATTAAAACAAATAGGCTTTTAATATTTTTTGTGTTAAACTGTGATTAAATTGTACACCGACTTATGATGGCTGAATATATTCAGTAAGCTTAAATCCAATAAATACATTATCATGAAACCTCCTGAAGAACTGACTGCCACTGTATCCTTCCAGTTCCAACAGCCTTTGCATATGTTATAGATTTTTTACTGCCGCATACATCTTGCTGTCACCAGTTCAGACATGTGTTTCCTTTGCAGTGAGGCATCTCAAGCATCTTTGTATCCGGTGGTTAACCACAGCGAATTTTCATTAATGTCTACATGTCTGTCTTATATTTGCATAATGCTTTGAGACTCTATGACAGTATATCAGTTATTGTCTTCCCTATCCAGCTTCTTGCCCATCCAGGCTCACTATCAAATCCCTTCAGTTCCTCCCCGCTTTTGGAATAGCAACTTATTAAATAAAGATAAGGCCCTTTATCAAATATTAAATAATTCCACACAGTTCTCCTATTATCAAGTACCTGTGAAAGTGCACTTAGGCCATCAGCTGACATGTCAGAGATTTTTGCACGCAGGTGAGAAGAAATTGCAAATATCAAGTGATAAAAGTGTCTGTCTGTCCATCTCTCTATCTATCTATCTGTCTGTCTGTCTGTCTATCTATCTGTCTTACTGTCTGTCTGTCTCTCTGTCTATCTATCTGTCTATCTATCTATCTATCTATCTATCTATCTATCTATCTATCTATCTATCTATCTATCTAT
>JAUCMT010000039.1:20793746-20813899 GCA_032357475.1 Enteromius thamalakanensis | reverse complement strand
TATCTATCTATCTATCTATCTATCTATCTGTCTGTCTGTCTGTCTGTCTGTCTGTCTGTCTGTCTATCTATCTATCTATCTATCTATCTATCTATCTAGTAGTTGTTCTCACCTGTGTTGTTGCTGGGTGGTTTAGTCAGATGCTCTGGATTGATTGGTTGTTTGTCAGTGGTTGGATCAGAGGTGGTCATGAGCAGATTGGGGCTCACTGAGGCTGCGTGAGTGTGGGGAAACCACACCATCAGTCCACACACAACCCGCATCAAGGACCACGCTGATGTCATGATCAAAGGCCCCCGGGGGCCAGAGGACAAGGATCAAACCAGCAGATATGTCCTGTGATGATCACAATACTTTGCGTTGCAAGCTAAACATCGCTGATTATAATCCATTCATTGTGCCACAAGAAGGAATCTCGCAAATAGCTCCTTTTCCTTGAGGTGTCTGTAAATATCCAAGCTTATCCAAGCTTAGTGCATCCAAGCTTATGCCCATAGCTCCTAAAAATGATTCTTCTCTGTTTCTTCTGCTGTATTAAGCGTAGGCTTCCCTGTGTATGTACACAGCATCTGCTCTGCCTGTCCGCTCACTGCTGCTGTTATTCTACAGCATACAGTGAGGCAGGCTCTTACATAACATGAAGTGCACGTGTGGATGTAATTTTGTGCACTCTTAAATCCCTGATCTCATCTCTCCAGTAACTCGTGCACGCTCTCTCTCTCTCTCTCTCTCGGGACAGTTGAGGGTGAATCAGGGCATGTGGCTGTGTGCATGTGAGGCTCTGTCCCATATCTGCAGAGAGAAGGAAAACAGAACCACAATCTGCAGGCACACGGCATATTATATATTTATATAGTCAAATCAACATGTTGACTTATAATGCGTCACGATTTCTTGTGCACCCCACAGCATAATAAACATGTGTGTATTAACGGAGTGTGTTGCAGCAGATGGTGTTTATAAATGGCACGTGGACCTAACGCCGGTATGGTTGAATGAATTCTGTTCACTTAGATGAGGACAGTGGGTTTCAATCTCAATGCAGAGAGCCTGTCAGACTGCGTGGGAAGTGTAAGTAGGATGCTATTGGGAGGTTTCCTCACTGCATAGCGCTGAAACCTTGGTAACAGTGTCAAGATTTATATATATCAGTATTTACTCTAACAGGTTTAGAAATTATGCATTCAGTGCTGGCACTTCCGCTCTTGTTTTGTTTGCCCATCTATGGTCTGTCTTCCTGTAGCTTGCCTTATGAATGTTTGATAAATCAGGGAGCAGTCACAGGATGGTTGTGTTCCCAGAGACACAAGAAAATAACCACAGCTTTTCTCAGCTGCATAACATTCATTGAGATTACATTTCAGATTCTTTGTGTATTGAAAGACAGATTTGTTGTTCATGGTACTTGCTGTGTTACTCACATTGTAAGATGTCCTGATGGGACACTAGTCAATCAATCACTGGCCATGGATTTCAAAATAATTACTAAGCATCTGCTGTAGTAATCCTCTCAAGCTTTAAGATGCTTCTGTGCATTTAAATCTAATGCACCCGCTCTATGCAGTTTTTTACTTGAGGTTATTTTTTTTGGTGACCTAGCATAATGTAGTTAGTTAGGTCAGTCATTTTGGATGCAATGTGATGTGACATGAATGGAAAGCATCTATATGAATATTAGCAGGGCAAAGTAACAATACATTTAGCATAGATCCTACCATGCATCTATTCTTCATATATGGCATTCTCTTTAAGTGGACTGTAAAATATTTTATTTGCTTGAGATCTTTAAAAATGTGTTCTGGGACTTGTGTTAATCAAATCCAATGATCAACGTTTTTTGATATTTCTATTTATGGTGTAAACACAAGGAATCTTTACACAGCCAAGGTAAGGCTGCTCTGTAGGCTATGCATGTTTGCTTGTGTAAATGTATCTGAGCAGTGTTAGCTGGAAAAAAAATGTCTCTTCAGATGCGCTTCTGTGGTTCTTGCCGTGTACGTTGTAGACATATGATCATAATTATGGCGAATTAGCATAAAAAGTCACACGACTAAACAAAATATGTAAATACATGAAAATATTTTCTCAATATATACATGCATGTGTGTATTTCTATTTCTACGTATAAACATACAGAGTACGCACACATTTATTATGTAAACAAAAACTTTTAAAAACAGAAAAAAGCACACAAGTGTTTTCGAAAATTTATATTATTTTAAAAGAAATGTAGATTTGTAGATTTAAAATGCAGATAAAAATATGCCTGATATTGGCGTTCTTGCTCGTGTCGAATTTTAGCCACGGACAAAAGACTTCATTTCCCAGCAACCCTTGGGAAAGGAGGAAATTCATTGATCCAACTTTCACTTTAGCCTCACACGCCCATCACTAACATACAGCGGCAACAGTTCGGAATTAAATGCATCGATTCATTTAGAGTTCAAAGGCCAAACAACGAGCATTTTGGGAGTCATTGGATCGTAAGTTTTGCGTTGTGGGTTTTTAAGATGCAGACAAAATATCGAAGTATATATTCATGCTTTCCATGCGCTTACATTTTTGGAGAGAAAAAAACTAAACAAAACAAGTCAAAAGTTTGACTATGCTTTCCGCTTCTAAATTGTAGTATAGTAAGCATAAATGCAATTACGAGCAGTAGGCTATTTCTAAATAATATGACGCCAGCGTTGTGACGAGTGTTTTATTGAGGTGAAATAGAATTTCGGTCATATTCTGTTTCAGTGCTGTCCGAGACGCTTCTGTACATGGCCAGTGGATCCTGGTTGGAGTCTTCCCTGCGCCGTTCATCTAAACTTGGGCAGGAGGTGTTGGAAAAAGCAAAAAGACGGTCTTTGAGCTGTTCAAGACCCAGACCACCCGTGCTCGATCACAATGAAAGAAAGTCAGAGGTGTGTATGCTCATTTCGGTTTGATTGATAACTAACTGAATGATGTCCATGACACAAATGCATTCATTTACCTTCCCCCGTGTTACAGAGAGACATTTTACATTCAAACTTGGACAATGCTTTTGCAAAAATAGTGGAGTACATGTCAGAAACTACCAGAGAATGCAAGGTGAAAATGCTTTATCCATTTACTTGAACCGTGTTGAGATTTGAAATAGACAAACAGCTTGTACTTATTTAACAGAAGTTTTATGAGACTGTGCACCTGGTTCAGCCCAGTGAGCGACAACACATCTGTCGCTATCATTCCCAGCAGATGTTGAGGACTGCAGACCAGAAACGGAATGCAAGTGCAGCCATCAAACGAGACCTTGTAAGTACTGACCCTGACAAAAATACGTCATATTTTTTTCCTGTTGTAAAAATTTGAAATGAATAACCCTGGGTCATTTTAAATCCAGGGTTTATCTCTTAATTAACCCAGGGTTAACAATTAAAGAGATAGCTCACTCAAAATTCTGTCATTATTTACTCACCCTCATGTCATTCCAAACCTGTAAGAAAGCTACGAGAATACTTTTATGTGTGCAATGAAAACAAAAACAACAACTTTATTCAATAATTAGTCTCATTAGTCACCCAGTAGCCTACATATAAGGTATGGAACTACATGACGGTGAGTAATTAATAATAGGATTTTCATTTTTTGGTGTACTATCCCTTTAATCCTGGGTATTTGTATGCAGACACTGTAAATTTCTTAATGTCTGTTTTTGCATATTTGCAGTATCAGTGTCATTGATTGGATGAATGCAGCATTCAACCTGATTAGAATTCTTAAAAAGTTGATTTTGAGTAGATTACTCACGCCATAGGTAATACATTTATTCTGCAAATCAACTAAAGTGATCAATTAACTTGGTTCATCTACATATTTCTGAAGGGTTCATCAGAACAAGAGGATTTTTCTATTGAAGTGTCTCCAGGCACCTATTCCATCACAGCAGCAATGCAGGACACAAAGCCACAGACAAAAACTGTCTGCATCAACGCTGGAGAAAGCATGAGCCTTACATTCAACCTCTGAACTGGGTGAAATTCTGTGCCTTGCGTGAAGACTTGCTCTAAAACTGCAACTAAAACTGAATGCACTGACTTTGACTTTGCTTGATATCTCGCTTTTTTAGTATTCATAAGTGTTATTGTTTAATACTCAGGAATATTTATTCATTTTTAATAGCAATCATGAAAATATATTGAGTCACAGAAGCCATAATGAGATTCTCCCACAATACAGAATATACATTTTTTTTTTATTTTACTTTATTCTTTAAAGTTTTAATAAAGCTGCATGGTTTTACATAATATAGTCTTTTGTGTTTCATTAGCACACCAACCATAGGATGTTTGATTTACAAACAAATATTATCTCTGAAGAAGTAAAGATCAGCAAAAGCTCACTGACGATACTCAGTATCTGTGATACTGATAGCTGTGGGGCTATCAGTTTAGTTGGCTTTGAGCTGATTGAGTGGTGATGGGGATAACTTTTGTTCAGTTGATCCAAATATTTCCCTCATATTAACCCTTCGTTTTGGTGAATTTGGAACCAGCTTAAATAAAGAGCTGTGATTGGTCATCATAAAGTTATCTGCAAAGCTCCCAGAATTCCCAGTGTCTCTAGGCCAAGAATGGCTGACATTTGGAGACCTGACTGCTCTCCCTGAAATAGCAAGAACACTCAGTGAGTCAGTGCAAATAAAATCTATTTTGTATTGTCTGGCACTTGTATTAAGACTAAATTGTTCGAAACATGATTTAGTCCACCTGCACACTTTTGTACCATATACACTGTTGTTCAAATGTTGTGGTCAGTATGATTATAATTATTATTAATGATTTTTTTATAATTGTGCAAAATACAGTAAAAACGGTGATATGGTGAAATCATTGTAATATGCAGTTTTGGTGCGCAAAAATAAGTGTTAAATAATGTTAACAGCTACATTGCTTAATATTTTGATATTTTTTTCAGAAAATAAATTTTTAAAAAGAACAGCGTTTATTAAAAATATAAATGTTTTGTAACACTATAAATATTTTTGCTGTAACTTTTAATAAATGGAATGCATCCTCTAAACAAAAATATAAATTAATTTACATTACAATTTTCATACATACTGACCCCAAACATTTTAACAGTATTTTATATGTAAAAAAAATAAAAAATGTTTTTATTATTGTAGTAAATTTGTCTATTCTGGTGACTATGTCGTAAATATTTGGTCATTACCTGGCTGCTTGTGCTGTGGTTCTGCCGAACCACTTTTCCAGTATCTCCAGGCTGGTTTGTTCTCACCATGAGTGTATGGCTTTCTCAGGCAGGAAATCTCTGTGTTTATCGATCGGCTCACCAGTTCTGACCTTAAAGGCCCTTGTTTTCCTGCTCCAGTATCCTCCTCATTCTCATCCGAGTCAGAGGTTGATGATGAGGAAGATGAAGGCACTTGCGTCTCTAGAGAGCTCTGTAGTTCTTTCAGTTGCAGATCAACTTTCCTCTCCAGCTCATCTCTCCTTTGTTTAATAAGAAGTGGAGATGACATAAACACTGGCCAGCATCTCCTCGTTAAACAGTGGCATGATGGAATGGAGGACAGACTGTGGTGGTTGCACTGGTGACATGGAAACTGAAAACTATTTATGGTGCTGCAGTGAGAAACCCTAGAGCAACATGGTCGGGATGAATAATACTGGAGGTCTTTGATAATCTGCTCATAATGAGAGGCAGGAATCCATATTGCGAGCTGTTCGGGGACATGAATTGTCATCCCGTTCCAGAAGAGAACCTGGAGTCCCAAATGACCTTCATAACCTGTAATAAGACAACCGATCTGAGCCATTTCCCCAGGTTTATGGAGTTACGCATATCACTAATATAAAACTCAGTGTGTATATAAATCTTACTTTTAAGTGGATCTCTTAGCTCCATACCGGAAAGGACCCTTCCAGGCCCATATCGTCTCATGTCTGGCTCCCACGGTGCTAGAACAGTGTCTCCTGGTGCAATACTTTGCCTGTGTGCACTGGCTAGACTAACCATATCAGGCTGGCAGGTTTGCTGAACTGTATTTAATATTTCTATAAATGTATTTCCTCTAGGTCCAAACTTATCAAACTCCACCGTATAAAGATTTCCTCTGCCCTAGAGACAGAAAAGAAATACATTTTTTGTGATTATACATCTGGATTTGAACACAAAATTCTACATTTCAGTTTGAATTGAAATGCTGACTGTAAAGATATGCTATGCATATATATATATATATATATATATATATATATATATATATTATTAAGAAAGAAAGAACTAAATGGATCAAATGTGACAGTAAATACATATATGTGACTGGTAGTGTTCATGATGATGTTCTGGATATTTTCATTACCTGATGTATGATTGTTCCCAGGTAGTAGAACCCATCTATCTCTCTCCTGGCTAACACACGACAACCAGGAAAAAGCTCAGCACCTCGCATTACCCTTGCAGATACACATGATACTGTACTAAAAGGATTCATAGGAGAACACCTGTAAAAATAGATCAGAAATAATTACATTATGAGATATGCCATGCTGTAATCATTTATAGTATCGAATTCCATAAAACTTACCAGCATGGTACAAAACTGACGGAGTTTGAGCAGTTGTAGTATTGAACCTGATTGAAGTCCTCTGACTGTGATGGCTGTTGAATTATTTCATCCGCTGAATGCAGCAAACTAAACTGTTTGTTCATTAAATAGCCAAAAAAAGAAACAACAAATTAATAAAAATCTAGATAAAAAGTATGGTGGACGACGCCATACAAACATTGTTTCAACATCTTACATGGTCCACATTGCCAGCTGAGTTGAGCGTCATGGCATAACAGCTTCCTCTAGTGGTGGAAGTGATGCACTGCAAGAAGTCTGATATGTCAGTGTTCACGGGAGTCTTGTCTGATACGTAAAACGTATGCACAGGGCGCATCACCAGGGTTGATAATGAAGCCAGACATTGTGGTGGGTTGTCTGGGAGACCGCTGGTCACCAAATGGACAGATTGACAGGCAGGGTCAGAGAACGCTAAGACCAGAGCTGAGTGGAGGTCTCTGCCAGAACTTGTCTGTAATGTGTGGATCCAGCTCAAGGCTTCATAGACTACATCAGGAGTGCAGGGCATCATGCGAGAAGACCATGGTGTAGACTAGTAAAATACAAACATTTTTTTTTTTATTAAAAAGTGTAGCTCTGCAGTGGAATAACCAGTTTGGAAAATGGATTGATGTTTGGAAAATACTAATCTTTTAAAGAATTCCTATTGAATTTGATATGGCTTGATTGATAAAAAATCATTTCTATCACATTGTATTTAAAACTACTTTTTAAATAAACCAAGGATAGCAGCATCATTAATACTGCATGGACAATTACCTTGTATGAAAAGCTGATTATGTTGAAGAGCGAGTCCCTAAGTGATGCTTTAGTAATTAAGGTTTGGATAATAAGATTCTTCACTGGTCCCAGAAAGCCATTCATTGCCACAGAGGAGTCCAAAACAAAGGTGACATTTCTGCCTTTACCCATGAACAAGGGAAGGACACTTTGGCTGTGAGACACCTGAGGACCTGACGACATTGTGAAGTCTGACAGAATAATCTGCAACACAGTTGGAACTTGCTCAGTTATAGCTGACTTAAAGACCAATCTGACTAGATTCTGATCACTTTTTTGGATGGTAAGCATATTGTAAGAATAAGAAAATACACAAAAAAAGTGTTCATACCTTTCTTGATTCCTAGAACACACTTGAAAACTGTTGCAATTTTTGTTCTCTACCTAGTAATGATCCACTGAACAATGATTCCTGTCTCTACTGTGTACTGAGGTTGCCATAGTGAGCCACAGCATTAAACTAAAAGAATGCCATTGCATCCATCTAGTGGTGACAGAGAGCATCTGATGTGCACTTGGGAACAAAAAAAAGATCATTTACACAAAAGGGTAGTTCACACAAAAATTAAAATTGTCATAATTTACTCGCTCTCAAGAAATTTCGGTAACACTTTACAATAAGGTTCATTAGTTAACATTAGTTAACAACATTAGTTCACATAAGAATGAACAATACAATACATTACAAAGTTTCTTAATCTGTTAAATTCAGCATTTACTAATGGATTATTAAAATCACAGGTTGTGTTTGTTAATATTGTTGATGCACCGTGAACAAACGTGAATAACCAATGAACAACTGTATTTTCATGAACTAACATTAACAAAGATGAAAAGTGTAATAAATGCATTGCTCATTGATGTTACCAAATGACTATGTATTGTAAAGTGTTGTCGAAATGTCTTTATTGGTTTGAATGTTTACGATTTTATTTATATGTTTGTATGAACCACTCTACTGACACTCATTAAGGACAGTAAATGACTTTTACTTTATAAAGCATTTAGAATCTGCAGCGATAGTAAAAAGACTTTAACTACATTAGTCTATTTACATTCAATTTATTTGATTAGAAGTGCCATTGAATGTCACCCTATGCCAGAAATTGGCACCTGAACCTGATTTCAAAACCTGAGAGCTAAAGACGTCCGTCCTGTGACAGACTCTCAGTCCAAAAATAGACTCATGTTGTCATCTCCTCTTCCACTGAAGCTGAAATGGCAAGAAGACACTGAGGTGAGAAAAGCTGACTCAAAATACATGATGCTTCGGAAAAAGGACCCAACTTTGACAGATTAAAGAGTATTGCAAAAGCAGAAAAGCAGCTCTCAGACATCACAGAGAAAACTCAAACAAATATACATTTGCAAGTCTGGACTTGAAACTCATTAATTGGAATGCACACATATTTTATACAAACTTTAATACTGAACTGTTGTCTTTCATCTTATATGTCTGCAGATTATTTGTGCAGATCAATACGTACTGTTGCTGCACAATATCCCTTGTTTTATTGTTCAAAATGTTCTAAAAAATGGTCTGGTCAAGCAACTTTCACTTTAAAATGTTGAGAAAATATGCATTTTTAAAAGAATACATATCATATTAAATACAAATATTTAAATATTTTAAATGTTTTTTTGCTTTTATTTTTTGCATAAACATCTAATATTACAATTATATTTAAAAAATATAGAAAAAAATAAGAATTTATATCATTCTGGTATTATGTCTACATAATTTTAAACAGAATATTCTATATTCTCCTTCAGACAAACAAACAAGTCTATTCCAACAGCAAAAGTTCAATTCTTTCTACTGCACTGCATTGCCCATGCATCCTCACTCCAGCCATGACATAATGCAATTCAAAATGGCTACCAAGCCTTCCGTGACACACTGTAAAAATGTGCTGTTATAAAAACAATAAAACCACCGGTCACGTTATGACGTTCAAAGAATTGTACAGAAAACCCGCCGCATCTATCCGCCAAATGAATATGTGCCGGGGAAATACTGCTGTGCTAGATTTGCTTATTCACGCTTGAACAATACACCCAACAGACCCGAATGGCGTCCCCAAGGTGCCCCTGAACGTGAATTTCTGACAGCAAGAATTCGCATGGACTGCCGTTCAGCCAATGGGAGCGCGACGGTAGTCTGCTTCAGCTAATCACAGAAGCGTATTATGAATCAACGGAGGAAAACTTCCGTTATTCAGATTTTGGGGTAGTGTTTTCTGCATAGCGTTTCCTGCCCTGGTGCATGGTGGTCGAACGAAGGGATTGTTGGAAAATTTTCGGAGGTTAGTATATAAATGTGTTTTTACCCAGTGTGCCTTATTTCCTCAGACGCCGCTTAGCCGGAGAGCGCGGCGATGGAAGTGCGGAGGAAGTCGTTGTGGGATTAAGAACGAAATAAAATAGTGAAAATGCATCGGAAGCGGTGTTTTATTTATTAAAGGCAGTTGGACGCAGCGTTGTAATCGGTTGCAACATTGTAACGTTCCGATTGTGATTGTCAAGTTACCGCAGAAGCGAGTTTAGAGTGGGCTAACGATCGTCGCTTTGTGTTTAAACGAATAATAAAGGACATTATTGCTTTGCGTTAGTTTTGGGGTTGACATAGTTATATGAACCTCAACGGCAATTATAGTATGTCATCATTTGAAACCGGCTAAAGTAAAACGCGAGCATTTTGTAGCATATTTGCTAACTTGTGAGAGTTAGCATGACAGATGTTCTGTCGAAGAAAAAAACGAAGCAGATTTATAAGCAGCTTTATTAGCCTTTGCATCTCCGTCCAAAGGGTTTTATATTCGTAGCGTTATTATTTACAAAGTTAGATCGTTGCTGTTTGGCTAAAATGTAGATAAGTGATAAAATGCCGGTGTTAGCATAGTATTTTGATTCAGCACACGTGCCGAATAATAAATAACGTTATAATAATACACTAATTCTCTATTTGAAAAACAACTCTCTTTGCAGAATATACTATATATTTTGCAGCTATACCATATATTGTATGGCAATATATTTTAACGATTCAGCGTTTGTTTTTAGTTTTACAAAATAGCATCTAATTTAGTAATTTTAGTATTTTAATCAAAGTATTAACAAAAACGAAACATTTTAATAACGAAAAGTAATATTACTTGTGTAAAATTACACATGAACCCTTTGGGGATCTGCGGTTAACATTAACTTTTAAATTAATAGGGATTCTAGTTGTTGCTGGTTGTATCTATTGTAATTTTATGAATATGAGCTGAATGGATGCTAGAATATGTTCCGTAGAAAATGGAACAAGAAGCTAGAAAGTTTATTGGTGCAAGTAAATAGTTGTGTTTGAACTATAACATTGACTCAGCAGTATATGTTAAGTAAAAACAATTATAATGAGATGAGAAATTTTACAAGTTAAGCTGAAAAAGATGGTTTTAAACACTAGTATAAAATAAATATTTTGACAAATAATGGAGTGGTGGTAGTTCATATCTGGCTCACAGATCCATGATCACAATAAAATTAATAAATAAAGTTTTTTTTTTTTAAATGTAAAAGTACTAGGATTACAAAATATATATAGTTTAATTTTAAGAAATGGATATTAAAAACTTTACATAGGGTGCAACAGGGCCAAGTACAGTTCTAAACTCTATAATACTGTAGTAGTAATGTTATAAACATAAATAATCAGGGCATTCAGGAGGAGTAAACAAGCCCAAAACTATTAATAACTATACAAAATAATATCTCCCAATTTGTATTTGCATTATGTGAAATTAATATTGATTTGAATTTAGAAAGAGTTCTAAACAAACCCCAATCAATCAAGCCTGTTGATTGTCTCTGGGTTTTAAGATTAAAGGGGTCATACAAAGCCACTTTTCCACAAGGTAATATGATTCTTTAGGGTCTTAATGGAAAGTTTGTGATATCGTTTGTTTTAAAATTTCTCAAAGATAGTGTAAAAAAAAACGCTAATTTTCCTCTGTCAAAAACAGCTCTCTAGAAATCACTCTGTTCTGTGTACTTCCCCTTTAAATCTTCACGAGCTCTGCTGACCCCGCCCCTCTTTCCCGAGGCACTCTATGAGGATCTTTATTTAGCTGTATTCATAGTGAAACATGCTAATTAGCACATTATTAGGAAAGTCAATTTGCAAAGATTCATTAAAAGAGATTATACTCACTGCTTCTGTAGGTGAGGCTGGATCATAAATGATTCGCACGAACATAAACACATTTCAGTTGATCAAGGGAGCGTTCCTAATCACTTAGGAGTCTTGCTTGTCTCTGCATCTCGGTCTGATGACTGTGTGACACGCTGCTGTAAATCAACTATTGTGGGAGTGGCCTCTGTCAGTGTGATGCCACATTTGAGAATGGCTTTATTTCAGAAAGGGCCACCTATTTTTATTAAATTAAAAGAAAACTAGTTGTGGATTTTTATCATTGTAGGGTGGTTGTGCACACACTTTCCCAACACAAATTTCAGTCCAAACAGCTTGTAAAAGTGCATGTGGCACCGCATGACCCCTTTAAGCATTTAATGGTTGTTGGTTGGTTTGTACAGGCAGATCATGCTCTTAGCCCAGGTGAATCGGGACACCCAGGGCATGGAGTTTCAAAGTGTGGACGGGGACCCGCAGCAGGTCACCCTTTGCCTAACAGAGGCAGTAACAGTTGCAGGTGAGATGGTTTGGGTATAAAATCTCTGCAACAGTATTGGATTTTTTTTGCATAGTGCAATGTAGACTCATAATGGCCAACTGTAACTACACAGATGACAACATAGAAGGTATAGACACGGTGAGCTTGCAGGCCGTGACTCTGGTGGATGGCTCCACAGCATACATCCAACATAGCCCTAAAGGTACTGTAACTACACATTTAGCATTACTTTTGCCATTAAGCTATTAATCAGGTTATGCTTCTGACTGACTCTTTCCATATGAAATATATGTAAAAAAAAAAACAATAAAAGGAAATAAAAGTACTACAACATTTTGTTTTACACTTTGTAGTTGTCCTGTATTCCGTTAGCATACAACAAATATTGTGTAGGTTTAAAACCTGTACAAATGTTCTTGCTTGGTTGCTATTCAAATCTTACAGCATACAATAGTTTCTCTCACAGAAAACAAACTAATGGAAGGACAAGTGATTCAGCTGGAGGATGGATCTGCTGCTTATGTCCAGCACCTACCAATGTCAAAATCAGGTATTTCATATGGATTTCATTCTGATAGATTGACCTTTATGATCTGATGACTGTCTAATCGCACTAGATAAGACACAGATGACTTCTGTGTTAAAAAAAACACACAACATGTGCCCTTATGAGTTAAACTAATTTCTTAGGTGGAGAAGGATTGAGATTAGAAGATGGGCAAGCTGTGCAACTGGAGGATGGAACAACCGCTTACATTCATGCACCCAAAGGTCTGTCTCTCCAATCTAGATATTATGATGTTTTCCTGGTCATAAAGATATGAATGTTGGATTCATGATGATGCAGTTAAATGAGTAAGTCTCAATATATTTAATCGTTTTAGAAACATATGATCAGGGTGGCTTACAGGCTGTCCAGCTGGAGGATGGCACCACTGCATATATTCAACATATGCCTCCATCCAACACCATCTTGGCCATTCAGGCGGATGGCACTGTAGCAGACTTGCAGACAGAGGGAACGATTGATGCTGAGACTATCAGTGTGTTGGAGCAATTCTCTACAAAGGTTAATGTCTGTTTTCTTATTATTTATTGTGTTTGTTTATATGGTTTTGTTTTCCTGTTATGATGGAAATTAATGTGCAAAGGAATGCTAAACCAATTTAAACTTGTGTATATATTTTGTGTACTGTATATGTTGTTCCTTGTGTTCATTTGTATCATATTACAGTTCATGTGTTTAGAGGAAGTCTTATCTCTGTGTTTGCAGATGGAGGCCACAGAATGTAGTACTGGGTTACTTGGTCGGGGGGACTCTGATGGTGTGCATATGCAGGTACTGTCTCTGCTGATACTATTTTGTGCATTTATTAAATAAGTAACTTTTAATATTAATGCTTTGAATGTTAATGATGCAGTGACGACTTTTGTGCGCCTAGATTGTGCTGCAGGGTCAAGACCGGTCACCGAGAATCCAGCATGTTGGGGAAAAGGCTTTCAGATGTGAACACGAAGGATGTGGAAAACTCTACACTACTGCTCACCATCTGAAGGTGAAGAGATACAGTACATATATTTCACAAAAGTTTTGTGTTTGAATATGTACATTGTCTCAGTAGTAATTTATCCACTTCTGAAATCATGTGGCTTTCTGAAAATGTTTAGGTGCATGAAAGATCACATACTGGGGATAAGCCATACATTTGTGAACATATGGGTTGTGGCAAAAAGTTTGCAACAGGTAAAGATTTTGCCTAAAACAGTTTTTTTGCTTCCAACTTTTTTGTACATGCATTATTCTTTTTTCTGCTATCTTCAAGGGTATGGTCTCAAGAGTCACGTCCGAACACACACTGGAGAAAAACCATATCGCTGTCAGGAGCTCAACTGTCTCAAATCTTTCAAAACCTCTGGAGACTTACAAAAACACACAAGAACACATACAGGTGTTTATTATATTTAACTTGTCTGTATTAATGGTCTGTATTAAATTGTCTTAAAAACATTTGTCAAATTTTAAACTGTTTTGAAATGTGTTGTTTATGTTGCATTGTAGGAGAAAAACCATTTAAATGTCCATTTGAAGGCTGTGGGAGATCTTTCACCACATCCAACATTCGTAAAGTCCACATCCGTACTCACACAGGCGAGAGGCCGTACTACTGTTCCGAACCCAACTGTGGAAGGGCATTTGCAAGTGCAACCAACTACAAAAACCACATGAGGATTCACACGGGTATCTGTCCTATCTGCTTCCAACATCTAATAAAGCATACATTGCAAGCATTTTTTTCTTCACAAGAATTAGGTATAATTTCAAACCATAAGCTCAAAAGTGTGTTTTGCCTCCTCATATTCAGGTGAGAAGCCATATGTCTGCACTGTTCCTGGCTGTGACAAGCGTTTCACTGAGTACTCCAGCTTGTATAAGCATCATGTAGTTCATACTCCCTGCAAACCCTACAACTGTAATCACTGCGGAAAGACGTATAAGCAGATTTCAACCTTAGCCATGCATAAACGCACAGCGCACAATGACACCGAGCCCATAGAAGAAGAACAAGAAGGTTATTTTGAGCCGCCAGCAGGTCTGTTTACTTAAGTCTCAAGCTACAAACTATTATAATCTAATATTAACTAAAATGTGAATTTTGAATTTGCATCTTTTCAGAGGCTATAGATGACCCCGGGTTAATGTACACTCCAACAGTGGTGGATGATGACTCTGGGTCTGAGCAGGTGTCAGGATCAGAAATCATGGGCCAACAGCATGTGGCTCTCATATCTCAAGATGGCACACAACAGGTCAGTTTTGACTAAAAAAAGTTTTACATTTATCACATACAGCATTGTTAAGACCTACTTTATTCCATACTTCAGTACTAATCTATGGAAATGTGGTGGATATAGTTATTTACCAGGTAAATGCTGCTTGTTTTTTCCCTCTCAGGTGCTTTCTCAAGCAGATATGCAGGCTATGGGAGGCACGATTACCATGGTAACGCAAGAAGGAACCACCATAACCATCCCAGCACATGAAGCGATGCTTTCCTCAGGAGGAGCACATTCTGTTACTATGGTGTCTGCAGACGGCATGGAAGGACAGGTAGATGTTGTTACTTTAAAGAATAGCCCATCCAAAAATTTAAATTGTGTAATTTACATATCCTCACTTTATATCAAATTTGTATGAATCTCTGTGGAACACTCACAAAAAAAGATATTTTGAAGAATGCTGGCAATCAATTACTATTTTAGAATTCCTTTGCATTCATTTCAGTGGGACCCCAAACTGTTTGGCTACCAACATTCTTTAAAATATCATCTTTCTTTTTCCACAGAAAAAAAAATTGCATACAGATTTGCAATAACAAGAGAATGAGTAAAACATAAAAGATTTCCTTTTTGGATGGACTGTCCCTTTAAAACGCTTGCATTCTCCTGATGGATTCTTGTACTTTACTAAATACACACAAGTTGAGCTTATTGTTTAAACTTTATTTACATTTTAGGTGGCTATTGTGACGCCAGATTTGTCTGCATACCAGACAGAAGAGGGGGAGCTTGTACAAGATCAAGAACAGCATGTGGTTTCCACAAGCTCACACCCAGTCACACTGCTGGCCACTTCTAACGGCACACACATAGCTGTGCAGGTATAGAATATATGCACCACATACGTTATGGAATCTTCCTCTCACCGTCACATTACCATGCTTAGTTAGGAGGGGTCGCAAAAGCTTGAATCACATGTTTACTTTGGCAGAGAGTACATAATAAAATCTTTTAAGCCGCTTTTTAAGGTGGGAACAAGTAATTATTCTCAAAAGACTATTTGTTGGGGGGTTGTGTCCTTTTTTCCATTAGGTGTGTGTTTTTAGGATGTGTGTTATAGAAGTAGGACTCAACTGAATTTGCATTGTGGTTCTGTAGGTCTAATGTTTTGAAACCTTTGAAATTCAGTGCATTTTAGCATGATATAAATTATATTAAACTAAGCCACATGAAATATATTTGATACAATGATTGCTGGCAATTATTTAAAAAACTACTGACTTCAAGTGAATAAATGCGATTTACAGTTTGTAGATCATTGAGAAAAAATGACTTCAAAATGGGTCTAACTGTAAACTTAATATTGAAGTATACAAAATCAGTCACCAGTTTTATGCTCTTAATGGCTTCTAAATAACACTATTTAATTAAGCATTGATTTCAGCTCTTAGTGTAATAATAACTGAGATCAGTAGCAGATAATAATCATGATTAGTGATTGTATCACTTGTATTTTTTGCCCTAATGGACAACTTATTGAGCAAACTGGTCTAGTCCAATCAACCTTGTATTGACATTAATGTGCCATTCAGTTCTGATTAATGAGCCCTCATTGCCAACAAAGGGTAAGTGTGTTGTATTCTAGAGGAGGAGGGTGACCCTGTTTTTGGTGGGTAGTGCCATTGAGCAAGAGTGTCAATTTTGAAATAATTTGTTGCATTACATCTGTAAAAACTAAAAAAAAATTACATCTTTTTTTGTTTTCCATTTTCCCCTCCTAGCTCAGTGATCAGCCCTCTCTAGAAGAAGCCATCAGAATAGCATCAAGAATACAGCAAGGAGAAACCCCAGGCATGGACGATTAACTCACATTGTAAAACTTATCACTGTGAACTAAACGTCTCAAGGGTGGGTGAATGTGTGTGTGTGTGTGTGTGTGTGTGTGTAAGTATGGGTATTGAAAATCTGTCAAGCATCATAGTTTTTCATAATGCTGACTTCATGATTTCTATATACCAAGAAGATATTTTTGTGTGGATATGTACATAACTGTTTTAAAAGTAGAGTTCTTCTGTATATATTTGATTATGCTATTTTTTGCAAGCTGTTAAGAAAAGGTCTACAACTATGATTAAAAAAATATATAATTTCATTGTGTTGTATTCTCTGACTTAATGTCACCTAATGCTGATTGCGGTTTACAAATGTCAGCGTTTCAGTTTCGTTCACAACAATCAAAAACTGGTAGCATTCATTTAATATTTACCAAATAAATTCTAGGGACTTTCCAGACATGATGGGGTTTATGTACAATACATTAAGTGATTGGAAAACCCCATTGATATGTTGATTTAAGAAAAACTAAATCATTGAAACTAAGACTGCTTAAGTGATTTCCAGTCACTGAATCTCTGCTATCAAAACAAAACCATGTGGCTAATTTACACCACCATGAAAACCCTTACATAGTATTATATTTGATTAGATTAATCATGTAATTATTGTAATGTGTTCCTGTGTCACCAAGAACGGATTACAAAATGTAGAATGTGAAAAGCTATCTTCACTAAAGCATTTCGCTGATTAAGTGCAAGATCAGACCGTTACGTCGTAGAATAGATGAAAGAAAAGCATTCGCGCCAAACTGAGGTCACGGTCCTGAAGACTTAGGGGGAGTGGCTTGCTGACGTAGCACCTAGGGAACCTCCTATCTTTTAAACTTCGGTAATCGGCGCTTATTGGTACATACCACGTCACATGACCAACGGTCGCGGGAAGACTTTGACCACGCTTGTTGGTGGGAGGAGTAGCTCGCCATTCAAACTAGTTTTGTAAACATTATTGTCTAAAACGACACGATTTTGGATGCTTTGACATGTTTTGAGAGTTTTACCATAGTTCGGCGACTTGTAAATCGCGCAATTACTATCGGGAATTACATTTTTTCTAGTTCTTCAGATATCAGTTGGAAGTTTGAGGAGCAGCCATTTTTTTCACCCGAAACGTCGCAGTGGACGCTGGTTAATACGATTACAACGTCGTTATCTGTTTTTATGCGACTAAACTGAACTTGTTTGGACTTGTCACGGAGGTATCGGTCAGCGAGAGAAGATATTTTCCTCGGACAATCTTGAGACAAGTTGGGATTTAAATCGCCGTTTTTCTGGACTGTTCGTCAGCTCTCGGGTTGTTGAATTTCACGGCCAGTATTACGTTAACGTTAGATATGTTTATCTAAACTAACGAAACATAATCGCTGCCTAATTTGCCAGCCACTTGGGCTGGTTTTTATAGTTTCAAACGACTTATTTCGTGTTTATTAATTTATCCTTTTACAAAAACTGAACTTTTGCCTGTAAAGATGAGTTTCGCTACACGGAGGCACGGCAAGTCTCCAAATCTTAAACCTATTCGCCAAAAGTTGCAGTTTTCGGCCAGTGACGGTGAAGACGACAGCATTGAAGACGCGAACAACAGCACCGGAGCCGAATCGGGCTTCACGGAGCTGGACTCGCCGGTGTCCGTACGGCGCAGGGGCGATAAGAGGCCAGCGGACCTGGGCAGCAGTAGCCCGCTCAGCCGAACCAGAGACGAAGACGAGTCCTGGGACGAGGAGGGTTTCGGCTCGCCGTCTCGGGCAAAGCCAGCCTTTTACATGAAAAGCTCTCCGTCTCCAAGGAAAAGTCCACAGGCTTACGACAGTTCACCTGAGAGGAGTTACATTCATGATGACATGGAAGGATCCAGCTCTCCTGTCCCAGACTGTCCTGATACACCACCCCATAAAACCTTCAGAAAACTCCGTCTGTTTGATACTCCTCATACCCCAAAGGTTTGTAGTCACTGATTTTTATTTCGTAGTCACAAAATTTGTATTTTCGTATAGCTAAGAAATGTGTATTTTAACTTAATTTCTAGTTAAATATAGAATAGTTTTTTTGTTCATAGTTTTTTCTTCTTCTCGAAAATAAACTCTAGTTATGCCTTAAAATCAGCTCTTTATGAAGTGGATGAATTCACCTAGTGTGACCCAGATATTGGACTAACTGTACAAAGTTATGTAACAGCAGTGAATCAGTCTATTGATACTCGCACACCATTACATCATCTGTACTGTTCTGGCTTTACCCGTATTTGTGTGTCGACATGAGTCAGTTCCTTCTGTTTTGATATTGGCTTTAAGAGTGCGTTTTACATGCTCTCTAACATGAATATTAATTGTGCCGATTATTGTATCTACAGAGTTTATTGTCGAGGGCCAGGACGATGGTATCGACTAACCGGAGGGTCGCCCTGTTTAAGAATGTTGATTCCACAAGCAAAGCCTGTCTGGACGGAAGACGAAACCAGACACCTCTAGTAAACATCAACCCCTTCACCCCGGACTCCATTCTGGTGCAATCATCGACACTACAACGAAACAACAGGAAACGAGCACACTGGAATGAGTATGTTGACCATAGTTCAAACGTGCCTTTTTTAACCTGTCTTCGTGTAGTTTTTAATACACTGAAACACTATGCCCATCTTGGACAGGTGTTGTACAGGTTCGCAGGACCGTTCGTTAAATCCGTTTACTAATTCTGTTCCAAGACAAAAAGTTGGCGAAGAACCAGTTCCTCGTGTTCTTTCACTCACTGTGCTCACTGTGACCATGTGCTTAGTCAGGCCTCTCTGCTGCCCCCTTGCGTTTGTCTGTTTACATCCCTTCTAATAAAGTCTCTTCTTTCTATAGCTCATGTGGAGAGGACATGGATGCCAGTGATCCTGAAATAGAGGAAGAGCTCATTCCACCTTCAAAGGTAACATATAATCAACTTTTTATTGACTTAAAAAAAATCTAATGAAGCATTGAAACTGAAAAGTAACCTTTTTAAACTTTAGATGTTCTATATGACAAAGATTGTTAATTGATGTTAGTGATTCCTACTTGGCCTTCTAGTTTAGTACTGCTTTATTTTTGTCTAATAAAAACTGATATTTTCCACAGAGGATTACAATGATGGAGAACAACATGATGTCCAGATATGCTTCTGAATTCCATGAGCTGGAGAAAATTGGCTCTGGAGAGTTTGGTTCAGTTTTCAAATGTGTCAAGAGGTTGGATGGCTGTATTTACGCCATCAAACGTTCCAAAAAACCGCTGGCAGGCTCTGTGGATGAGTAAGTAAACAATATGTTTTTTTTCCCCTTAATACTATTATATAACGAGTAAAACCAGGGGCCTGTACCATGAAGCCGGATTAGCTGGCTAGCCAGGTAAGTTTAGGATTAGTTTGCACCAATCCTGGGTT
>JAUCMT010000039.1:20764223-20787126 GCA_032357475.1 Enteromius thamalakanensis | reverse complement strand
GACTAATTGCTTGCTGTTTCCCCACTTGTACGTCGCTTTGGATAAAAGCGTCTGCTAAATGAATAAATGTAAATGTAGACTAGCATCCATTAGCTTTTAACTTTTTTGTGTTCAGCACACATTTAGTACTTTATCATTTGAATTTTGCCATTTGAAGACATTAAGCTTGGGTTAAGCTTGCTTTGCTAAAATGTTGAGCAGTTTTCCCAGCAGAATATTCAGCACTAGTCAATGGGCACTGGATGCAAAACTGTGCCCAGAACGCTCCAAAAGTATCCATGGGAACTCTAGTTAAGTACTGGGGGGAAAACATGTCTTATTTGCACTGTTGTGTGTGCCTTGAATAGGTTTCAGGCCTTCTTTGGACTTGTAAACCTGAATCAGGACATTTTGTTCATTCTGATCCGTATATCAGATACAATTAAGTCGAACCTTTCTGACATTTTATTTTTCTTCATTGTTGTTTGGCATCTCTTCTGCATTCTTCATTTCTCAATTCCATAAGGTCTAATGATTTTTTTTTTTATTTCTGCAGGTCCAGGATAACTTTGACCGAATAGATTTTAACAGGATGTGCTGGACTCTGTGTGCCAGAAAAAATCTCAACAGAAATCACCTGCTTATCTCAGATGATGATGCATTTAAGATTTGGTGCAATTTCAACTTCCTCTCAGAGGATAGATATCCACTAGTCATGGTCTCAGAGGAGGTGAGGATAACCATATTATTGCAACAAAATCTTTTTTTTTTTCTGTCCCTTTTCCAGTAGTGTGTGATTACTAGATTATTTTGGAAGAAATAGCAGTTTCGTGCTGACTAAATAATTTGGAGCATAACAGGTATTGAAGAAAATGTTTTATTCTTTACTCAATCAAAATTCCTCTATATTTCCATATATTTTTGGAAGACCTGTAAAAAAGAGAACATTCTTTTTCAGACCTGCTTTCATAGTGTAGTTTAGTGTAGTTCCCATTTCTAATCTCCCATGATATTTTTATTTAAATTTTTTTTTATTCTTTGGTACTTCTGTTTTAAAAACTTCTGTTTAGTTCTTCCATTCTGGTTATGATTGTGAACAGTCTTTTAAAAAGGAAGTTGTCAGCTTGCTGTTTTATGTGACTGTGATATATTTTTGCTTAATAAAGAGGGAACTATGTCAGCATTATTAGATTTACTCTTAGTGAAATCAAAGCAGTCCTTCAGTCGTTATGTGTTTTTTTTGAATATACTGTTGTAATGTTGTTGCACAAGAACAACTAAAAACAAACATGCATTTGTTTTTCTTTTGTTTCAAAATATATCATATGATTGAAATAATTATATGTGCATGCTCTGACCCTCAGATAGAGTACTTCCTTCGTAAGCTAACAGAAGCCATGGGCGGCAGTTGGATTGAGGAAAAATTTGAAGAATACAAGCTTCAGCTGAGCAGCAAGCACCAGTGTCTGAATGTTTGGGAGCTGATTGAGCTGGTGGGCATGGGTCACTTCAGTAAGGGCATGGACCGCCAGACTCTCTCCATGGCCATTAATGAAGTGTTCCAGGAACTTATTCTGGATGTGCTCAAACAGGTAAGATCAGTATGGCTTCCAGTATAATAGAAACTGTACACAGTACACACATACGGGGTCCAAAATGTACTTATTTGGGAAAATTGAGAAAATCTACTGGTCATAAATGCTTCTGATCAGCCACCAAACTATGTTGTACTTTTAAAAATGGAAGAACTAGGCTGTTATGTATACACATGATACATATACACAGTACACAAACATATATAAACAAAAACTTTTATTATGGTTGCGATTAATCGTTTGGCAGCACTAATTTAAATTTAATTTTTTTTTAAGTAAATATGTTCAACAATGAGTATGTGGATATATAAGCAGAATAGTATATTGTTTTAAGCACATTCTTTTTTTGAGGCAGATCTGGGTTGAAATAATCACTGTGTTGTGCTGGTTGTGGTCAAACCTGTTACAGTACCTTTTCCTCATGTTTAAGAAAGTAGGTCATACCTGAAATGTTAATGTCTTAGCCAGCATGTAGCCTATGTGTCTGCAAATAATGACCTTTAGTAGTCTGGCTTCAGCCTTGATATGAGCTGTCTGTTTTGATGTCTGTATGTTTTGAAGATTTGAGAGCACTGTGAACAAAGCACACTGGCATCAGTGTTGTTTTCTGCTTTGACTATGAATGAGAGAGAGCGATTGGTGCCAAGGCCAGCTGTGCCGCCACAGTTAGAATCAGATACAAATTAACTAAGTCATAGGAAACTGGTGCTTAAACAGGATGCAATACTTACATGGCGTGAAATGCACACTTAGCTTAAACGAGGCCTTAGGAAAGAATATGTGAGTCAGCATGCAGGATCCAGACTCTTGTAGCAGTGATAAAGAGTGACTCATAGAGATAATTTGAGGATCAGGACTCAGGTTGTTTCCAGTTGATGGCTCCACCGGCAGGAAACTGTCAACTAAACTGCAATGTGACTTGTTTCTTTGACTTGTTACAGGGATACATGATGAAAAAAGGACACAGAAGGAAGAACTGGACTGAACGGTGGTTCCTGTTGAAGCCCAACTTAATATCATACTATGTCAGTGAAGACCTTACAGAGAAGAAAGGAGACATACTACTAGATGGAAACTGTTGTGTTGAGGTATAAGGGCTTATCAAAGAATGCTTTTCCGTAATCATTTATTCTGAATGTTGTTTTAGCTTGGCTTTTATTGTAACACTGTCATTTTTATGGTGACATCATTCTCATGAACATGTTTCCTTTTCCTCTTATTGTGGTGACCTCATGCATTCCTGTGCAGTCCTTACCTGATAAGGAGGGGAAGAAGTGCCTTTTCTACGTCAAGTGTTCAGACAAAAGCTTTGAAATCAGTGCCTCTGATAAAAAGAAAAAACAAGAGTGGATTCAAGGTGAGATCATCCTGATGTGTCTTTTCTCAGAAGAAAATAGTCAGTTTGGTCACACTAAAATTACATGTATTCAACTGATATTTTATTAGATTCTTTTATTTCAATCTTAAAATTATTCTAGTTTATGAATGTCTTCATAAAATAAAATATGATTTAAAATGTTAATGAATGGATTGGGCTGGATAATAAAGGAAAAAACACACAGAAGACTGCTGTTTTAGCAGGGCCACTTTAAGAAAACTCAAATATTACCCCTTTTTAAATAATTAGCAAATTTCCATTTGTCATTCCATAATTTTGATGACATCAAAGATTTAAACAAATAAAAAATTAAATAGTTTTGCAAAAGTTGTAAATAAACGGGTGCCATAGGAAAACAATTAAAATGCACAATCAGTATAATACAATAGAATTTAACTGGACAACAAATGCTTGAACTGCTAGTCTGACAATGAAACTTGTTCCCCCACATTTTATTTAAAAGGGCCTTAAGCTTGCTTGAACAGGTTAGATGAGCCTCTTATAGAATGTTTGAATTTTGCAATGTTTGAGTGATGACATCAATTCTATATTTATTTTGACTGTAAGGAATATTTGTCAAAATATATGACTGGCGAGATGCATTTTAAGCCACCTATTCATAATATAATTACTTAAATGATTGAATTTGAATTTCAGGAGTTTAGTACTGTATGTATGTGTATATATATATACTGCACATATTGCATTGTGTTCATATTAAAGTATATAACTTCTGTCCTTTATGCCCACTCAGCTATACAGACTTGTATCACACTCCTGAAGGTGGGACGTCCGGCTCCACACCATGAGGCACGCCAGAAGCGGCGAGAGTTACGACAGAAACAACAGGCTGAGCAGGAAGAACTGGAGCTGAGGATGAGAGAGCTGCAGACGGCCAATGAGAACAAACAAAGAGAGCTGGAGGCCATGAGGAAGGTCTGTAATGTTCTATAACAACAGCTGCTGAGCTTCCAATCTCCCCGTTTTTTTTATCAACTCACACAAACATGTCTCTCCCAGCGCTTTTACTGGAAACTGAATGGTTTATCACATTGTTCCTTCTACATTTTAATATACAGAATATGTCTGTTATTTGGTGATAAAAAAAAAAAATTATTTGAGATGTCACTAAGTCGTGAAATACTGATTGCTGGACTTGTGAAAAGACTAGCATTTAATCATGCACATGGAAATGACAACACAGTGCTGTTTTTCTTACAAACATACTCCCTCTGCACTGCAGTTTAATGAGTGAAACAGGAACTGTGTCTATTGCCACACTGACCATTCAAGAAACAGTGTTTCCCCAGGAAACCATGGTAGCTCTTGGTAAATCCTCTCTCTGCTATTCATGAATTCTGATTTTGCTGAAACTCTCATCTTTGATTTCAGTCACCACTTATTGGAGCCTTCTACAGACACCTGTCAGCAGAAGTTGTTTTGCCCTTTACAGCCAGTGGTAAAGCTGGAATTATATTAGCTTAAAAGTTGTGGTTTCACACCCTAAATCGAGATGTGGATTGAGCATGTATGTGTAAAAGTCTGGGGGCTGGGTGAGGAATTGTGGTTTTGCATTTGACCTTTCTTAACCTTCTTTCTTCTAATTTCTCGTTATTCTAATGATCTTTTACGGTTGAGTGTTTTAATATTGTTAGAGCAGAGCTTAGGCAGGCTTATCCCCAGTGGGTTTTGTTAAGTGGATTTAAATCAGTAAAATAACACGACTGTGTTACAGATTCAGCACATTGGTTAATCTGCGAAAAATTGTGAGATTTTAAGGGTCATCCCTCAGATGTTGAGTAGTGTGCAGGAAACACTTTAATAGACTTTTACAAAATACTGAATTAAATGTTTGGCATGAAAATATTAATCAGTAATTAAAACTATATTCTTTGACTAGTTATATGCAACAATAGCAATTTAAACAAAATAAACATTTAAAAACATTCTAAAATAGAATTCACTGAATACAGCATGCAAAAATTGTAACAATACATAAGCACCAAAAAACATTAAACATGTGTAATTACTTCAAATGTATTTTTTTTATATAAAAACTAGTGTTGTGAAATGATTAATCATGATTAATAATATCCAAAACAAAAGTTTTTGTTTATATATGTATGTGTACTGTGTATATTTATTATGCATATATAAATACACACATATGCATTTATATATATTAAATAAAATATTTACATGTATAAATAGTTACATAATGATATTCTTATATTTTATATGTAAATGTATTTAATATATAAAAATAACATATTTTTCTTAAACCTATACATGCATGTGATTGTATTCACATATACATAATAAAAATATATATTATATATATATATATATATATAACAATAATTAAAAGATTAATCTTTGACCCTTTATAAACGTATGCCATAAAAACCACAAATAAACTGCTAAGTCTAACAGCTGACAGATGATGATTACAATAAATTGCACAAAACACAACATTCTCTGATTGAAAAGAAGTCTGACACAGTACATATAGTGTTAAGTGGGAACAATCATTTGATTTACGCTGATGACAAGTTCTCATTGTCTGATCTAATTGTGTCTTAACTCTTGTCTGCATAGAGAACAGTCCAGCATTGATGGTTCAGTGCCTCTCCCCCGTCCTCTAATACATAGCAGGACAATAGGTGCCTGGGGTGAGAGCTAGATAGGGCCGTTCCAAACCCTGAGGAGTTCATACTAAAACAATACCTGCCCTGTCACTCAGCACGGCCACCTGGGATCTCACACTGACCTGCCATCTGACCACAACCATACAGAATGTCAGATTGTGGTCTCAGCTGTCTAAACAGAGGATACTGTTGCAGTTCATTTGTATTCAACTTAAACATTATTTGGTTTCTAATTTAAACCTGTTGTGTTACAAGCAAAAACATATTTCATACAGTGTGAGGTTTTTTTTTGTTTTTGTTTTTTTGCAAAAAAACAAAACTGTGAGGTTTTTGTTAGTCAGGTTTAATAGTGTTAAAAGGCCCCTGCTGTGTTGAAATTTGCATATGAAGTTTTATTGGCTTTAATCTAGATGGTTTGAACAGTTGCATTGTGGAGTTGCATGAAGCCTGTTTCTTATGATCAAATTGGGAAAAATAGCTTGTTTCCTTAATTTATAGCCATATAATTATCATATTATTATCACCAGTTCAACATGATGTGTATCTGATGTCTTTACAAATGAACAGTGTCTTTGTGTTGCACAGAAACTGGAGGAGGCCGCAGCTAATGCAGCAGAAGAAGAACGCAGACGTCTGCAGACCCAGAGTGAGCTGCAGGATCTTTACCGAATGGAAATGGAGAAAGAGAAAATGGTAGTTGCTTGCTCTTAAAACGTGGTTGGTGACTGGCTAGCATATTGTTAACATGGCTTTTAGCATGGACTCTTCTATTCCCATTGATATCATGTGCCTAGAGAGGTTATTCTGACCAATGAGCTGCTGCATTACTTCACCTTCACAGGTCCATATTTGGAATATTACAGGAAGTACGCTACAGCATAAGTTCTGCTTTCTACAAATATAACTGGAAACGTTAAAGCAAAAAAATTGAACAGGGTCACATAAAACAAAGCAGTCTGCACTAATATTTGGATAGTTACTGAAAAATGAGTTTAGTCATAATCATTCTAATCACAAAGATATTTTAGTTGTTTTTTTGTTGTCCAATGAATGTCAGTGGAATCCAATATTCTTTTGACAGCTGAAACAGTCTTTCACTTACCATCTTTTGTTTTCTGCAGAATAAAGAAGGTCCAAAAATATTGCATATTTGTGTGTTTTTATGTTTTAGGTGCGGTTGCAAATGGAGGAACAGGTGGCTCAAAAGTCCAGCGAATTAGAGCAGTACCTTCAGCGTGTACGAGAGCTGGAGAAAATGTACCACAGTTTAGAAGAAGCACTGGAGGAAGAAAGACAGGCCAGACAAGATGAGGAAACTGTCAGAAGACTACAGGCCAGGTAAATCTCTTTCAATCATGACAACTCTCAGAATGGTTTTAGCATGTTAATGGATATGACGATGTTATTTGGTGTCGGCTCACTAGATCTTCTATGTATGCTGCTGCTGCTGCCAGTAGATACACGGCTGTAAGCACGAAAGATGAGCAGTTGCTGCTTAATGAGTACATATATTTCTGTAGCGGATCTGGACAGGTGGAGCTGGGGGAGGTGGAGGATTTCCGAGAACTCTGCAGGACTGCTAATAGCAAACATATTGAATATATTAGCATTAGAAAGATGGATTTTGAAAAAAAAAGTTATCAAAAAGGCATTTATCAGAAAAACAATTATTTATTGTGTGTGTGTGTGTGTGTGTGTGTGTATAGCAGCAGTAACAACAGTTCTTTTTGGGTCTCAAATCTGCTAAGATCAAATCTAAGAGTTTTATAGGAGTGTGATTTTTCTAGTGGTAACAGAACTCCAACCATACCTGTTTGTATCACTGCACTTGTATTATGTATTTTTCTCGTTGTCATAACTGCTCTTCTTATTGAATTGCCTTGAAACTTTTATGATGGCTGTTGTTGTTATTTGTAGAGGAAATTAATCTTCAATCCTTAGCTTATCCATAATATTTTGAATGTAAGAAAAACAGGGGGTGTGGAAATAGAGCAATCCCCTTGTCTATATATGTTTCTGCATCGAATTAAAGGTTTTTTTTTTTTTTTATAAATTTTATTCCCGCTGACTATGAGTGAAAACCCCCACCTGGGTGACAATACTTAAATAACAGACCATGCAAAATGGCAAAAATAATAATAAAAAAAAGTAAAATATTGACTTTAACTCTAAGTGACGAGCAATTTTTTTTTTATTTGCTTTTCTTGAGCAAGCATGAAAATATACAGTTACAATGTTTTTTTTTTGGTTTTTTTAAGCATTTTATTTAGTAAAATTATTTATTATCAAACACAATGTCACTTTCGGCAATTGAGATCTTACATCAACATGTATTTGTTTGCTTGGACAAGTGCTTTCACTCTCAGCAATAGAGGTACAAAAACTGGGGCGGTATCTTTTAAAAAGGTACACTTTTGTACCTATTACGTATGTACACTTTAGCTACTAAGGTAACAAAATAGACCCTCCAGGTACAAACTTGTACCTTTTGGAAAGGTGTTATAAACAGCTTACCTGGCGCATGAAATAATTCACATGCCAGCAAACCACTGATAATGTGCAACAATCCTGATGAGTAATAGTAATAGAGCAGAGAGGCCAAAGCTGCTAAGAATCCATTATATATATATTAGTGGTGGGCCGTTATCAGCGTTAACGCGCTGCGTTAAAGTGAGACTCTTATTGCGCGATAAAAAAAAATATTGGCGTTAATCTATTCACAAAGTTGTGTTTGTGCTGGGTCTATACTACGCAAGCTATGATGACTTTCACCTTGATATTTTAGCATGGATGTATACCTAGACGAATTGCACTGTATCTCTATTCGGATGGGACTAGTTTTCTAAACTACTGTACGTGTCAGCTTCGATTCTTATCACCTGTCATCCGTGATTTTCATGTACCTTTTCAGACGGGACTAACACCTTTAGTTTATTACAGAGGTGAGAGGGTCTGTTTTGTACATCTGGGCGTCACAGAGATCCCTTGCTCTGTATTGCATTATCATTCAGATTGATTACAATTAGTATAATCACAAATACCATGTTGAGGCTAAATGGCTAGTACAGAAAAACCATGTTGTGTGATTACTTTAGTTCAACTATTATAATTTTTAGTTGTAGTAAACACACGTTTAATTTTGATAATTAAAACATATATAACCGAGTGCACCATTTTAATCTAGATTAAAAAACGTAATCTATGCCCACCCCTAATATATATATATACATATAAACATAGGTATAGATATAACTGATCACTGCCTTTTTGATAACTTTTGAAAAATTATTTTTTTGGGTTTATTTTCAGCCATTAAAAAAGGTCATAAACACATAAATTATTAAACTGAATTAACAAGGTTGTGCTGTCTGTAAAACGATGTCTCTTGCAGGCCTGTTTGTTCAGTTTATCACCATAATGTATGTGAGAATAAGGTTTAAGCTGTAGTCTGATCTGCCCAGCAGTGGCAAAGCAACATATTATTACACCATAGACACTGTTACGGCACAACAAATCTGTCAGAGTATGGTCATGTGACACCTGGAACAGGGCCACTGACAAAAGGCTGTCCATTTCCTTGTAAGGTGGGAAGTTTGAGTAGCGTCAGAAACACGAGGATGTCTGAGCCGTCTGTTCTAGTCTGCAGTTCCTGTTCCCTGTCTCACTCCACAAAACCCAACTCTCTTCCTGTACTTTTGCTGACCCAACACCAGCTCATCATTTCATGCAAACTCAGCTCAGTCAACTCTAGTACCAGCATGTGAATTCCCCTCATTTATATGGCTTCTGTTGACTCGCAAATGACATTCCAAATAAATAAATAAATAAATTGCATTATTTATCCTTTTAACCATTTGTTCAAAAATTTAACAAAATTCTAACCTATCATTGAATTAAAACAATTGAAATGGGGAGAAAATCTCATTGTGAAACCAATGTTTTTTTTCCCAATACTTGTTGGCCACAATTACTGTCACTCTTTTTAAGTGTAAAATAATGTCTGAAGTACAGTACCGTTCAAAAGTTTTAGAACAGTATGATATTTAATGGTAGCCGAGATGTTTTGGAGAAAAACATTTATTTCAGTTTTTCACCAAGTTTTCAATTGTTTTAATTCAATGGTAGGTTACAATTTTGTGAATTTTTTTAATGAAAGATCAAAATGATAAACAATGAAGATTTATTTTCACAGCCACCTTTTGCCCCATTTTATACAAGGTTGAAAGTAGCTTAAATCTAAGGCATAATCCTGGTACTTGCGTTATCTGCTCATCCACAGTTTATGCTGCTGTTTTTTTTTTTTTTTTTTGAGGCACCTAGTGTAACACAAGAGCTTGTGTAATAAAACATTTCCCATTTCCTCCTGCTACTTTTCTGTTCTACTTATCTCTCTACTGCTTGTCCAATAAAGAATTAAAAAGCTCATAAAAAAGTACATGTAATATTATTATTTGACAGTGTTTTTTCGTTTAAATGTGAGCATGTGCATCTGCTGCAGGCTGCTGGAGGAGGAGGTATCCAAGCGTGCAGAGCTGGAGCAGATACACCTGTGTCAACAGCAGACCATTTCCCAGACACAGGCAGAGAAACAGGAGCTGGAACGAGAGCGGCTGGCGAAGGAGAATGCTTTACAGTCTGCCATGCAGCAGCTGCAGCAGCTGGAATCTGACAGACGGGGTGCACTGGAGCAATATGAGGTAAGACGCTAGAATAACATAGCTGGAGGCTAGTTGTGCTGAAGTTGAGATCTTTGTTGCTCTGTGGAGATCGCCATCTAGTGGCTAAATAGAGCAATGAACGCAGTCTTATTTATTGCTACCTCTGATGGTGAGATTGGATGTTTTATGTGAACAGGAGGTGATGAAGAAACTAGCAGATGCTGCTAACAACACAAAGAGCTGGAAGGACAAGGTGGCTCATCATGAAGGACTCATACGACTCATTCAGCCAGGTGACCTACTCTTCTCTACTCTTTAATCTTTAATTTAATGTGTTTTATTTGAGCATTTTATTGTCATATTTATTTACCAGCATCTAATCTTTTTACAAATGACTGCCATTTTATAGGTTAAGCTTTATTTACATAATTCATAATAAAATATAACAAAAACGATGGATCTCTAAGAACCCATGTACACCAAATCTGATTTTTTATTTTTTTTGCAATGGATAATTTTTTAATACAACAAAATAACAAAACATTGTTATCATTTTTTTTACCGAACATGCAGCAGCATTAATATTATTAATCGTTAATTGAATTAATGAATAATTACATATGCTTATATTATTCTAATTTCGTGACTGTTTGGATAACAGTGTCTATTAAATGAATTAATATCCATACCTTATTCAACTTGTATGTTTTGTCTTTTCAGGTCCCAAGTACCCTCAGAAAATCACCAACTGGGGACCTGCAGCTTTCACAGAGGCAGAGTTGAGTCTGAGAGAGAAAGACTGGCAGGAAAAGAAAAACAGGCCTCCTACACCCGAGTAGTAAGTCCAGTCTGTAGATCTGCTGTTCTGTTGATGCACGTTACTGTAGATAGAATCACTAGTCAAGTATATATAAATACTGCCTCTGTGGGGTTAGCCTCGGACCACACTAAAACTGTAAGCCACTTGACTTTGTAAAGCTGAGCCTTGCTTCGTCTGAAGAATTGTCTCACCATTCCAATCTCTACTGTAACATTCCAGTGTCATTTTGTCCTTTGCTTTGAAGTGATTTTATACATTTTTTTGTATGATGTTCTACATCTTGTAAATGTGTTCATTTTGGTGCATTTCCACCAAAGTAATGGTGGATTTTCCTTCCCCATAGTTCATGAGTTTTACAGAAGTTAGACTTTTTTAATAAAAAAAATAATGAATAACCTAACTGACCAAGTAAATATTGTTTAAAAAAGTGTAATTGTGCCTGCACTGCATTGTTATCTCTAATTTAGTTTTCAAAAAAGCATCAAAAGTGTCAAATTTAAATAATTATAAAGCATGCAAAATGGACTAATAACACATTTTGTTATTAATACTTGTGCTAGAACAATTGACATAGCTGGAATGAATATAGCAGTTGTTAACATACTGTAAAGGCAATCTCATTCAAGGAGATGTGACTGCAGTATTAACCATTTTATATACTCAAGTTATTAACACAATTGTGTTTTTACTGCAATTTATGTGTGTTTTGGGATTATTCAGTTTTGTACAAAACCGTACCAAACTGTTGTTTGCCTTAAACTAATGTCCAGATTTAAGCCTGAGACCTGAGACTGTATTGTTTGTCATTCAATAAAGGCATTATTTAATAGTTGTAAATGATTGGTTGTCAGAGTATTAGTGCTTAGAAAGTGATGGTGGTTTTTAAGGCCACTAGGGGGCGATAGATCACTGTCTTTTTACTGCTGCTTGTAAAAATAGTTGGAATATTAGGTGTAAAAGAAACCTAACATGGGTTTAAATGGGACATGGCTATTATTTGAAATGTTTAGATGTATCTGTAAGTGTTATGAATTGAGAATTTATCATTAAATTAAAATTTTTAATTAACAACGAAATAGTCTAAGCTTTTATAGTGGACTTTCACGATATTGAAATGTACTCAAAATTCTGTTATTGAGATGTATTACATGGGACAAATAATGAAAGATGATGTGTCTTAGGCAATGAATGAGAGTGGCAGAAGACTGCTTTAACTGGCGTGTGCATAAATGTGTTCCTGATCAAGCGTGACGCAAGGCTATTAAAAAGTTTGGCCACCTTTCAGGCCACCATCATTCTCCAAGGATATGATAATTGGATTCCTGATACACTCACAGTTTCCATAAACTATTTCTGTATAAGTAATTGATAATCGCTCGTAGTCTAAACAATCAAAGCACAAACTTAACTTTGACTTGGTGAAATGAAGATGTATTGTCAGCTTAATTTCTCAATGGGGAGCCATGTATTCTGATAACAGGGAGGAAATTGAATTTCTTATTTAGCATGCGCGTGAACAGGATGGAATGATTAAAATGAGATTGGAATTGTGATTATTTTAAGCTGTATAATTGAGTTGGACTAGAGGTTAATGCTGCTCTTACCTAAGAGGACGACATATCAACACTTGTACACACTAAATTTGTATTGCTGCCATTCTTGTTCGGAAGTGTCAGATTTGTGTTATTAGACACAAGGGTCCATTTGTTTTCCATGAACTCATCTTGTTAAATTTTAACAAAACGTCTTGCCAGATATTAATTTCTGGTTTGTTTTCACGATTGCTAAGTTTCATATATACATAATAGTTAACTTAAGTAAGTAAAATTTTGAACAGTAAAACTTCTAAAATAAATAATAAATAAAATAAACACACACACATATGTGTGTGTGAGTGTGTTTATTATTTATAAAGTTTTACCCCTATTTAATAAATAAATATTAAATACTCTAAAATATGTTATTTAATAAAACTAGACTATAGACTATAGACTAGACTACTTAAAATGATTTATTTACATGTGCTTGTATTGAGTGCTGTGTGTCATAAATGGGTAATAATAAAAACAATGCTTGCATTAATAAAAAAAAAAGATCAACCGGTGCTTTAATTATATGCAAATAAACAAACAAACAAACAAAAACGTATTTAAAAATAATATATAATAATTATAATATCATAAGACAGTTTTAAAATATATTTAAAAAATGTACAGCACTGCATGTCATATATCGACAACAGTAAAGCAAAAATACTTATTAAACTTTTATCAAATTTACCTTATTTCAAAACTGTATTAGTAAATGCTGTATATAATATATATTTTATGTTAATGTAATTATATATTTATATGTATACACACACATTTTTATTTATTAACTATTTTTTTTTTATTTATAAACTAAAACGCACACGTCTGCCTAATTTGCATGGTGGTTGTTTGTGTCTAGATGTTTTATAGTAGGAAACTGTGTTGGAGAGGAATGCTTTTTTCCTGCTCTGGTTTAGTCAGATTAATTATTGCGTCCGTGAAGTTTATGTACAGCAATAGCTATACCACGCAAACACTGAGGGCAAAAGGTGCACTGCATTAATATCTTATGTAACCTGTCCAGCTGTGCTTGTCATTACCGGTCTAACTGACAATACCACTTAAAGCTGTATTTACAGCTGAGAGCGACCTACTGACCCCCAGGCCCCGTCCAACAACCTCCAAATTTTGCAGTCAATTTCGGCTGAAATATTTTGGCTCATTAACGTAACTCCGGCCCTCGCGTGCGTTCTCACATGCGATCAGATATTTGATGATAAAAGCAATATTTACTTCAACTGCGTCCCCCCCGGCTGATCGATTGGCTTTGGCGAAAGACGTCATTAATGATGTAAATGGCCGATTCTCTGCATTCCTCCAAATCTATCTGATGTACATCCAGAAAAAAAGCGCTGCGTTTATTAAAAAACAGCACAACAACAGAATCATTTGCAATATCGCGGCCCACACTTATGCATCCATCATCATTTGCAGTTCCGTCACGGACTTCACGTCTCACCCCTCGACACTTGGAAAAGCCTGAGTTGATGAAATATCTTTTCAGTGACCTTCAAAGTTATTTATGTATTAAAAGAAAAATCTAATGATTGTGCAAATATCTGCATACTACGTGAGTGATGGAGAGCAAGAAGCGAGCTTGGGGTAAAATGTGCGGTCCAGATGCACAGCGTTCCGGCCGAGCGAAGGCTTTACGCAACGAGACGGAGGCTCATTAACGGTGGTGCTCACGAGGCGGTGCTCCGGATGCGCCCCGCTCCCCAGCAGCGCCTGTATCCCATCATTCCTCTTTTCAAACTTCCTTGAATCCATCAGCTCCGGTTTGGGGCCTTCTGCGCTAGCGCAACATTCCAGAGAAATGATGTGAAACAGAAATGCATCAAATTCCTGATCTGGAATACATCGCTGGGTTATGCCTGTCCGTGGCCCCTCAGTAGATACTGTAAAAAGGGGCTCTGGGCTGTCCGCGGAAAGGCATTTTTACATCTGTGCTGCGCGAAGCTGCTAGCACCTCTGGGGAGCCATGTGTTCAGTTTAATTCTTTGAGTCTCTGGAATGTGTGAGTGCTGTAAAAGTCGCAGCTATCTATGGAACTGATTAGTGGCTTGTTCTGCATTGATGGCCTGCAGGCATTTGTTTAATCTATTAAAAAAAAAAGGATGATCCAAAAAGATTTGATTGAAATCAGGTTTGTAAGATGATAATATGACAAAAGGATTTTTTTTGTGTAATCAAAGCTTTACGGGGCATGAGTGAATGACCCCCAGCACTGCGCACATACTGTACATGCACTGCAGTGAAGAAACTGTCTGATATGACCTGTTGAGCTGATGACATTTCCAGTGTAGGTCCGTTCTAAACAAGCTCTGATCGCCCCAATCCCCCTCTGCCAGCTCTGGTTCTTGCTCTGGTCTATAATGTTTATAAATGCTGTCATAACGATGGGTCAAGATTATTTATCTCACATTACAACTATAAATCAGACTACTATACTATCAGATGAAATGTTAAGGTCAAAGATATTTCATAAAATAATGATATAAAACTGTATGAAAATATGTATATAATGAATACACACATACACATACACACACACACTCACGCATATATATATATATATATATATATATATACTGTATAAACACATAATTAATATGTATTATTTGTAAATATTTTATATATAATTACATTATTATTATTATTATACATACAAATATAGTGATACATTATATATAATTTACATATTTTAATATAATTAAATTTTTATTATTTTTACGTTATACAAACATAATAAATAATATAATTCACATGATTTCTTATTACTGTAATGTATACAAATTTGATGTATTTTAACTTTTTTTTCATTCAAATGACAATTTTTTTCTAATATGTATTTCTATTATTTATTATATTCATAGTGGATACATTAATAATGTTACAAAAGATTTCAAATAGATTTTGTTCTTTTAAACTTAAAAAATACTTAAGGTACTTAAAAAAAGATTCATGAATTTCCCCCCAAATGTACTGCTGCATCATATTACACTGAAGAGTTATGACTGCTTTTAAATAAATGAATTATATTTTACAATGTTACAATTATTTGTCTGTATTGCAAATAAATGCAGTCTAGCTAAACAAGAGGATTTAAAAAAAACAAACATCCAAAACCTCTCACAGACTCCAAACGTTTGTATGGCGTATAGTGTAATTTTGGAAATTATAATCTATCACACAAATAATAATTTATATTAAGACAATATTAAATACTAAGACTTGTCATGTATTTTGTTTATTTTTTGCACTTTGCAAAATATGTGCTGAGCAATGATTAGATCCTGTAATAAAAATCATTCAGTCATATCCTTTGCTCATTTTCTCCAGTTTCTTGACCTCTTCCTGAGGCAGTGGGCTAAGGTAAAGAACGAGCCTCAAATAATTTTAATACAAACCTGGATCATTTTTACAGGAAACTGGGGATATTGAACCTCTCCCTTTCAATTGTTCTCTCTGGTTATAAATACACTCACTGACCACCTCGACCTTTGTGAAGCCGTTTATGTAGAATGGAGACTCAAACCACCCAGAACAAGTTTCCTAATGACAGACAAAAAGTCTGCACCGCAACTCTGATTGATTTTTCTCTCTCTCTCTCCCTCTTGGGGTCCTCTGGGAGCATGGCGTGAGTAGGGCAGAGTGGACTTGTGCATCTGTTTGAAATGCTGGATGTGCCAATATGTTGGGGGGGATTCTTTTTTTTTTAGACACAGTCCTTCCTCATCCCAATTCCTCTTCTTCTTCTTCTTCCAACATGGAGGAATGTAAGGAAATGAGCAAATATAAAACATCAGTGCCTCCGCAAAAAATGCGAACCACCCCCCATGGATCTAACCCCTTTCTCGCCAACTCCTCACAATCTGTGTCTCCTTATAATTCCTCTGGCTTTGAGATGTCTGGCCTGGTTCAGGAAACTGGAGTTTAACCAACTTATTGTTTACCAGCATCCTTCTGCCAAAATTTACCTTGACGATACTATAAACGAAGAAAGACAGAGGCACATAGGGACTATAAATTTGTCAGGGTTATATTAATAGTACTGGAGTAAAGCATTATTAGACAATTATGATTGAGTCAGTGTTTTCTGATTGCCATGAATATTTGTTTTATGGATAAGGAAAGACTTTACGGAGAGTAACAGTTTTTTTACCTATGTGAAAAATGTATATATTTCTATATTTTTATTTAAAATGATTTTTTTTGCACCATTATGTGCCACAATTATTACATAAGCTGGTAAATAAAAAAATACATATGCATAAACGTATAGGATTGTTGCAGCTGAGAAAAAGCATATTCTCTATAATTTTTTTTACATATCGTAAAATATGTTACAGTATCTAATAATTGGTCAGAAATGGTGGTTAAACAGGTTTACTATGGGTTACACAAATGGCTTTTGGCACACAAAAAAATAGACCAGCCAGATTTTGATCAGTATAGAAGTACTATGCACACAGCTTGTTATTTTTGGATCAGTCTTAATGACCGGTAGCAGACAGATCCATCCTTCTTGGCTGGAGACTGGAGCTGAGCATCATCACCCAATATCTGGAAAATGTCCGACAGGACACGTTTGTACAGCCTGTCGCTCTTGTAGAGGGACACAGCAAAGGGAGAAAAACAAACAAACCCCAAACAAATAAGGATTCACTCACTGGCTCATTCATTTAATAAGTGACAGGAGCCTAAACAATGAAATGAGGACGTAGGTGGTGACTGGAATATGGTAATACTTCAGAACGCTTTGCTTGTGATTGTTTAGCCAATTCCAGATTGTGCATAACATATACAACTGATTACAGAGAGTCAATATATTCTATTCTCAACTGTCCACAACAATATTCAAAGACCCCATAACTTTTTAGTCATTTGCCAGATAAGGATTGCATATTTATTATTTTGTATTCTCAAGGTCTAGAAATCCCATTTTTAAAATCACACTGCCTTACAATTACTATGTTTTGTTTATCAAGGCTGCATTTAATTGATCCAAAAGAGAAAAACAGTAATATTGTAAAATATTATAAAAAAATCTAATTTACTTTAAACTATAATTTACTCCTGTGATGCAAAGCTGAATTTTCATCAAGCATCACTCCAGTCTTCAAAGCATTCAAGTTTTCAAAATTCTTGTCTATTTAACAGTTCATTGTTATTTTTCTGGCACGTTCCAAAAATAGCCAAAATACACCAAAAAACAATATTAGATATTAATATAATATTAAAAAACATATGATGTTTTGTAGCTACGGTCAATATGAACAATATGAATTTCATTGTTTATCAGAATCTTTGTATTCTAAAGCCAAAACAAATAATTTCATTTTTGGCTGAACTATTTTTTTTACTTTCTATAACTATTTTACTTTTATCTCAATATGAACAATTACATCTGTATCACAATGATTCTATTAATAGTAGCATAAACCAAATCTTTCACTCCGAACCCACAAAATACTACAGTTCTAGCATATAGTGTCTGATGTCATGGTCTCTAGTTGCCTGCGGTTATTGGACGAAGGAAGAGAGACTAATAGAGAAACTCAATACAGGAACCTCTGACCTGTCTCTGTGTCTGCTGCCAGCTGGCCCAGACAGTCTGCTGCATTTAAGAACTGGATGTGTTTAAAATACTACAGGATAGACAGTTCTGAGAGAAAAAACAGAGGACCAGTGCAAAAAAGGTCCAAAAAATAAATAAATGCAAGTATTTACTCTGGAATAAATCTGTAAACAACCCCAACGGGAAGTGCTAGAAACACTTTTGTCAAAGTTGAAGTAGGATGTTTGTTTGTAGAGAGAAACTGCATTTATTTAAACCAGTGTTGCACAACAAGAGAAGTCTGGCCGTTGTTTGCTGTAGGCAGAATCTGACAGTTTTGGTTATCGATAAAGCAATCACCAGTAAACAGGAACTTGCGTGCAGTTATACTACCAATTACCAAAACATGAGCAGATCAAAAGCTGTGAACCAAAAGTGATGCCTAGACTGACTTGGGGAGTTTTCATACTTGAATGGCTGCACTGGCTTTAAACAATAGTTTACATTTTTTCAATGGAGGAAAGCCAATATGTCTTGGAGTCCGGTTCATATGCAAGCTATGATAATTTCATGATGGATATCAACAATAAAGGAAGGTTTGCGAGGTCCTTTCCAAGCACGTCATCATCCAATGAGTTAGACAGTGCAAATGCTGCCAACAAACTGAGCAGTGAGGTCTCAATCGTAAGGCTTATTAAAGAAATTAAAATGCCATAAACTGTTTAGATGAGATGAGAACGGGAAATACCAACAGAACAGCCTGTGATCGTGTGGTCATGTGATCTTTTGTGTTAGAGCTGCACTTTCACCCCCAGCCGATCGTTCATCTTCTGCATCCTGATCCCTATGGACCACCACTGAAAGACCATGTCGTGGCTGTGATGACTGTATAACTCGGAATCAAACGCTCTCAGCGCAGGTTGTTACACTAGATTGTGAGAGGTCAAGTTAGGTTGAAAGGAGTAAGTTACAAACAAGTACTAGAATTGACATTAAACAGACTACGTAAAATATAACATGCAATTATTACAAAAAATAAAATAAAACTATTGAAGTATTTAAAGAAATAGTTCACCCAAAAATTAAAATAGGTACATAGTGTTTTCTTCATACTATAGAGGTCAATGGTGACTCAAAACAGCCTGGTTACAAACTTTTTTCAAAATATCTTTGTGTTCAGCAGAACAAAGAAATTCATACAGATCTGGCACTATGTGAGAGTGAGCAAATGATAACAGAATTTTCATTTGGGCTGAACTAATCCCTTAATATAGCAATAGTAATATTTTAGTTTTAGTAGTTTAATTATATGCTTCTGTTATTTTTATTACTATTTAGTTTAAATAAAGATTTTTCAGATTATAAAATTTGACGTTTAATTAATTTCAGTACATTAGACTTATTTAATTTAATTATTAAGGGGACATTTCTAATTTACATAAGAAAATAAAAATGTGTGTTTTTAAATTCATTTAAATTCAGATTTATTTCAATTAATGATTTAAAACCAAAAAATAAATAAGTGCTGTCAAATGATTAAAATCCCAAATAAAAGCTCTTGTTGGATGTGTACTGTGTTTATGTGTATATATACAAACACACATACAGTAATGAAAATATTTACATGCATACACATTTATATGTTTGTATTATTATATTTTATATAATAGTATAAGATATTTTTCTTAAATATATATATGCATGTGTTTGAATTTGGATATACATATTAAATATACCTAGAACAAATATATTTTGTAAACAAACTTTTTAGATTAATCACAATTACAGCACTAGATAAAACACTAATTTAGAATTAGTTTTTAATTAGTGATAATGATCAGTACATTGTGAAGCTTTTTACACTGCGACCCACAATTTAATACAGGGGCATGAAATATTGATTTTAATTTTAAGTTATTTAATAAAATTAACTGTACTTTAGGTTATATTATCTTAAAGCAGCAGCTAAAATAGTCATTTACCTTTAGCCAAGCAACATCACAAAACCTGCAACAGTATTAGAGTAATATTAATAAATTCTCCTATCAGATCATTTTCACACCAATCGATAACTGAGATGCAAGATGACATGAGTTGCATTTATATGAATCAAAAGAAAATTACATAATATCTGGATGGCGTGAAATTGAACAATGAGTGATCCAAAGAGCCCAGTAAATAAATTATAAATAGTTTTTTACGTATATATCAATGTGTTTTTATGTGGTGTATGTCACTTGGGGTGAAGCTATTTTATAATATTTTGCTTTCGCATAACATTGGTTTAACAGCAGTTGAGTACTGCATATCAGATAACAGGTGATTCAGTCTCTTACCAAAAATGTATGTTGCAGGTCTTGAACTGGTGCCTGTGTTATTCTCTGATGTCAATGAAAACATAATCAAAGAGGAATAGCCTTCAGCAAATGAGTCATGCAAAATCTTCCTAAATTACCACATAGAGAACATAAAAGGGTCACAAAGAGAACGTGTAAATATTGGAAGCTCAGCACAGTATGAGCAGCACTGTACAAGGGCAACATTCAAGACTAAGAATAAGGTGGTTTTAGGGTGAAATATGACTGCAAGCTGTGTTTTTCTGTCTTTATATGCATATGCATTAAATTCCAGTTATTCCAGCCCAATCTAAATGGCTATGCAGGTTTGCCTAGGGATTTCCACATCATTCAAATGAGCACAACTGGGTCAAAAAAAAGACTATGAATATGACGACTTTATTTATTGGCCTACAAAGCTATCAAGACATATGCACTAAATAGATTTTTTTTCATGTGCAATTACAAGCATAACAATTTTATAAAATGTAGATATTATTCATTGCTTCACTTGTAAATGGGAGTCCCAAGAGCCAAATTAACCCCAGTTGAACTCTGGACTGAAACTCAATCTAAAGTGTTCATCGGGGACACAGTGGGTGTTGAAAAGCCAGTCTGCTGTATTTTTGGAAAGTCTGAAGTTAGAAATATATGGCCTACAACTAAAACCGACAGCTCTGAAACTCCTAATCCCAAACCGTTGGTTAAGATAACCTAAAGAATTTGAGGGAGCTGACTACTTTTAAATGGCTCAGGCAGTCGCTGTGGATTTAGCAGAAAGCAAACAGACAAAGACAGGAACAATTAATGGAAGACAGTCCATTCAAGACTTTCTCTGTGTATTATCACCTTTCAGTGTGTAGTGCTCTAGGGTCATCTGGGGTATGCCATAACAGCCATCTTTGTTTGGAAAGAAAGCATTATGATCCTTCCCATCGATCAGCACACTCCAAGCACCATATTTTATTTCAGATCAGTATAATCTTTCAAGAAAAACAAGTGTAACTCTAAACAGCATTAATGAACTGTGTCAGTATAGGAAGTCATGTGTAAAGCAGACGGTTTTTCTTTACAACTGCTTCCAGTGAGGATTTTTACTTGATTGCTTCTGAAAAGAGGTCAAACACATATCTAAGATTATTTTAACCTTTTTGGAAAACATGACAATGAAGAAACAAATAAACAAATAAATATCTAAGCTTTATGTCTAACTAAATCAGACTTTTAGCTGACCTTGTATATTCTGTAACAGTAATCTCAGAAAATGTGCTCTGTGGTCAAATCTAACCATTTTAATGAGACAAAAGAATTTCTATTGGTGTATCACACACAGACTCTAAATAATCCAATCACATATCATTTAGTCCAGTTTATTTGGAGACCTCAAAATAATTTTTGGTCATTTTTCCCCATATATGGACATGTTTGTCAGTAATAGCTGTGATTCTATGGATATTTGTGCTGCAGAAATAGCTCAGAAGAAAAACAGCAATCCAGTAAAACTGTTATGGTATTACCATAAACTGTATGGTATTACAACTTTCTTTCTCGCGTAATTCTCGCGGTGAGACGGAGAGCCACGCTGGCTTTTCGGCGGCCGCGGGGGGGCACCTGGGGGATCGCAAGGTGACTTTGCAGATCGTTTCGAGGGACGAGAGTGCCTGTAGTTCTGTCACTCCTGAGTTCTCGGACCCTGGACCCTTCGCAGCCCTCCTCGGTTCCTTTCTTCCCAGAGGTGCATGAGGAGCTGACCAGGTCGTGGCAAGCCCCATACTCCTCTTGCCATGCCACCTGCTCCTCTCTATCCTCGACGGAGGTGCATCCAGGGGGTACGCGTAAGACCTCATCCGCTCTTGCGGGCTGGGCTTAACACGCCGCCGTGCAGGCTGCTACCTCCCTGCACGCTTTGGCTACACTGTTCCATTAGCACTCGTAGCCCCAAGAAGCGCCCCTGACACGGCAGCCCGAAGGTGATTGTGATTGCTCCTCGGGGGACAGGAACACCTGTGCCCCCACACCCGGTGGAGGGCCGGGAGCGGTATCTTCTACGGAAGAGGAAGCAATCATCCACACCTCTGCGCCCAGTGCTCCGAGATCTCCATCTAACCTCTCTGTTTTTTCCTCAGATGCAGGCCCAGAGCCCTGGATCGCCAGGGAGGGAACCAGCGGAAAAGGTAAGGCCTGTCTAGAGAGGCCAGAGGACGTTCAACCTTCTGGGGCCGGTCCCCTCCTGGTTTCCCACCAGGCTGCCCCACCACGGGCACGGCTGTCACCGTACCCTTGATACCCCTGGCGACTCGGTATGAGGCCTGGTTACAGCTCCCCAACCCTTCACGG
>JAUCMT010000039.1:20728044-20753055 GCA_032357475.1 Enteromius thamalakanensis | reverse complement strand
TAGTTTTCCCAGGAGGTCTCCCATCCAGGTACAGACCAGGCTCAACCCTGCTTAGCTTCAGTGGGCAACCAGGCTTGAGCTGCAGGGTGATATGGCTGTGGCACATGTTCAATCTCCAGGGCTCTCCACAAACTGGTCCAATCAATGCAATCGAAAGCAGATTTAAAGTCGATAAAGACAATGACAAGTGTGTTTACCGCATTGAATTCTTTCCTCCGTTAGCTGACGAAGAGTGAACATTGGGTCAATGCATCCTCGCTGTGGTCTAAATCCAGCTTGTTCTTCCTGACTCGTTTGCTCTCTGTGTTTCTGTAGCCTTGATTGTATGATTTTCACTTTGCTATTGAGAGGAAACTTTGCACTTTGCATCCTCGACTGTCACCTTTCTTCAAAATAGACACAATGATTGCTTTTTTCCACGCCAATGGAACTCGGTCCGAATGCCATACATGTGTTACGAGGATGTGAAGTAGTACTAGTTGTTGTAGTAAAACATCTCCTCCGGCTTTAATTATCTCGGCGGTAAATGCATTGAAGCAACTGTCATGTGATTGGTTGATAATTGCATTAATGAGAAATTGAACAGGTGTTCCTAATAATCATTCAGGTAATTGTAATATATAATTTAGTTTAACTCAGTGATGCAAATCAGAATTTCATCAGCTGTTACCCCAGTTTTCAAACGCATAACATACTTCAGAAATCATTCTAATACAATGATTTATTGCAATGTTTTGCTGCCTAATATATTTGGAACCTGTAACATTTAGTTCAGGAAACTATTGTTTTAATTGTAGTTTTAGTGTAGTTTCTTTTTTTACTTTAAAAAAAGGCCAATCATGTATGATTATCATTTGAGGATTGATACTATAGAAAAGCTATAAAGTTTTTTCATCAGTGTTTTCATCTTGTTTGTATGCCTGAATAAATATGGCATGCAGTTGTTTTAAACTATGATATAAACATCATTCAGTGTAAAATGTGAAAATTGTAATTAATAATCGTAATTACATTTTCAATGGAATAATTGACCATTATGATTTTTGCCATAACGGCGCAGCCCTAGTGTGTGTGTCTGTGTGTGTGTGTGTGTGTGTATATATATGTATATTTAAATAAAAATTGACTATGGATAATCAGTATATGATCCAAAGTAACTAGTAACTAAATGAGTAGTTTTTTTTATCTGCTACTTTTTTTACTCTTACTCAAGTAACTATTCGGACTATTACTTTTACCTGAGTAAATATTTCTTTAAGTACTTTTACTTTTACTTGATTATAGTTTTTTGGTACTCTACCCACCTCTGCAAATACTAAACTAAAATAAAAGGTACTGTGTAACAGCTTCTCTTGCCTCATGTGCCATTTTTCCTCCTCAATTTCCCTAAAATATGCAAGGATAGCAGCTATTAATCAAATTATGATTTGTTTACATGCTGGTTTGTTTACATGTAGCTACCACAATTACTTGCACTTAGGCAGTTTTGCGTGATTTGCCTGGAAGGCTGCAAAGTTGTGAGTTGTGGTTTAAAGTTGTGGCTTGCTGGCTCAAAAACCTGAGATACACAATATGTGCAGAGCAGTGGGTCCCGAGTTGTGCTTTACATGATAGAGTTGTAGCAATTACATGTTCAAAATGTTACATCTTTGTATGCTGAAGCATATAATAAAATAATTTTTATAAGAATAAAAAGTAACAGTAACAGTACTGTGAGCAATATGAAATAAAAGTATATGGTGTGTTTTTAAATTCACAATGTATCAACCAGTTTCAACAGTGTTTTGCTTTGATGTAATGTGTAATCTATTGAAGAGCTGTTGCAACACCCTCAGTGTGTCCTGTGCTGTATGCAGACACTTACGATGTTGAACAGTTTTTAGAACAGTACTTAATAATGTAATTGTTAGCATATGCTGCCTAAAATATGTACAACAAAAGTGCAACCTTTGATGTTGTCTCATATCTAATAATGATAAATAAACATGGAAATATCTCAAACTCTGTGTCGCCACACTCTGTGTGTCACATTCTGTTCCTGTCTTTGTCTCGTGTTCCCCCATGTCTTTGTGTATTTTGGTTTAGTCCTGTCATTTTGGTTTCTCCCTCGTCAGTTTGATTGTTTCACCTGTTTTGTAACACCTGCTCTCACTTTTGCCTTTGATTTCTTTGCCTTTAAATGCCTCTGTCTTTTTGTTGTATTCAAGTCCTGTAAATGTTGTAATGTCACTGTGTTCCTCCGTGTGTAGATTTATTGCTGCCCCGTCAGCCTTTTCTTTGTTTGCTTTTGAGTTTTTGTTAATAAAACTTTTTGCATTTATCTAGTCGTGTCCTCGCTCTTTGCCACACACACGCCAGCGAGCCATCGTTACACTGTGTTTGATGTCATGCCCAGCTAACTGACAATGGAGCAGTTGTGTATTGATGTGATGAGTTTTGTTATTTTATAACTGCAGTCTCACAGTGCCATAGTTAAACTTCTACGAATAAGGAATATGAGTGAATGAATAAACCAACCAACCTTTGCTCAGCTCAGCCTTGGGTTTTAAAAGTAAAAGAAAGAATTTTAAGTTTTAATTGTTAATAAAATAAAATTGTTATTGTTAATAAAAAAAATCATAAATTTGTTTATATTGGACAAATGTTATATTAGAGCTCAAAACTATCTAATGAATTTATGCATTGGCATGTTTAACAGATAAACGTGACATATTCCTCTCCTCTTTCATATTATTATCTATTACTACTAACTAGACACATTTTATTATCTGGTTAAATACAGAAATTTACTCCGCTAACTCTTGCCCTGATAGCAGCCATTGCACGGCTACAGAATGTCAATATGTTCTTAAATCAAGCGGCACATAAGCCATATTGATTTTTGTCAGCTCTATTGATTATGTTACATAATCCCTTTTGTTGCCATTAGGAAAACTTAGATTTAAATGCATGTAATTAGTTTTGTACAGCTATATGAATGTTGCAGATGTATTTCTCCATTTACAACTTGAATGTTAATGTTATATCTTCTAATGAATGGGTTGGAGCTGATGGAGAAAGATACAAGATCCAAGTAACCAGGATAAGTTCAGTAACACACACACACACACACACACACACACAAACTGTATTTTCTATCCACTGCAGCAGTCCTACACCTCACAGAAAACTTTCTTATATCCTCAAGAAACAATTTAGTGTCGTTTTAAGCCTTTTGAATGGCACCACCTTCACATTATAATACCCAGAGTATGTCTTATCTCTATGTCATTATACTAAATTGTGTCTTCATAAACCATGGCACATGTACACATAAACACTCATACAAATCTAATTGTGTGCACACTTCAAACTTGTCTGTGTTCAGAGGTGATGTTGTATCTCTCTGTAGAGCAGAAGTGTGTTTGTGTACATGTCAAAGAGAGATGAGTAACCAGGTAGAGACAGATGTAGAAGGTGCTACACCTCCCCACACAACCAATCAAAGCATTTCCAGCTCTATATAAGAGATCATCTTTGAGAGTCACATTTTTATTTTATTCTAAGGTCCTGATGACACAAAAGTCTACAAGTACAAGGGCACAAATTAGCAGGAGCTAAATTAAAGGGATATCTTTGAAAAATACAGCTGCTGCAAGGTATACAAATGAAATTCTGCATATTTTCCCTCTGATCCAGTTGTGAATAAATAAAAACAATGATAATAATTCCACTTTTTTTTGCAGACTAACAGGTACTGCAATCATGGCGCCTATTTTACTGAACAGATTGGGAAATGAACACAGCGATTACATTCAGTAAGAAAACTGTATTTTACTCAAATCAAACTTATTTAAATAATCAGAGAAGTTTGCAATAAATTAAGTTAATAAGATCACATAAAGGGTGCATCACTGCATCAAGAACACGTGTTATGTGTCACAGACCGGTGGAGTATGTGAAGAACCCTCATCTGGACAGCATGGAAGAGGACATCTTGTACCACTTCAACTTGGGCACCAAGACCCATGACCTGCCCCAGATGTTTGGAGATGTGAAGGTGTGTAAGTCCTGACCAAACAAGAGATAGACAGCAGATTAAAGGTTAATTTACATTTGAGTAGACTTTAAGAAAGATAGGAATGTTCTGAATTCTGGTCGCTCTTCAAATGATGTTTTTGACACACCGGATTCAGATTATATATATATAATGTAAACTATTGTATCTTCTAAAATGGGCTAAAGTAATAAATAAGAAACTTTAATTCAAGCCACATTCATTTTTTATGGACAGATATGTCAAGAAATAAGTTGTCTGAGACTAAAGTCAGTTACAAAGTTCAGACATAATTGACGAAGGTCATAAAATAAAAAAAAATTAAAAAGAGGCATGTAAGAACAAGACCCAACATATATAAAATGTGAATTAATTACACTTTTCACACAGAAAAAGACTGGTCAGGCTACCATGATGAAATGGTTTGATTGATTTTGCTACAATTGTCTTTCTGTAGTTTGTCTGTGTTGGTGGAAGTCCCAATCGAATGAGATCTTTTGCCCAGTTTATCCATGAGCAGCTGGAGCTGCCTGGCAAAATGGAAGACATCACAGATATCTGTGAGGGAACGGACCGGTATTCCATGTATAAAGTGGGACCTGTGCTATCCATTAGTGTGAGTATCTCAAATATGAATTACCTTTGTGTTTACATTAGAGATTATCACGTGCTTGCAAATTAATTTGAAGATCATGTCATGTCTGGGTATGTAAAATCTGCACTGAAAATGAATATTGAGTCAGTGGTACTGCTAATACTGCTAAAGGTGCATATTAACAATGAGGTGTGGAAATTAATTAGAAGTGTTTAGGATAGCTGTAAGTTCTGCTTTATGGATTTGAAATCCATTAAACCTACAAACTACATTGAACACATAATTCATCATAGTGGCATAGCCCGCAGACACGAATCATGCTTTAACTTGTTGAAAATAGCTGTATTGTTCCTTTTCTAAGGAGCTGGAATGTGTAATCTTTCTTAGCAGATTATTTAAGCAAAGTTTTGTAAAGAAAAACAAAAACATCTGATTACTATAATTACTGTTGTTCAAGCATTCATCTGATTTTTTAGACCCCATTCCTCTGGAGGCGTATACATAGATATAAATATATATAGTTAATAATGTCTTCATATGTGTATTTTTGTGCAGATAGAACTGGTGGTCAGACTCATATACGGATAGGCTATATATCTAAAATATTAAATGGTTTGGTGAAACAATATCTTTGGCTTACATCATATCATTTAATATGTACTGTAGTGTACTTTTTCCACTAGCATCATGTGTATTTTTCAATGTCTCTGACAGCATGGCATGGGTGTTCCCTCCATCTCCATCATGCTGCACGAGCTCATTAAATTGCTCTATCATGCTCGTTGTCGTGATGTCATCATCTTTCGCATCGGCACGTCAGGAGGAGTCGGTGAGCACTTGTTCCTTTTGAAATACATCACCCAAGCGTTTTTAAGTTGAATTGCTGTAACATTAAGCAGCCAATAATTCAAACTCTGAAATATTATATATCAGACCTTAATACTGCTGGATGCTGGGGGGCATGTATATGTATGGGTTTGCTGCCCTAAAAAAAGACCTTTTTCCATTGAATGCACAGGTCTGTCTGCAGGCACCGTAGTGATCACAGATAAGGCTGTAGACTCATTCTTCAGGCCACAGTTTGAGCAGGTGGTTTTAGGAAAGGTAATCATCAGAAGCACAGAGCTAGATGAAGATGTGGCCCAAGAGCTGCTGCAGTGTTCCTCAGAGCTTCCAGATGTTCCCACCGTTATTGGAAACACAATGTGCACGCATGACTTCTATGAAGGTAAAGTAACTGTTTTCTGTCTTGTATTGTTTAGTTTTTGTTCCTACTGTATTGGGTCACACGAGTCAGTAGTGATGTGAGGGTCATGGGTTTGATGCCTAGTTAAAAGGTTAGCTCAAACAATAATTCTGTCATTAATTACTCATCCTCATGTCGTTCCAAACCCATAAGACCTCATATTAACATATTTTTGATGATATCAGAGAACCATCCGCCTCTCCATAGACAGCAACACAACTCCAGAAATAATTGCACAATAAAAACCAAATAACATCATTTAACTCTACCCTTATTCTCCTGTGACTTACGTCTTAAGCCATTTCAGAGACCATAACAATGTAGGCGTACACTTTCCTCTAGACACAAACAGCTGCGTGTGCTTTCACCTGGATGTAAACCAGGCTGATTACACCAAAAATGTTAAAGCTTGCGAATGCATTGCGTTGTAGAATGGCAGAAGATGCAAGTCACAGGAAAATAGTGGTAGAGTTAAATGATGTTATTTTGTTTTTATTGTGCAAAAATGGTATTCTCATAGAACACAAAACTAAAGTTGATCACTGATGTCACAGTTTCTGGACCTGGGACCATTACAGTTGTGTTGCTGTCAGGGTGTAGGGTCAGATGGCTCTCTGATATAATATATAAAAATATCTGATATAATATGTAAAAATATATCATTTTTAAAGCTGTTGGAAAAGACCACCTTCAGTGGTTGTCAAACCCCTCCTGGGGACCACATATGTTGTCTTGCAGATTCTACTAATGAGCTGATGAGTTCAATCAGGTGTGTTAAATGAAGGAGACATACAAAATACGCTGTGGTTGGGGGTCCCCAGGAAAGGACTGAGAACCACTGCCTTATTTAACATGTCAGACTCGGCTACCAATAGCTTTAACTCAGACTGTTTTTAGATTATGGCCTCTTACACGTCATTAATCACAAGCACAAAGCAAAACAGACATGCTTTCGAAGACTAAAAAGTTTTAAAAATTAAAAATTTTTCTCCATCATCACTTCTTGTACCTGTTGCAGGTCAAGGGCGACTGGACGGAGCGCTGTGCTCGTTTTCCACTGAAGAAAAACTGGAATATCTGAGAAAAGCCAGCGAAGCAGGCGTCAGGAACATTGAGATGGAATCCACTGTCTTTGCTGCCATGTGTCGTGTCTGCAATCTGAAAGGTAGTTAAGACCTTTACTTTGTTTGTTTTCCTCATCACCACTATAACCGTACCAGAGGAAGCAGCTTTGCCTCATGAAAAGAAAAACAACAACAGAATTTTTATCTTGTCAAAAAGTCATACTTAAAGTCATTTATTAATTTGCGTTTGTCTGCAGCTGCAGTGGTGTGTGTGACTCTGCTGAACCGGTTTGAGGGGGATCAGATTTCTACACCTCACGAGGTTCTCCTGGAATATCAGCAGCGACCGCAGTGCCTTGTGGCTCATTTCATCAAGAAACGCCTCAGTCTCATTACATAAAGTCCTGTAATGAACATCTGCAATGTACATAATACTGTTCATAGTGTGTTTGTGTTATTTAAAGATTCATTCTTGTTCCTAAAACAACCCAGCTGACTGCTTTACATATCATCCCCTAATAAACGCCTCACTTCACTAGTTACTAATGCTAGTACTAGTACTAATAAAACTATACAGTTTGATTTTTACTTGGAAACCAAGAATATGACTTAAATTATATTTATGGAGAGTTTTCACACTGGCCTGTAAAATATATTGTGTTTTATTATTTCTGTTATTCTAAGCATTGTGTTTGTAGTAACATTGTTAGGGTAGCTTTGGTGTTTAAATAGAAATAAACTAATCTAATCTAAATAAAGGTATATTTCAAGTTTATGAAAAGAGTCATGTGGGTTTGTACATTAACACTTGCTACATTTTTATGCAGTATAACAAACTCTAAAATATTTTGGAAATGCTGGCTTCTGTGTTTCCCAAGGCTTCATGCAGGTTTTAAAAAGTGTTGTGGGTCATAGTCTCATTTCTTACCACTAAATACGTATCTAAAATATGAAGCCAGTCACTGACCATGTCAAAAAGAACTAAAGCCTACTTTCCTGTCTGTAAAATTCCATAAATATAAGCCCATAAAGTTATCTTTTCCATAAGCATGCTGATCATATCATGAAGAATTAAAGGGTTAGTTCACCCAAGAAATTCTGTTATATTGCAGCCATACGCTAAAATAATTTAAGTTAAATTTAAATCATTACATTTCTCCTCATTAATGTACACACAGCACCCCATATTGACAGAAAAATTTTCATTGATTTGACATCAACAGAATTGTTGACATTTTTGCAGATTTATTAAAAAAGAAAAACTGAAATATCTCATGGTCCTAAGTATTCAGACCCTTTGCTCAGTATTTAGTAGAAGCACCCTTTTGATCGAATACAGCTATGAGTCTTTTTGGGAAAGATGCAACAAGGATTTGGGGATTCTCTGCCATTCCTCCTTGCAGATCCTCTCTAGTTCTGTCAGGTTGGAAGGTAAACGTTGGTGGACAGTCATTCTTAAGTCGGAGATGCTTGATTGGGTTTAAGTCAGGGCTCTGGCTGGGCCATTCAAGAACAGTCACAGAGTTGTTGTGAAGCTACTCCTTCATTATTTTAGCTGTGTGCTTAGGGTCATTGTCATGTTGGAAGTTAAACCTTTAGCCCAGTCTGAGGTCCTGAGGACTCTGGAGAAGGTTTTTGTCCAGGATATATCTGCACTTGGCTGCATTCATCTTTCCCTCGATTGTGACCAGTCGTCCTGTCCCTGCAGCTGAAAAACACACAAACAGCATGATGCTGCCACCACCATGCTTTACTGTTGGGACTCTGCAATAAAGCCCCGACTGGTGCAGGGCTGCAGTGATGGTTGACTTTCTACAACTTTCTCCCATCTCCCGACGGCATCTCTGGAGCTCAGCCACAGTGATCTTTGGGTTCTTCTTTATCTCTCTCACCAAGGCTTTTTCCCCCCGTTGGCTCAGTTTGACTGGACGGCCAGCTCTACGGAGGGTTCTGGTCGATCCAAACATCTTCCATTTAAGGATTATGGAAGCCACTGTGCTCTTAGGAAACTTACATGCAGCAAAAAGTTTTTTGTAACCTTGGACAGATCTGTGCCTTGCCACAACTGTCTCTGTGCTCTTCATGACTCTCATTTGGTCTGACATGCATTGTGAGCTGTAAGGTCTGATATAGACAGGTGTGTGGCTTTCCTAATCAAGTCCTAGTCAAAGTGTTTTTTTCTATGTTTTGTCTAAAACCCCATTACAGTTGGTTTAGGGGTGGGGTTAAGTTTAGGTCATTCGTACAAATTCATATGAATTAGCAACCTCGTAAAATATGTACGAATTGACGTGATATCAGGTTTTAATATAGACATATATTATTAAAAGATCATACAAGAAATGTGCATTGTGCACAAGTGATGCTTCATATAAAGTTTAATTATATCAGCAAGCCTTCAATATGTTATTTAATTTGAGCTATACTTATTATTAATTTTTAAAAATATATTACTTTCTAATTTTTTTTTTACTAAGGGTGTCAAACTAATTCAAATTCAATCAACATTTACTCAAACTCAAGTTGTTTAAAATGTTCCATGTGTCCATACACTGAAAGACATTGTTTAGAGATTTTAGGGATCTTTCATGTCCCACAATTCAGTAAAGTTATTTACAGACAGCATTATTTGGCAGGGCACCCAAGTATTATTCCTAGCACACATATACTCAGAACTCAGAAGGTTGTGCACATCTGAATGATTTTTATAGCTCCATTTTATTCCAAAAACACAGATGCTTCATAGATGATGTAGCAGCAGCGTATAGTCACAATTTGCTTGGCTGGAGCCAGTGGGGCTGAAGCAGTTAAGAGGTCCCGCGTCTCTCTGTTATTACTCCAATAAGCCATGCTTATCTCCGGGATGGTGTCAGAAAATGGCACGAGCCTGCAGACCCCCCTTTATTCACAAGGAACTCATAAGGAAACAGTCTCACTGCTGCAGGCTATAGGCTGCTCTCACTTATGCTCTGCAGATCAACCACCAGCCACGCTGATGGATGTCTTGTATTCACGGCAACAAAACAGTACAAAGTGTTAAGTCAACAAAGATTTTCAGCATGGAACGAAATCATAGTCAACAGGCTGCTTTTCTGAAAAAAGCTATAAAATATAAAACAAGCAAACATTTATATTTATATTCATATTTCTACGTTAAAGGAATACTTGTAGTTAATTCATAGTTCGTTATTAGAGCTGTAAAGTTGCTCCTATCAGATTTTTCATTCACTTTAGGGTTTATGGTGTTTAAAAACTGAACATTAACCTTAATAAATGCTCTCGTTCACTTCTGCCAAAATACTCATATAAGTCTAATCAATTTTTGTGGTAATCACATTATGCCATAACTGCTGTCAATTAAGTTTAACTTGCATCGAACACAAAATGTGTGCATCCAGAAATGAGTGCTGTACAAAACAACTAGAAAGAGCCCTTTAAGAGTTAAATACATTCTGCTGCAGCTTGCCATTCATTTGACTTCTGACACCAGAGTCACTATAAATGCCACACATTCCATGCGCATGAGGTCATTTTGATTGGACACACATGTTCTAACAGTATCTGCTGTCTCATTGCAGCCAAATCATATCTGGGGGATAAACAAGATGCATCTACAGCTATGTTGCATTTCAAAGCAATCACAGCATATTAGTGTAATGACTGAAAAATAGCCACTAAGCACATGTTTTGCATTTCAAACGTACATGTGCAATGCAGCTTTTTAATTACAAGATGACCCCACCTGACTTTATAAACTTCGAGCTGGGGTTTCAAAGGCAGTCGAAATTCACGATGGATGATGGGAGAACCTCAAATGTTTTCCATTTAAATATCATATTTTATACAGTGATGCAAGTGTTTTATATGAGTGTTACAATAAGAGTTTAAAATGCATGCTATATTCATGTTATATTATAATACATAATATATACATGCTGTCTCAAAAACACATTTTTTGTATCAAGATGCTTCAACAATGCTTCAATGAAAAATAAATAATCTGTCATCATTTGCTCATGTCATTGCAAACCTGTTTGAATTTAACTTTCTTCTGTGGAACACAAAAGTATTTCAGATTTTATTTATTTGTCAATACAAGAAAGTTTGTTTATTTTCTCTTGTGCTTTATAGAAATTACTGTTAAACCTGTATATATGTATTTTATTCTGTATTCCAATGTTTGGCAATCGCATAACAAATGTCATGCCAATAAAGCAACTTCAACTTGAAGTATAGCATTTTGGAATCACATAAAGATGACAATTTTTATTTAATCAAATTGACCCTCCACTCCAAGATTGTTATTTTTGATTATTTTTTTTGTTTATTTGAGGCTCATAGTGCTAATTAAGTAAATTCTGGACAGGTTAAAAAAAGAAAATTCAAATGTTCTTTCCTAATAAAAATTGAAAACTCCTTTTGCAGCTGTGATCATTTGTTTTATGTACGGTGAAGCTTTCCAGCAATGCAACATGATCTAATGTTTGCACAACATCAAGCTTCATTTGAGTATTCTTTAATGCAGTTTGTGTACAAATCTAGTTACACCAAAAGACGAACCGAAAAAAAGGAGGTAATTTAAAAAACCTGTTCTGAATATTTCTGACATGTAAAAATTCTTTTTTTTTTTTGCAGACAAGTAAACAGCCTGACCTTTTGACACTAAAAAACAAACTTAATCCCAGAGTGACCGTGGTTTACGTGCGCTAAATAAACACGCAGAAATTCTGAAGTGCTGAGTCAAAATTCATCTGGAGGAGCGAATTCAGTCACGGATCATAAATAAAGGGCAGAATTGAATTAAATCAAGATGCGAACAGAAAATGCGGTCACAGATTAAGAATGAATAGTAAAGGGACAGTTAACACAAAGCAGATTATGAAGTAAGTGCTAAAAATAATTCATATGCACAAACCCGTCTCATCTTCACAGAGTTTGAAACCACCCCCTGGTGCCTAACCCAGGCCAAGCGAAGCATCAATCATTTATGTTTTCAACAAACAAGAATCTATTGGCAGCAGACCACACATATTTTAATCCAACAATTTATGGACAAATTAATAAATTCATAAGATTAGCTTGGTATATTATCTGATCAGCTCTTTCTTGGATTGACAGGGGCAACAGATCGGAGCAAAGGTTTTTTTTCTCCAAACAATGAAAGGTGTCAGAAAGAATGAAATTGGGTTTTTGAAATGTCATCATCTGTTCTGTGAGAAGCTCTGATGGAGTTGTCCCTGGATCGTGCGGCATGTCCAGCGTGGCCCCTTTGCAGATGGATGTTCAGGTGTTCTCTGTGGGGTCTAATTCATTTCATGGTCAGAAGTAAGGAATGTATGAACACAGATTTCTATGGCCAGAATTTTTCGCATTCTAATTACTGTTATTTATTCGCTGCAATTAAATCTATAACTAAAACTATAATCATGCAAGAATTATGCTAATTCCACTAAGGAACTGTTAAAATGACAGTTTACTCACCCTCAGGTCTTCCAAGATGGTAGATGAGTTTGTCTCTTCATTAGAACAGATTTGGTGAAATGTAATCTTAATTTACTTGCCCACCATGGATCCTCTGGAGTGAATGGGTGATGTCAGAATGTGAGTCTAAAAAGCTGATAAAAACATAATTTATCTTCAAGTAATCTACACGCTCCAGTCTATCGATTGACATTATTTTCAAGTCAAACGTGAAAATTTCATTACTGATTCAGATGATTTTTTCACTGTAGAATGCAATATTAAAGATACAGAAAGTAACTTTCAGACTTTAGTTTTCTTGCGAACACACCGCTTTTTGCTTCATGAGGAGTTGACGGATGGGCTAGTGTCATGTGGATTGCTTAAGAATTAATGTGATTTTTTTTTCAGCCAATTAAGCTCTTAATCTGACGGCACCCATTCACTTCCGAGGATGCATTTGTGAGCAAGTGATGTAATGATACATTTATTTCAAATCAGTTCAAATGAAGAAACAAATCTGGGTAATTTTTCTTAGCTAATTTAGATTTTTGGGTTAGGAATTCCCTTAAAGATCCAAAACGCGTATCGCAATGTCACTGTTTTTAACTGAACATCTGACGAAGCAGGTGTAGCTCCAAGGAACATGTATCACTTGTTTAAACATTAGACATGTGTGTGTGTGCAGTCCTTCATATGTTCTCAGAAAGTTTAAACTACAAGCAGAAACACAGATAACTGGAATCCTGTCACGTGTAACATCAGCGAATCTATCAGACTTTTGTGCTTTTTACACCCTTTTTTATGACAGTTAGTTACCACCAGGCCTTTGTTCAAAATAAATGAATTGACAATGATTTGTAATATTGAAACATTAATATTAGTATTAGTGGTCATTCTTAGGTCATTACGGTTGTGTAGATTGGAAAAGTAACCCCAAAATAACCCTAAATAAGGAATGCCGTCTCACTTTACTTCCTGAACACTCATTGTTACAGGATTTAACCATTCATCTTAAAAATATTCTAAGTAAATTAAATGAAATAAAAAACATATCTGATTTTGACAGAATCCTGTTGTAACTTCCTCTTGAATTTGTACTGATGGTAATAAGATACAATTAGCATGTGTTGCAAACCTTTCAATAGACCTCCATGAAAGCATGAAAATGAAAAGATTCCTGTTGTACAAGATAAATAAGAACAGTTTCATTAAATCCATGTGTAAAGATTCTTTATAATAACGATTACATAAGCAAAATCAAGGGTTAAATAGTGCAACTCATTGACTTCTACTAATATCACCACAAAAAAAGATAAGAAGCCAAGAACCAAAGAACTAAACTCAAGTAATGAAGTCCCCAAAGCAAAATTTGTCTGTGCACTGCTCATACCCAAGAAAAAATCTCTGAATTGTTGTGTCCTGATTACTGATGCATAGTCTGGCTACAATATTAAGATTGCATAAAGAGGAGCATGTGTCATCGCTCATCTAATCATTCACTAAGTTTGTAAAAATGCAGTGGAAAATATTTTATTGGACTTTCAGAGCATGTCGCATGATATGCTGGTTAATGGCAAGTGTTCTAATAAACACACCCTGAACAGATTGAGTGTGACTTTGTAAGACACAGTACACCATCAACTCCGTAAATAAGCTGAGTTTGACTTGTTGCTAGGTTATTGCTATGTGGTCACTATGATGTTCTTGGTGGACATAAGAGCACTTTATCTAATGGCTGAAGCCAGAAGAAGCCCTTCCTGAATGCATGTACTTTTTAGAAAAAGAATCGGCCCATTTATTTTCAAAAGTGTCCTCTAGTACTAACCACATTATCTCAGGACACAGCACATTCATTTACAGTGCATTTTTCCATGCTGGTTATTCCGCTGCACAACTCTGTTGGCATACATTACAGGCAATTTGTCTGTCAATTATTAATCAGCTAAACGCTAAAAGGTGGACCTCTGGACCAGGAGAATGCTGGCATATAAAAAACAATGAGAACATTTATTTGTTGTTTAAATAATTTGAATTGTGCAGGGGCTCAATTCAAGCAGACCAAAGAAAAGCTGAGGGCATACCTATACAGTTCTCTTAGCAGTTCTCTAAGCATCCTAACCCAAGAAATATGATTAAGTGCAGTTCATAATTCGTAACAACATCCTGTCCCACATAAAAGTCCATTCTTGTAAAAGACAAAATGCATGATTATAAACTGCATGGCATAGATATAATGTCACACATGGCACCAGATGAGCGCTAAAACAGCTATGCATGATAGAACATGAGCACCAGCACAGCAGAAAATGATTCTGATGATGACGGATGGTTGACCATCAGGGGATCATGTTTACGTTTCCAAGAATCATTACTTTAGGTATTTACTCTTAAAGCCTAATACTTGACTTCACATAAGTGATCCACAGCGTCTTTACAATCAGATTAAGCACAATGACTGACCAATCAAAAGTGTGCAATACCAGCAACTGTGAGTAATAAAAATCCAGACAATAATAGCTAGAAAAATGCCACGGAAGATTACATGTAAGTGGTTCCAGAGAGCAAAAATGCCTTCGAATTGAAGTGATGATGTGACTCAAACACAAAACAGAGAAAAGACAAGCATTATTAAGTGCAAGAACAGCCAAAACTAAAAAATTACTGTAGCATTTATATACATTATAGTTTACCAAGCGCGTTAAGATATTAATTCTTCGGAAAGTCATTCACCTCTCCTTCAGGTGATGCTTCCCAGAAAGCTGCCAGTTAATTACCTGAAATAAAGGGTTTGAATCATCCACAGTTCCTGTTAGCCTGCTGTTTGAAAGATACACATTTCGGAAAAGGTAGTTTTCCCGAGAAAGTTTGGGACTTTTTGCTGCTAGGAAGTCATTTATGAATGCCAAAACATTCAAGTTTTGGTTAAGCAAGTTATGCATCCTTGACAATACGAAGTCTAAACAAACACCAGCTGAAACCGTACAACTCAATTTAGATTGTCTTCCATCTTAAATGTCACATTTTATGTATAACTGTGGCCTCAATTGTTATATTTTTATTTGTGAGACTAATAAAGCCAACTATAGATATACTAGCGATAGTCTATACGGAATTCTGTAATCAAAGAACTCAAAGAAGGACCCAGAAGAGCTAATCTTGAAGTCATGATCAAAACTCCCTTGATCTTTTGATATATGACGGTTATTGTGCTGTAAAAATTATTCTGTACGTTTCTCAAAACTCAAAGCTTTCCTGTTAGTCGGAATTCGAATGATAAACTTAATGAAGTGCCTGTCTACGTCAGTAAGATCTTGGTCCTTAGTTAACTTCATTGTAACGTGCACTCAAGGCAAAATTCGGTCAAGGATTTTCAGAAAGACTGAAACTAAAAGATGCTGTGCTGACTGAATCACTCCACTCAAGTTTTTATAATGCAGTCTCTACTGTTTTGTCTGTTATTACAAGTATTTATGCATTTTGTAATCTAAATCACTGGAGCGTCTATTTGTGAAGGATGTAGACTGCCAAACAAACCCAATTATAGCAGTGGACGTTAACGTCCGAGTCTAAAATCTGCCACAACTATTCAAACAGACGAGTGGTTAAAAAAACAGAAAAAATCACAATTATTATGTTATTTTAAATGTAAAAATCATCACTGCGTTAGCTACGGAAAACTTTTCTTTATCTGTACATCATTAATAACAATATACATTTCCTTTAAAAGCAAAACAAAGACGTGGATTCACAGATAAAACAATAAATGTATTGTTTTAATACAAGTATTGGTATCTCATATAATCAAATCAGAGCATAATTTTGCTCATAGCAGAAAAAACTCAAAAATTTAACAGACCTGCTGTGGTAACCGGCAGGCCACATAAACGCTTCCACGAAACAGAGTTGAAATAACCACACTTCTAAATCTGTTAGTGATTTCTCTTTGAGCACGAAAACAGAGTTCACACCATGCAAAGACTGATAGTAAAAAAAAGATACGACCCACTTGTTTTGAATCAAATCCACTGGATCTCCACCAGGGGCTGGTTATAAAATCAGCCTGTGAGGAGTTATATTCATTTTGATGCACAGATTATTAACTAATAAATAACATGTGCTGCCTGAGAATGTCATTACATTAAAACACTTACATAATACACTATATACAGGACACCCGATAGTAATAAAAAAAAAAGTTCCAAGCAGATAACATGCTGAGAACAGAATGGATTTTGCATAAAATGTCACAACGGTTTTGCGATGCATTACTTGGCAAGTGTAAACAGGAGAGCATGTATGTCATGACATGGGGATGTGATGAGATGTGTCATTTTCATGGAGGAGATTCTCTTCCTGAGGCTTAAAATAATTTGTGGCTGTCTGTATTCATTGACTTGATGATGTTGCAATAACAAGGCCTCTAGGGGACTTGCCCCATCTGCTTGGAATACACCCTCATTTTTCTCAGTCGAGCACTCAAATAACCAAAGTCTGGTTTCAACCTGCTTCAACCACATTTAACAGCTGGTAATGTACACAGAGGGGGGGATAACATATATATAATCACTCTATTACTGAAAAAAGGAAACACATCACAGCTGAGCTGTCATGCTTACGTTAAAACCTGTGACCCCTGAAGAAGTTCACTATGGACGTCATACTTTGATGCTGTTAGAATTCAATTCTGGTTTATTCTAGCCTTCGTCCTGATACTGTATTATTTTTTATTCTAATCACCACACTATATCAATCCCTCCCTACTTCCGTTGTTTTCTGCAGCATGATAGAAAACCACAGATGGATCCAGACTGTCAGTTTGTCACTTACACTAAGGCTATAAGACTGTGAACATCTGAGCGCGAGCACAGCAGATTGCGCTTTATCGTTCCAGAACACTCGGTACCTTAAAAAAAAAAAAAATTGACACTGTGTTTCTACTTGGTTCAGATAAAAAGTGGAGAGGGAGAGGCTTTGCTCTGGCTTAAATATAGAATTGGGTGTAGTTGAACTCAATGGAAACTGGTAAGAGTAGAGTTGTCTTTCCTGAGCATGTCTTCACTTGGCGGAAAACATTTCCAGCAAACCTTATGAAACACTTAACATAATGTTACCATAGTCACGCAGCCTATTTGCAATTCTATTGTGCCTAATGTGCCTAAAAACCAGACACAACTGTGTACAACAGTAGCATTTATATATATATATATATAGGTAAAAACTACATGTTAGATGACAGTAAAAGCATTTATAATGTCACAAAATATTTCTTTTTATATTTCTATCATTGTTTCCATAATATATTAGGCAGCCCAACTGATTTTAACATTAATAATACTAATATTAATATTAAGTATTACCAGTATTATCAAGTATTATTAAATATTTCTTGAGCAAATCAATATATTAGTATGTTTTTGTAGAATCTTGTAAAACTGAGGATGCAGAAGTAATGATATTACACATTAAAATTTATTAAAATTTAATTTTATTAAAATATATTTTAACATTATTTTACAATATTTTTCAAAATAACATATAAACATATTTTTTAAGAAAATATGTTTCTAAAACGTATCTAACTAATCCCAAACTTGGTATAGCATATAAATTGTATATAATGAATAGAATTTATAAATATATATATATATATATGGAAGGAACATTTTACAATTCAAAGAGAGAAGAACCAAATCACATTTTTTGGGATGAGCAAAATATTTGAGCAGGATAATTATAATCTACAGTTTTTCAGTCTCTTCAGTTACAAATGTGGGCATGTTCTATTCACAAATTATGTTGGCAAAGCCTCTGGTGTCATTTTAGCTGTAGTCGATATAGAAATCATTAATTCCACATTCCTAACTTGTTAACAAAATGTGTAGGTGGCTGGAATGTGTGAGGGCTTGTACGGAGTCATTATCCCAAGGACAACATCTCCCAGTCACATCATTTGAAATAAACTGGATCACCAATTAGATGTGCATTCCAGATGCTTCGCAGGAAGTTAATCATCAGATGTTTACAAGGCTGATTCTGAAGCATATTTGTCTGGTAAATGAATCTTTCCATCTACAATTCTGTCTGTCCATCTTCAATTTAAAACCTCTCCGAGTCTGACCCTGTGAATACAGACAAGCAGGAGATATGAAAATAATTCAGAACCAAAACAAATGGTGTCATCTAATTAAAAACAATATTACAGGAATGCTGAAGTAATGATTCCTCTCAGGGGTTGTATTCCATCCTTTTAAGACAGGGCATGTAAAGTTGTTGGCTAGTTTAAAACAGGGATGTGGCTGCTATCACTCAAAACTCCCGCCCCTTCCCACCCCCTGTAAAGTATATAAAGCACTTAGGTTTTTCTGTGAAACTCAGACCATTAGCAGTGTCACAGCTGAGTACTCATCCCCAGCCAACCAAGCTCTGGATGCTACTTGAAAATACACAATAATACGGACTTCACCATCACCACTTTTCGAGTCAGTTCTAGAGACCGACTGAAATTATCAGGTATGTTTTCTTGGTTTGCAATTCTGTGGATTTTTGGCTTTGGTGACCTCAAAGGTCAAAAACATTTCTTTATGGCAAGACATTGTCAATGCTACTAAGGTGCACTTGACTCCACAGACAAGCATAAGACTTAATACTGGGAAACGGCATGGTTGAGCAAAACTTTACCTCTGTGTAACATTGAAAATAAATGAATGACTAGTGTGGAGTCAACCAGGAACTGAAAGATCACACCATTTGGACGTTCAGTACTCATGAAGTGTGAGGAGAGGAAATTAGCATGCTTTTGGTATGACTAATTACATTTCTGCATGTTCTTCCACAGTTTCCATTCACAATGAACTCGGTGCTTCAGAAGGCTTTCCTGTGGTGTGCGCTGACAGCTCTTCTGCCAAGCATCACGAGTGCAAAGCCTCTGAATACGGATGGTTTGAGAAGGTACGTTCATGACTGAACCGCCCATCTCATTCAAAATGCCCTGGTTTTGAATCAAATCTAATGGTTTTTTCTTTTGTCATCGGCAAGGCTCAGCGTTTGCCTTCCGGGTAGGGTGAGGAGAGAAGTCCACAGCTTGTCCGAGAGGAGCGAGAGCGAATCAGCAGCTTTGCTGACTCAGAGGAATGGTGCTACTAAGTCATTTGTACCACAGCACAGGTATGTCACGTTCTTTGATTATATAGATACATGTGAAGGTCAAACTGACGAATGATTTTCATTAAAAGGAAACTGTTTATCATTTCATGAACATTTTGGGAATGCAACTTTTGAATGTTACTTTGAAACAAATAATAACATTTAAAATGTTAGTCGAATATCCAACTATAAAAAGGTTTTAGAAAAGACAGTTGAGCACATTATTAAAGACAGGATCTAGCAGGAGAACTAACTGCTTTCTGTTTCTCTCCAGGAATGTGAGGGTAAAGCGTACAGAGCCTGCCTACTCAGTCAAAAGAGTGGAAAGAGCGGGCTGTGTCCTGTCTACCTGCTCGGTGCACGAACTGGCCCACCTGTTGAATATAATCAACACAAAGACGAACAACGCCCCTCTTGATAAGCTCGGCTCAAAGGGCTATGGACGGAGGCGGAGACGCTAGCTCCATCAAACCTCCCCGCGCTAACTTTCCACGAAGGCCGTCTAAAGCTGGCATGGGTTCAATCTCTCCATTAAAGGACAACCCAGGAACACCTCTGCGGTTTGTCCAGAGCCTTTTCTTTCTATTGGCTCGGTTTACTGAGATACTTCTGATACTACCTTTGCTGAACATTAGTGTACTCTCTTCAGGCACAAAGGAGAAACTGGAGCATCCTTCTCTCCATCCTCTGCCTGATGGGTTGGACTGAGAAGGATTCAGGTCACTTAAAGTGGTTGTGGAAAATAGGAATGCTATCAGTTGGGGGGGGAAATTGCACACACACACACACACAAAAGAAAAGAAAAAAAAGTGTGGGTCTAAGGCAATACAACACCGCGGTCAATGCTCTGTGCATGTGTTTAGCATTCTTGTCATTCAAATGGAGCTTTGGGACTTGACTCTCTGTCTCTTCTGCAGCACTGATGCGCCCCCTGCTGGAGGAAGGAAGAAACAGCCTAGAACTCTGGCCAGCCCAAACTTACATTGAAAAGGACGGGGAGAGAATAGCAAGACGAGGGCAAAGGAAAGGATAACTTTTATGACTTATCAAGCTATTTACCTTGGAGGACCAATGATGAAGAACGGAGAGAGAGAGAGAGAAAGAGAACTTTTTACGGAAGAAATTATTGTGTTGTCCTCAAGGACATCCACATACTTGAAGACTGATTTAAATATACTGTGGGAGCTGTGCAATATTTCACTTTAATATTATGTAGTCTATTATTATTGTGTACAAAAATGTATATTAAGAAAATACCATATCTTAAAAGTTCATATTTATATCTATTCCGTACGTGTAGCCTATTCTTAAGAAACTATTGTATAAGAAAAGGGGCATCTATAGTTTATTTTGAAATAATATTTCGTTTATCCTATAAGTTTGTATCTTTATAATGAGAATGTTTTCCCAAATGAATCATTAAATAATGTGACATGTTAATAACCTATTAAACTCCATCAAGAGTGAGTAAGGAAAATTTGTCTGTGTTATTTTCATTATTTCCATGGCGGTACTTTACCTTGAAAGAAACCGTAGTAATTCAATATAAAGTGGACCGAATGAACTTTTAAAACTGTGATGGAATCTAAAATGGTGAACTGAAATTACAGTTGTAATGGCTCATTTCTTTAAAACAATAAAGTTTCGCTTTTCAATTGCTGTGACTTAAATTAAGTTCACACTATAAAATAAAAAATAGCTAAAATATCTTCAAACAAAAAACAAAAAAGTTTAATTTAATGGTCTGTGGGAAAAATAAGAACTACAAGAGTTACATTACAAATCCGGCAGAGGGCGCTTTCCCTTCAATTATCATACACAAGTATAACACATTCATCGTAATTTAAAAATAGCAAAGGGAGGGGTAGAAAAATGTAGAACACCCATAAAATCAAAGTAAAGATAATTCAACTGCCGCTTAACCTACAGATAAAATGTCAGTCTTGTAAAACATCGTTCGTGTGTTGAGCTGTGAGTCAAGCGAAACAGACCACTTCCACATCATCTTTCTAATTAAAATAAAAAAAATGAAAATCTGCATTTAAAAGAATTGCAATTCTCAAAAATATGCTCAAAATAATCTCCACCCACGTGACGAATCGGCGGCGCTCATCCACGCGCGAGACTGTGGCGTCTGTGGAACGTATGTTTATATGAATAAAATTTTAAATGCGACACAAATAAGCCTGAAATGTAGCATCAGTTACACTTCTGGGTCATCTCAGTGCCAGTTCTCTGCTCAGATGAATAGAAATTAGAATGGCAAGTGTATTGTGTACACAGTAACATAACCTAAACATGACTTGTGTGCGCTCGTTTTGTTTTAAAGCTGCAAATATTCTGTATGTCTAGACTATATTACAAAAAAGTCTCCTTAAACATCCTGAGAAGATATGCAAAACACAGTTAGTTTCAGAGAAATGAAATAACCAGACAAGAATCGGTGAAAACAACGTTTCCACTACAAGCACTGAAAGGGTTAAGTGCTGTGACATTTTTTACTTGCAGATGTAACTTGAAAGAACCTTGAAGCATATTTTCACACCCACTGAGTGCTGCACTACAGAGCACAGTATCTCAGGGGACAGTCACACACACACACACAAACAGAGAGAGAGAGAGAGAGAGAGACAGCAGTACTACAGAGAAGAAAGGAGTAAGGTAAGTTGATAAATATCTCTTTAAAATAAAGTTTACTAACCCCTTGGCTGTTTGGTTACCACATTAGACGTTTTGTAACCTATGGCCTCTTTTCAAGCATCTCCTGCAGGTCTAAACCTGTTGTGGGCTTATGCCCATGTCCATGTACATAATTTTGCTCTGTCTCTGTCTTACATTGTTTACATATCTCCCTTTGTAAAATGGATTAACCTTTAAAACTGGTGTATGGTACAGTTTTTATCAGGGGTGGTGACATGTTTTGAATGTTCAGGCATTTCCTTATTCAGAACTGTTCTTGTAGATAAGGAAAGATGGTGAATAACAACACTCTAGCATTAAAAGAGAGCAGTAAAATGCTGTTAAAGACGTGATTAGAATATTCAGTAAATAAACTAATATAATAACAATAACTTATGTGTTTTGCTTTATATCTGACGTTATAGTAATAGACTCTGCCAGATTGTTAGTACTTACAAATTTCCTTTTCCTGTTTTTGTATACCACAAGTAAACTGAGAGGTAAACATCCCGTGCTAATGTAATAATTTTATATAAAATTAACAACGCATACATTTTTAATGTGAAATCTTTCAGGCATATTCCTGCAATGCATTTTAAGAATATAAGGAGTTTGCCTCTGTCTTTCAGGTGAAAGTTTCATAGATCGTGTTGCATCTACTACTCTGTGCAAAATGAGCAGAAAAGGAACTACTCTATCCAAGCAACAATCAACGCCCAGCTTAGGGAGGGGTAAGTTTGGCATGATATATGATAATATTGTATCTGAATACTATGTTAAGTTGAAATTGTGTGCACAAATGCCAGTGTGCAGGTTCCACTGGAACAAACTCCTAAAAAGGTGGTCTGCAGACGTATTGTCTGGTGTTGTCACTCAGTCAAAGTAGGTTAAAAGCACAGCTTGGCAAGGTGTCTGTAACATTCTTTGCAAGCATGTCATAAAGACCTCTTTCAAAAGAGCCTTGTGCGTTTCTATAAATAACCTATTTGCAAGTGTCGTGCCAAGTGTCGATGACTTGTGCGAGCCTCAATGACTTTGCAAAAATGTTTGTTTTCATTTGAAGCTAAAACAGTTAGTTTACTTGCACTTAATGACATGCAAAAATATAGTAATTTAATGAAATTAGAGTTAACTTTACCCAAGTGCTGCTAAAAATGAAGCATACTGCATATGTATGGCAGTAAGTGAGCTGCACTTTTATGTTAAAGTGAAAGCAAGTTACTTCCTCCTTTGAGGTGGCGGAGAAAGTAAGTTGATCCCCTAGACTTGGGGAAATGTGAGGTAAGAGGAGGGGGCATAGGCTCAGTAGGCTGGGCAGGTATAGAGCCAGTGCTGCGCTGCAGGGCGGAGTTCAGCTTCTCCCAATTGTTTCACTACGAATGAGGAAAAATCGGAGGAGACACGGTGTTAATAGGCGCTATTCTGTCTGTCATGCTCTATATGCTCTACGAGACAACTCTGTGGTAGCCTGACCTTCTGAATGCGCAGGTAAATAAATGCTCTCAGTGGAGTTTCTCCGAATTGAGAAAGTTTTGCTCTTATATTGTAAGCCTTGTGTTGTTCCATGCTTTTTTTCAAGGTCTAGCAGAACAAGGTGAGCGTAACGTCAGCCAGAGTGGTGCATGAATACGTGATGATGTTTAGAACAGAATATTCCTCTGGGTTATGTGCGTGTCAGCTTTGTGCTTTCCAGAAGCTTGCTAATAATACTGCACTTGCAGGTTACTGGTTGTGTTGACTTAAAAAGGAGTAACCCGTGACTCTGATTACCTGTGCAGGGTAGGGCATAGTTGGTGCAGGCTGCTTTGAATTCAGGCTGTCATACATGGCAAGTTACTAAGGTTGAGCTTGGGAATGTAAACATGGCTGTTAGTGCCATACAGGGTATATTTCATGTTAAGCCATAGCATATGCAGCCTTTCTTTAAAGGTTGAGTAATGTTTCTGGAACATGAGTGAGCCAGGGCCAAGACAATGTTATTTCCTTATAAATGCATAGGGGCTGGGAAATTACCCCAACAGCTCACAAGCTCCAGAACCTGCCACCTTTTAGAATGATCTCAGGTTCAGGACCCAGCTTGTTGTGATGCCCAGCCAAGCTCTCTGCTGACATGCTGCTGTCAGATGCTTTAAATAGGGGGGAGCGGGGTATTCAAGACTGGAAAACACAGAAGACCTAGAAGTGAAGACACAGTTAGAAAACAGCAGGAAAATAGGGAGTCCAAAGACAGAGATCCAGTAAAACCATGGCAAAAATAGGTGCTGAAGGTAAGAGAAAGTGTGTATTCCAACATTTGGTACAATTGGGCTGCTCAAGCAGAATAATAGGGGTCAGAGACAGTTAAAAGACTGGACATTGGAAAGGTCAAACCAAAGTAGGAACTAAACTGTGGCAAGCTTTTTTTTTCAATAGAAAGGTGACATGTTGGTTTGCACGTGTTTAACAATAGTTCAACAATAGCATGATTCTTCTGACAAAATGGGTATTTTCAATGGGTTAAAGATGAGTTTAAACAAATAAGTAATTGTTGAAACAATTGTTTATTTTGTATGTTATATATTTTTGTATTTTACAAATTAATATTTTAATATTATACAAGAATTTTATTTATATTTTTATTTAAAAAACACACACACACATATGTAAGGAATAATTGACGACGGGCCGTTAAATTATTAGAAAAATAATGCACACCGCTTCGCGTCGTTACCGCATCACCACCTCGGGTGTGCATTATTTTTCTAATAATTTAACGGTCCGGAGTCAATTATTCCGCTTATACTAC
>JAUCMT010000039.1:20716776-20727647 GCA_032357475.1 Enteromius thamalakanensis | reverse complement strand
TACGTTCGCCGTGCGTTTCCCTGAAAATAATTGCACACCTCAGAACGTTCGTCAGCCAATCAGATTCAAGCATTCAATGGCCCCGTAGTATAAGTAAGGAATAATTGACGACGGGCTGTTGAATTATTAGAAAAAGAATGCACACCCGAGGTGGTGATGCGGTCACGACGCCTCGGGTGTGCATTATTTTTCAATTATTTTCATTCTACTCTATTCTGATCTCTTGATACAGAAATAATTACAAATGTTATGTTTATATATTAAATATATTTATATATAATATAAAATACAAGAATATAAAAATACATGCACAGTACACATACATGTAATGTATGTAAACGAAAACATTTATTTTTTATGTGATTAACCATGATTTAATTGTTTGACAGCACTACAAATAATATAGAAAATAATAAAATATTACTTAAGTAAAATAAAATTATAAAATGATGTATACAAACAAATATTATCTACGTATAATGTATTTTGTACACTACGTTATGTTCTGTCTTTTCTTCTCACTTCCATGTATAAGAGTTAGCTGTTCTAGAAGTGCGGTGAAAGTGACGTCTAGTATTTAGGTTTCCTAGATGGGCAGGGCTGGGAGTAGCCTGGGAGTCATTTATCTGACAGGCTTGTCATGCTTCTATATCCAAAGCTTGTGGACTGTTGACACTGCAGTGGAATATCCAGTTACATGTCAACACAGGTGGAAATCAACAAACTCGCATCTGACTTCATAACCCCATCTGCCATTAAAAACAGTTTATTGGCATATGCTTTATAAGCATAGTCTCTCCGTTCAGCTGACGTAATCTCTGATGTGATATGGGAAACAGAATGGTGGCCAAGATGTGGGAATTGATATGAAACTACGACCTACTGGACAAGATGTAAACTGATAGCACAATGAGTCTGTGTGAAGGCAGTGTCGGGCGGTTTGTCTGGTATAGAGCATGTGAGATAAAAACAGCAGAAAATGACTCAAAATACTTGCATTTAATTTTTAAAAATAATTACTTTGCCTTCCACTTAACAGGGGTTTCCAAACTCTATGAAGGCCAAAATAAGATGATCCCTTTCAAAAAATATAAATGTTTTAATATAATTTAATAGATAAATAAATAACATATATTGTGTGAGGAAAATATCATGCATATTACTAACACAACATGTTGTTTCCAACATTAATTAATTTACTTATCAATAATAGCATACAAAAATATAATAATATAAAAATATAGCATACAACATTTCAATATATTATTTTAATTTTGACAACCCAAATGCTTGTGTGAAAACCCTGATACAACGCCTTTCTTGACTTTATAGTGCCTTTACTTCAAGTGTTGCATTTAAAACCTAACCACAACGTTACACATTGTAAATGTGCTGCACAAACTTCTGCTTCACAGTGTTAGTTGTTCAAGTCTTCTGATGTATGAAAGGGCAATGATACAATATTTGACATGCTCTTGATAATCTCATACAAACATGATTTCTCAGGATTATCCTTGAACAACTTTGATTGCATGCTAAGTTAATAAAGATGCATGCCATGCGCTATGTGCAGTTTCCTGTGAGAGGACAACAACAACTGCTCTGAGGCTTTGGGACTCTAGTGACTGACCTCAGGACTTAGTGAACCTCACAAATACCTGACTCAGACCAAGGCACAAGATGTAGAGTGAAACCTGAACTGCGTAGACAGATACTTGAGGACATGTTTATAACCATGATTTGTGCAGTTGCAAAACCACATTAGCTTACACATACACATAAATATTTCACTGCGACATTAAATTAAGTTTATTTTACCACCTTCAATAATGGTTTAACATCATGGCAAAATACAGCAGTTCATTTCTTATGTTATGTTGTAAAAGTCTCAATTTTCAGGTCTTGGCAAAATGTTCGTAACGCCGCTCTTTATGGTTATTCGCATAACACATACACTTTCATTCAGTCTTGTTTGAGCATGGTAAGAGATTGTGATTGAGAAGCTGATGAAAATGGTAACACCCAGAGTATACTCAGAAAACTTTGAACAAATGTACACAATGTACAAAACAAGCTGTTCCTACCACCTGAACCTATCAATAGAAAGAACCAACATTCTTGGCGTCTCTTTATTGGCACCTCCTTGCAGAAATGCCGCGTCAGTTTACGAAGATCTCCCTCAATGAGGTGGATGAGAGAGTGCGACTCTTGGCTGAGAAAGTCTACGCTTCAGCTCTGAAGGAGGAAGACAATAAAAACACCTTGTCCATGTTCACCGTCCCCGAGGACTGTCCCATCGGCTTGCATCAGGCCAAAGAGTGGGAGCTACGCAAAGAGATACAGGAGGAGAAATCAGTGGAATCAGTCAAGAGGTCAGTAAACTCAAATACTGTACGGGACGTACACCAAACTTGCATTAATATGATATTGCAAATGTATTTATTATGCCGCATGCTTCATTTTAGGAAACAGAGTTTCAAGCTGATGCGATCCCAGTCGATTTCCTTGCAACTCCCAGTTGGTCAAGAATGGGCAATGTCTGTGATTTCACCCCTGCTGACCCCCTCTTCACCTATAGAAGCCCTGCCAATCAATATCCCAGAATTCCAGAGGGTCACCATCAGTGGAGACTACTGTGCCGGGGTAGGAGACTAATGGTTTTATCTATACATGCACTTTAAATATCAATGTGTGTGGTCTATATAATAATGCATATTTGTATTTATATTTATACACACACAGTAATATAAGGGAATTAAGAAAGTGAATAAACAGGCCTGAGCATTTAATTTGAGTCAAACAGCTATAAATTTGTCATGCAAAATAAAGGAACAAGCTAGTTCAGTTATTATTTGCATGACCAGTTAAGGTGTGTTTTCAAAGTCAAATACTTTGAGTGCAGTGGTAGATTAGTAGACTAATTTATGATGAAATCATTATGAGTGAGTGTCCATGATGCAATGATTACTGTTTGTATATTCGAGCAGGAATAGATTATTTTGCATGTGTCCACATCTGTCACACAAGCTTATAGATACTTTCAAAACTGTAAAAAGTAATATTATAGAGGTACGTACACTACATTAATACAGTTATTGGATTGGGATCAGTGAGATTTTATCATTTATTTGTTTTTAATTGAGAAGGATGACTCAAGAATGTATTTAAGAGTCAAAAAAAATAGATTAAGAACTATTTTAAATAAAAGCATTTCTTTTGAACCTCTTCAAACAAAACAATTACTAAGACATCTATTAAAAAATGACTTTCAACATACTGAATCTGAGTGTTTTAGGTAAAAAAAAAAACGAGAAAAAAATTCTGTTTTTGCCATCAAAGTAATAAATTACAATTTAAAAAAATATTGCAATATAAGTTATTTTAACTTATACTTTTTTTTTTAAACTTAAACTTTAAAAAAACCCTACCAACCCTAAACTCTTGAACTGTAGTGTATAAGCTGGTGCACTCCTAAAAACAGACAATATTTAATCTATGATCACTTCTGACAGATAACAGTCGAGGACTATGAGCAAGCTGCAAAAACCCTGCTGACAGCACTCTTCATCAGAGAAAAATATTCTCGGCTGGCATATCACCGCTTTCCCAGAACAACAGCCAAGTTTTTAAGAAGTGCCAATAATGAGAAATGGAGCGAAGAGGAAGAAGTGCTGCCGGGTATGTCATAATCGGCAGCAGTGCATGCAGACGTAATACACAATTAACTGTTTAACAGCTATGGGCTGACGTTAGTGTTAAATTACTGCACTTCATATTCTGTCTCAAATTGATTCTATAAACAACCATTCATGTTTCTATTTATAGCAGGATATAAATATAATATCACATCAGATCTAAAAGTTCCCTTTATGCTTTATTTCCACGGCAACAGATATGTGCCCCGCTCCAAGTGACGGTGAGGATCCCTACAGTATGGAAGACCTTCCACAGAATCTGGAATATTCCCTGAGGATGAAAGATGGAATCATACATGTCTACGATAATGAAGATGCGTTAAAACAAGATCTGCCGCGGAGCTTGCCATATCCTGACCTGGAAACCTTTGCTATTGACATGAGCCATGTCCTTGCCATGATTGCAGATGGACCAACGTGAGTTTCGACATGTCATACTTCTGCAAAACCTCAAACCCTAACTTAAAGGAACAGTTTATGCAGAAATGAAAATCTGCTGTAAATGCACTCACACTCAGGCCATCCAAGATATAGAGGAGTTTGTTTCTTCATCAGTACAGATTAGGAGTAATTTAGTGTTACATCACTTGCTGACCAGTGGATCCTCTGCAGTGAATGGGTGCCGTCACAAACTGCTGATAAATAACACAATAATCCACACAACTCCAATCCATCAGTTAACATCTTGTGAAGCAAAAACTATGTTTATAAAAACAAATCCATCATTAAGGCGTTTTAACTTTGAAACAATGCTTCAAATCCCTGCTATAGTCCGTAATCTATAATATTTCGTCAGTTGCAATAAAGAAACAAACTCGTTTACATGTTGTATGGCCTGAAGGTGAGTACATTTTCAGCCAGTTCTCATTTTTGTGTAAGCTATTTCTTCGACGCAACACATCTTTAAAAAGGAAATACATTATTTAGACGTTTTCTCTTTTATAGAAAGACCTATTGTCACAGAAGGCTTAACTTCCTGATGTCCAAGTTCCAGCTACATGAAATGCTCAATGAGATGGCAGAGTTAAAGGAACTGAAAAGCGTTCCTCACAGGGACTTCTACAATGTCAGAAAGGTATTCCTAATTTTTTTCTATTTACACAACTTACTGTATAATGGTGCTTTTCACTTCTAAATATACATATTTCTGAATATTCAGGTTGATACACACATTCACGCAGCTGCCTGCATGAACCAGAAGCATCTACTGAAGTTCATCAAGGACTCTTATAAGAAAGAAGCAGACCGGGTGGTGCTGGAGAAGGGCGGAAAGAAATTCACCCTTAAAGAGGTGTTCGATAATCTGAAAATGGACCCATATGATCTCACAGTAGACTCACTGGATGTACACGCGGTACGTAGTTCACATGACGTTATTTGCAATTGTTAACAGAAAAGATCTGTAATTAAAAAAATTGCGTTATTGTTTGTTACAGGGCAGACAAACGTTTCATCGCTTTGATAAATTCAATTCCAAATACAACCCAGTAGGTGCCAGTGAGCTCAGAGAGATCTACATCAAAAGCGATAACTACATCAATGGAGAATATTTTGCACGTCTCATCAAGGTAATCAACTCGCGTACTGATTTAACTAATACATAAGCTAAAATAAACAGTCAGAGCATTCAGATTATTTTTAAGCAGGAAACAATCAAATTGTTATTGTTCTGAACAGGAGGTTGCCAGGGATCTGGAAGAAAGTAAATATCAGCACGCAGAACCCCGTCTCTCAATTTACGGCCGAGCACCTGAAGAGTGGAGCAGCCTGTCCAAATGGTTTATCAAGCAAAAGTTGTACTCCCCTAACATGAGATGGATCATACAGGTGCCAAGGATCTAGTAAGTCCTCCTCAAATGTAACTTAACATACCAATTAATAAATACAAATTATGAATTATGTAATATATATAATATGTAATATTATGTAATAATGAAAAATGTGTTTGTATATATAAATATATATATATATATGTGTGTGTGTGTGTATAGTTTTTTAAATATGTATAATTATTAAATAAAATATTGAAACAATTGTGAAAATGTATATTTAATAACATTTAATATTATATTTTATATTAAAATATATTTAATACTTAATTTAACACTTGTAATTATTTCAGAATAAATTACACACACATGCAATTCTTAATTATTAAATATATAAAATATATATAAAAGATCAACATACAACATCTGAAACAACACTGATATTCAGAAATCTATAGAAAATATTTCATTTTATTTTATTTCTTCTAAATTCAAATTGTGTTGTTTTTAGTGACATTTTCAGATCAAAGAAGATTGTTCCCAACTTCGCCAAGATGCTAGAGAACATCTTCCTCCCACTGTTTCAAGCCACCATTAATCCTCAGAAACACAAAGAAACGTTCGTCTTCCTCAAACATGTAAGTGCATCATCACAGCTGGCAAGACCAGTCAGAGCAGATTCATGCCACATTAGAACATTTAGTAACCAACAGGGCAATTAACAGCTTTAACACAAAACAGTCATTTTAGTAGGGGAACAAGCTTTCAAGCCAAATCCCTTCTGAACAATTGTTCTCAGATGACTATGACTTCGTGTACAATTTTATGTGTCACGCACAATAAAATCACAAAAACAAACAACAGAAATCAATGGAGTACGCCCAAATCAGTAATGTACTCAATGTGCGGTTGATGTCACACATGTTGATGTCTCTGTATTTGAATCATTTATTGGATAGATATGGATGTTTTTCTACAGGTGACAGGGTTTGACAGTGTGGATGATGAGTCCAAACACAGCGATCACATTTTCACCTATAAGAGTCCAAAACCTGAGGAGTGGACCATGGAGGAAAACCCACCATACACTTACTACCTCTTCCACATGTATGCCAACATCATGGTCCTCAACAACCTTCGAAAGTAAGTCAAGCTGATTTCAGCATTCAAATCCATTGTCATCACAGAACAAATTAATAAGCAAGCTAGTCCCCTCAGATCTTACCAAAAGCTTTATAACTTCTTTTTTTAGGGAACGTGGACTCAATACCTTCCAGTTCCGTCCTCACTGTGGCGAGGCAGGATCCATCACTCATATGGTGTCAGCCTTCCTCACAGCTGACAACATCTCTCACGGACTCAACCTAAAGAAGGTTAGTCTTAACGACAGACTGTCTGTGTACACATCAACCACCAAACAATATTACCGTCATCTGTTCTTATGATGGTTTCTATGATTTCTCAATACAGAGTCCTGTTCTGCAGTATCTGTATTATTTGGCCCAGGTGCCCATTGCCATGTCTCCACTCAGCAATAACAGCCTGTTCCTGGAGTATTCCAAGAATCCCCTCAGGGAGTTCCTGCAAAAGGGCCTGTGTGTGTCTCTCTCCACGGATGACCCGTTACAGTTCCACTACACTAAGGTCAGGAAGAGCAGTTACTGGGAATGATGCGCATGGAATAAAACACTGACCCCGAATGGGTTCATTATTAATCTACATCTCAAGTGATGTTATTTTATGTTTTTTATGCACCTGCAGGAGGCCTTGATGGAGGAGTATGCCATTGCAGCACAACTGTGGAAACTGAGCACGTGCGATGTGTGTGAGATCGCCAGAAATAGTGTGCTTCAGAGCGGTCTGTCTCATCAGGTACTCTCTCTGTCCTATAAAGCAAGGTTTTTTAATATTTTAAATGACTTGGATGCCATATAGTTTTAATATCATATTGTGGGTTTAGATTACAAAATTAGCTTGTCCTGTGTTACCAAAAACAAAACAAAAAACACAAAACACTGAGGAAGATCCAATGTAAGGCTTTTAAGTTAATAAAATATTGTTCTGTAAAGCAATCAAAATAATTTTTAGTGTTTTTGACTTCATTGCATTGGTATTTATGACCATTTAGATTTTATGTAACAGAGCAGAAAAATCATGTTGACATGTATATTCTGTTTCGGCTATATAATTAACACATTTCACTAGTTCGCACTTCCTCATTAATATTCAAATATAGAAATAGCGTGTTTGGCTTGCTGTCTGGGGAGAGGGCTGGGAGATCTGTGAACTCCGAGCCATGTGAATTTTAGGGGGCTGGACGCAGCTTGGAGCTTGGCCCGAACCCTCTGGCCGGACAACCGGCACCCAATCCCCAGATGATTAAATGTTTCAGCTGCAGTCGCTCCTCCCAAAATTTGTTTATCACTAAACATCATACAATTTGATACACACAGAAACTGAATGGTTTTCTAGTTTAACCTCACATTTAAATTTGCAGGAGAAGAAACACTTCCTGGGTGAGAATTATCTACAGGATGGACCAGAGGGAAATGAAATCCGTAAGACCAATGTGGCACAGATCCGTATGGCCTATCGGCATGAGACCTTGTGCAATGAGCTCAGCTTCCTAGTGGATGCTGTCAAATCAGAATCAATGGCTGGAAAAGCTTCATAAACATGGCAGGGTGACAGATAGGCCAGAGCACGGGTCCTTATGAGTGGACTGGACATCAGCATAAAACCTTATCTTGCTACAGGTGATACACCACATAACCATGGAAATATATCATACTGGTAGCAAGTCACGGAGCCATGCGTCTTGGTGCCTTATGATGGACATAACCTTTCCCATAGTGCTGGGATGGATATATCCATTATATATCTCAAATCCGTTTTTTCTTTGCTTTTTTTTAAAGAAATGGGACATTTTGATAAAACGTTCCTGTTAAGATGATGCTTTGAGGAAGCATACATTTGTTACATTTTCTAATGAGGAATTCTTTGGGTTTGTGACTTGTACAATGTGTTCTTTTGTTCAGATTTTACGCAATAAAAAAGTACTGGTGCACAAACAGAAAAAAAAAAAAAATAGGCTTGATAAACTTGTTTTTTGTAACCTGAGATTTTGGGGCTGTTGTATGATGGGGTGGGGTGTTATTCTTTGTCACAAAATATTGTTTACTCGAACTTGCACATTTTGTATACCAACAGAGATGGTTAAGCTGTTTTGTTAGGAAATAATGCCTGAATATGTTCAGCAGTATTTAATTATTGCTTTCAAAGTTAAATAAATAAGGTGGTGTCAAAAAGAGCCTTTCATTGTGTGATTTAATATTCCAGATAAGTAGAAAAATTATTCTTTATTTGCACAACACTGCATCCAAGTGGAAGTGGTGGGAACTGCTACAGCCTTCAAACAAGAACTACAGTAGCTAGACAAAATATTTAATTTACTTTATTATTCAAGATTTACACAAGAAAAGGGAACACCAAACATCCCAGTTCAGTCCATATTAAAAATAACTCCATCGAAAGAACACTCTCACAAAAGAAAACGGCAACTAGTGTCATTTTCTCCAATAAAACTACTGCCATTTTCCCATCTCTATAAATCTGAGAATATTACACATTTTTTTAAAACTAGATTAGCAGATCTTATTAAACTAATCAAATCTTACTAAACTGCCACGCATATTTAGACTTGCATATAAAGTTTGATCTATACATATAATTTATAATACAATTAAATTCCCAAATCCCACAAATTCACAGTCTCAGTGCAGAATGAAAAGTATAAGGTTTCAAACCAGGAAGAAATATGAAAAAACCTCCACTGAAAGCATCAGCGATACCCTAATAAAATAAAGCTTTCATTTGAAACTAAAGAAAACAAGCAAACTGTCTCCAATATCAATCCTTCCTAATTATGTTTTATAATGAATCTTATGAGTCATGTCCTATAATTAACATTTGATCCAACTTACACATAGATAAGGAGTTCATGTCAAACAGATCACTATAGTTATTCTATTAAACCCAAATATATAAATGCACATCAATGTACAGTTAACGTCACAGAGTTGTGTGACTAAATTACAGCATCAATACTATTAAACTGTTGCACATGCTGATACTGTGACGCTTATTCAGGTATTACAAGGCCTTTACGGAACAAATGCAATTAAGTGCAGTTACTTCACAAACAAGATAAAACCGCAAGTGCAACAAAGAAATGTTTTACAGCTACATCTTGTTTAGGATTTACCTACATACAGTTCACAGTCACATGTCTATGTATGAATTGGTCAGGTGTTATAATATGATGCGTTAACCTAAAAATAGTATATTAAAAAGTCAAAAACTCAGCCGTTATTGCCTCCAGTGAGTGATGCTATATAGAGCAACAAACATCCACAGTCACCCTATGAAATAACGGTTTAAAGAAGGTCATCTGTTATGGGGAGACAGTGAGTATGACAGTGGCACAGTGCTTCATTTTAAGGTCTGTGTGGGTGCCCGGCTTCATCCGCTAGATTGAGAATGTACCCAGCTATATCTTCCTCCGTGGGAGCATCTGACATTACCCATGATTCATTAGCGGCAGTCACCTGAATCCGGCAGACAGGACAGTTTCGGCTCTGACCGCTCCTATATGAGGCACACACAAAAACACAACGGAGCTGGGTTTGTCATGGATGATTAAAATGATTTATGAATTGTGGTTTTTCTAAGGGTCATTTTTCTTTATACGTTCAGACAGTTTAATTAAGGAAAATTCCTTACTGTTATTATTATCACAGATTCTAGATTTTGAGATTTTATGGCATTGTTCTGTACAGACAAAGTATTTATTTTATTTTATTTGTTTTAGTCTTAAAAGGTTTTCAATTTGGTTTGGCAAACCTTGGATTTAGTTTACAGCTTTGGAAGTAACAATATAAGGGTGAGTAAATGATGACTTAAATTAGTTACTTACTTAAACTGATCCAATAAAGAGATAGTCCATCCCAAAATTAAAAATGTACTCATTATTTACTCATCCTTGTATTGTTGTAAACCTGTATGACTGTCTTTCTTGTAATGAACACAAAATAAAGCATTTTAAAGAATGTTGGCAACCAAATATGTGACCTTAATTTTCTGAAATTAAGATTTATAAATGCTGAATAAATAAGCTTCCCATTGACGTGTGATTTGGATGGATAGGGCAATATTTGACGAGATACAACTGTATGAAAATCTGAGGGTACAGAAAAATCTAAATGCTGAGAAAATCACCTTTAAAGTTGTCCAAATTATGATCTTATCAATGCATATTACTGATCAAAATAAAGTTTTAATATATTTTTGGTAAGAAATTGACTAAATACCTTCATGGAACATGATCTTTACTTACTATCCTAAGGAT
>JAUCMT010000039.1:20699174-20716676 GCA_032357475.1 Enteromius thamalakanensis | reverse complement strand
AAGTTTTAATATATTTTTGGTAAGAAATTGACTAAATACCTTCATGGAACATGATCTTTACTTACTATCCTAAGGATTTTTGGCAAAAAATTATAATTTTGACCCATTCTACGCATTTTTAGCTATTGCTGCAAATATACCCCAGCGACTTACGACTGGTTTTGTGCTCCAGGGTCACATATTTGTAAACAATTTTAGTTCCCATTGACTTCCATTGTACTTTTTGTCTATTAAACGATAGTCAGTGGGAACCATTTGGTTTGGTCCAAAATGGGGGTGAGTAAACGATGACAGCACATTCATTATTTGGCTGTAATCCATTCATAAATCATGCTAATGAATCACAGATTCTTACCACTTGTCAATACACTTCTGACAGAAGCTGTGTGCACAGGGCAGAATAAGGTCTGCTTTCCCATCCATGCAGATACAGCATTCTTCCTCATCAGTCAACTGTTTGACCCTATTACCGAGCAAATTATGCTTGATGAGACAATGAGTCATCTATTATGAATCATAACATCAGGTGCAGATTTGGTAAACAGAACACAATGCTTTCTGTAAAGTACCTGCCCATCCACATGCTGGCCTGGCAGGTGTCTTCTGATGACAGCGGTCCAGAGGATCCCTCTGCTGCAGCCTCTGAACAAAATACTTCAGCTGCCTGACTGGTGATGTCTTTGTAGAGCTGGATAAACTGGTACAGATTCATAATACGGGAGGCCTCTACCATTCCATCCTCCTTGTTAATCTACAAGCACACAGAGAGAGCAGTAACAATTTCCATCCCACCCTAGACAAACATCAAAAATGCAGTACAGAGAAAATTACTATAATCTTTATTTTCATTTTAATATATTTTACCTATAAATTCATAATCTCACCTTTGTGCACACTATTCTCACAGCAACTTTCCATAATGCTGTCGTATCAGATCCTGGCTGTACCTCAAACAAAAGATGTTTCTTTTGGCCAGAGGCTAGTTTAGCAGTTCTGTGTATAATAAAAATTCAATCATATTATCATATTCAATCATAAACTGGATGATGTGCATGTTTTCAGTTTAAACTCCAAACTTAAAAGTAAGCAGGAAATATAGTGTTTTTATCTTTTTTTTTTCTAATAAAATCATACAATTACTAATTATTAAAAACTCTTCATATGTTTATTTTAATATTATTTAATTAACATAAAACAGTTAATTTAGGGTTTTAGAGTTTATTGCATTGTCATAGTGAAAAGTTGTAAAATTCATTACAACTTTACACAGAACAGGTTACTAAGAGATTTGTTTCACACCAAAATTAAGCACACTGTTTACATTTTGTGGCTAATTTAAATTTTTTTGAATTATAAGTGCCTTAATTGTAGCTTTTTTGTACTAAAGTTTGAACAACAATTTCCTAACATCTCACTTACACATCATTGAGCTCTGCCACACGACCCAAGAACTCATCATAGGTAAGGTAGCCACTGTCACGCACTAGCCCCACATGTTTGATCAGTTTCTCAGGGAGTCTGGTCATTGCCTGGCCAGAAAACTGCTGGCCCATCTTGGCTCCAGATGGAGGGCTGCTCCAAAACAACTCTAGACCTCATTCACTGCTGGAGGCTCTAGATAAGGGAATGTTGACATGACACATCATGCAGTGTGAAGTTCAAAACACTTAAAATGTGCTCAAAAGTGTTAAAAGAAATTGTGGTGCTCCATTACAGAACTTTAATATTTCTTTTTAGGGTCATAGATGGTGGGGTCCAACATTCTGAGACCACACTGAAAAATCGTAATAGAGTTTTGGGTTAAATTTTGTTGAAATATGTAGAACATTTTTTAATACATGTGATTTTGTGACATTAATCATGTAAACTTTCTTGCTCAAAATATAGGCTACATAAAATATAAAATGCTTTGATTTGTTTTGAATTATTCTCAAATCAAAGGGATAACAGTTGTGTTGTTGTTGCTGCTGAAAACGTAATTTTTAATTGCAGAGAAATGGAAAATGAAACATGGACCCCCACTGTCCATTTTTCACCTTAAAACATTGTTCAAAATGAAAATTATGTTTATGGTATTAGTCAGCAAGTTACAGAGACACATTATGAACGTGATGTGCTAAAAAGCATGGCCACAAATGCTGATATTAAATGACTCATTACTCATGTTACATCATAGATACCGACGAAGGTCATATGTTGTTAGTGACATTAATCACGAAACTTGTATTTCATAATATATTTACACCAATAACGTTACTTACAAAATGAACATTTGTTTATCTTCTCGCCTAATCTATTACTTACCAATAAAAGCTAAACGTCTTTCAAAAGACGTAACAACCAAGCAGACAAGTGAACCATATGCATATTTTTCATATTATGAAAATACAATTTTAAATATAGACGAGGCTGATATAAAACATTTACTGTAGCTACTAGTGTTAGCTCGGCTAGCCAAAACAATACCAAAATACCGCAAAGGAAACACGCTCAATACTCAGTATAAGCTACAAACGTACGTGAAACCAGAGAGATGGAAATAAATGACTACAAACCTGCTGGCATTTGTTTTATCCAAGCAAATATTCGAGATGACAAGTCGGATGATAACAAGAAAACATTGACGCTGGTTGATGATGTCACGAGAGCACGCTCAGTGTGAAATCTATTGAACCTTGATACTTACAGACAACAAGTAGCCTACAGCTAAGGAATTTGACAATACAAATTATTACCATTGATTAGATTATATAATCTCATCATACAGCACCATAAGAACAGCAAACGGAAAAAGTAGCCTAGCATGTGAACACTTTTTCCACCAAAAAAATAAAAGATGTTCCGAGTCAATGTGAATTTCTTTGAATTTCTTTCTGCAGGGTTTTTACAAAAAAGTTTTTTTAGCATAAGTTCGGTTCTTCTTCCATTTGAAGGATGATGTTGTATTTCCTATTGTTGTTGTCTTTGCTGGTCTGTTCTGGAATACAATGCCTCTCACTTATTCGCTTCCACATCTCGGTTTCAGCATTCTCTTCTGCGCTCATTCTGGTCCAGGATGTAAACAGTCCTCTTTTACTAAAGTAAACCACACTAGTCAGTGAATAGTATGCATGAAATAGTTTTCTCATGACAGTGGATTAAACACTTACATTTTGAAATACAAAGCTACTCCTGCCACTGCTAGTAACAGTGACACAATGGAAATGATGACAAGTGTTTTGGTATCTGCTAAAATATAAAAAAGACAAAACAGAGTGATAAAAATATATGCGCAAAGGACTTAAATTATTAAAGAGGTGATGTAAGTTTCAAAACCCAACCTCTAATGGATGGTCTATCGGGCGTAGTGGTTTGGGACAATGCGGGATGAGCTGTTGGAGTTGAACTATGCTGAAGTAGAAAATGAGAGGAAGATGAGGTTGAAAATTCGGGTGAAGTTGAAGATGAAAAAGACCGAGAGCTTGTTGTTGTCTGGGAACTGTCACTGAAGTTAGAAAGATTAAGTGTTACAAATGTTGAGGAGGAAGTGTTGAAAGTAAAGGAAATGGATGGGATGGATGTATGTGGAGGAAGGGATCTAGATGTGTAGGCAGAAGAAGAGGTTGATGATGGATGGGTTGTTTCAGTGGAATAATGGTTGTTTGATGGTGTTCTCTCTTCTGTTGTAGATTGAGGCCTGCTTGATGTTGTTTCGAATGATGCATCAGGACCTAAGGTGCATTTTGAGAGATAATTTACCGACAATCCTAGTAGATTTATTTACTGATTTCAAGTTTAAAATGACATGTTAGTAAAAAAAAAACAACAACAACTACAAAAAAAACCCATCCAAATTCCAGATTCCATCATTTTAAACCTCATTATTCCGAATTACAGAACACTGATTATTATGATGAATGTATTTTCAGAAACATATTACAGCCTATATATAATTACCTGTTAGCTTAAAACAGTAAACGTCAAACATTTTGCTGATGTCAGCTCTCCAAACAGCAACGCCTAACTGGCCTTTACCACATTTTTCGCTTTTCTCGATTCGGGGAATTACTGCGATTTGCTCCTCAACCCAACCATACCTGTGTGAAAACAAGAAATCTTCCAAGAGTGCAATCTTTTTTAGAAGAAACAGGACCTGTAGAGTTCAAATATAACTTCTAAATATTACACACACAATCACATTTCTATTCTGATAGTGACAATACATATAACAAAATTCATTATATTTGGGTATCTAGTGTATTTGTAGGTCTGTGTCCTAGACATTCATGTCCATATTATATTTATTTTAAAGGAGTTTTTAAAGTGACATATATAAGGCATCCAGGCAAGGCAATATTATTTAAAAACAAGAATCATATTTCCTAAAAGCGCAGATCAATACCATATATCTACAATCATATTTTAAATTTGACATTAAATAAATAAATCTCATTAAATTATGATTTACCTGCATGTCTGTAAGCCATTTTTGTTTGCTGTTTCCATTTCAGCCTTTGAAGCAATTCTCATTTTAATAGCCTCACATGCTTCTTTGGCTGTGGTGGCATTAAAACTGTACATATTGCTTTTGGTTTGGATTAACAATACTCCAGAAATGCCATCGTGTGTAGGAACTAAAAGCAACCAACAAAATATGTTTTTTAAAAAAGTGCAAATAAAATTATACAATTGCATTTAAATCAACAGAACCAGAAAAAGATAAACCTACCTTTGATTTGATTTACATCCAGACAGAGTGAGCTTGTAAATAAGAAGAGCGGTAGACAAAATTGTAACCAGACTCTAGCCATGACTGCAGAACATGCCACAATAAGTTCAGAAGTTTGAACACAATCATTCTGATGATGCTGCAGAAAGAAAATAGGAAACAGGAGGTTGAGGATGATCTGTAAGATGACCTTCAAAATAAGGGCATTTAAAGCTAGGACAGAGAACAAATAAAAAACTTTCATTTCCTGTAGTTGTGCACTAGTTATGTTAACTATATTTTAAATCATTTGATAAATCATACATATATAGACATTGTTGGAAGTTGTCCTGACTCTGTAAAGTATATAAATAAAGTCATAAACTCCCTCTCTCTAAAACATATTATAATTACTAGACATTTAATTCAAATTGAATTAAATGCAAATGTTGACTTTTGTTCCTTTCAATGTGTCCTTGGACAAGTGATTTTATAAGCCTGATGTGTAGCATCTGTGATGTTAGGAGAAGACTGCTGAATTAATCTTCCTGCTTCCTTCTGCAGGTCATTCTTTCCAGGGTTGTCTGTGATTCTTAAGGCTAAATAAACAGAAGTCTCATTCCCACGTCACTTTCAAATCAACCAGCCAAGTTGCATGCTATTGCGGGAGGCTCTGGGACTGAGAACAGTGAATTACAGGCTAGTGATGACTTGTCAAGCATGCAGGGAAACATAGAAAGCATCTCCTCTGAATTAACGTCCACAGGGGCGGCATAGAAAATGACAGGAAGTTATATAATTATCTTATTTCCAAATTCCTGAATTAGAACATAAACACATTTTTCCTTAATTTTCTGAGAGCAGATAAAATAAACCACCATGACGAAAGGTTTTGACTATAATTTTTAATAATATTATTATTATTATTATGTATTAAAGGATTGTGTACTCTGCTTCTTTTATATCACTAAAATAGTTGAAGTCACAAAAAGTTGTAATAAACAATAAATCTGTTTTTGTTTTGTTGTTATGCAGTTAGTGGTTATAGCAAAACCACAAACAGAGATATCTGGGCCAGTGGAACTTGTTCTTATTTGTGCAGCTTCACTCTGCCTGAATAATACATTTACAATGGAGGGGCTTGAATTTCCTTCCTCTGTAAAGTGAAGGGAATCAATCTTGTATACTATACTTGTAAAGGATCTGGTGTTAGACTATTATTAGGGGTATAATTCAGATAAAATCCAGAATAATAATTTAAGTATGCTGTTTATATGTTTTTTTTTTTGGCTTCCAGTGACTATGAAAATCCAATAAAAGTGTTGCCCCTCCTACATAACTTCTCCTTTCAGAAAAATATCCCCAGAAGGCTTTCTGTGCCTGTGATCCAAGATAAAGTGAGACATACAGACTAGTTGGGGCTTCTGGTTTGCAAAAAACGGAAACCTATACACACACACACAAAAAATCAAAAGTTAGTCAACTTGTCAGTATATTAGATTTGTGCATTCAAGTCTTAAAGTGACAGCAGTCTAATGAACATTCTGCTGTCTCAACACAGTCTCACGAGCAATTCGTACATATTCGTACCAGGTGCCAAATTTGTGCCAATTCGTACTAATATGCATGACCTCACTCGTACGATTTCGTACGATTTGTCTAAAACCATGTGATGGGTAGGTTTAGGGGCGGGGTTATGTTTAGGTCATTAGTACAAATTCATGCGAATTTGCATCTCGTAAAATACGTACGATTTAGAATAAATCGTATGAATTCGTATGAGTGAGGTCATACAAATTTGTATTTGCATTTGAATGCGTATTTCATACGAATTAGCCATCTCGTAAAATATGTAAGAATTCACTGCTATTCTCTGTAGAACTTTAGTACCTTTAATATGAATCAACATAACGGGCACCCTGACCTTTTTCCCCAGAAAGGTCCCCAGAAGTCAAAGACCAGTACCAGTTGCCGTTATAATACTGAAATCCTCTGAGGTAATTTTTTGCTACAATCCATACCTGAGATGTAAGATGGGTTCGACATTTTTTCCTAAAGAATAATAAAATAAATAATACAATTTCCAAAAGACTGATATTAACTGAGTAATATGTAATGATCAGAATATCACAGACAACCAACCATAACACTGTTTTTCTTGGTAAACATCAGTCAGATTTTCTTCAAAGAAAGTAAAATCTAGTCAGTCTTCAGTTCTGGCATCATTACCAATATGGTGACCAACTCATTTCAGGATGTTGAGAGGCACTATGGTGCAATTAGTCAAGGATGAGATGAGTTGTGTTTGATCCCTTGTGGTAGCGTAGAGTTTCTGCTCCCTGTGAGTTGGTATAACATTTCCTAATGAATTATTGAACTAGGCTGCATGTTGGTGAGTCTCCTTAGTTCCCATTCCATTCACGTCTACAGGGACGTTGGGTCGGCAGGAGAAAAACACATTTCACAGCGGCTCAAAGTTTTAAGTTTGCATCTGGTTTCAGCATCCATTCAGAGTCATGAACCTAAGGGCCAGCTCTCATGCAGAGCTCCAGGCTCTGTCTTCACTGAAGACCCCTGCTTCAGATATTGGTACTTTTAAGTCTCTTTCTCACAGCAGCAACAACATGAGTGGCCGATTCGAAAGCATAGAGGAGATTAAAGGAGTTTCAAAACCCACGCACCCTCCTCGAAGACCTGTACGAGCAGTCCGACCCGTGAGTGCTCTGAGTGCCAGCGGCTCCTTCCTGCAGATCAACCACCTGCAGGGAGAACTAGTGAGGAAGAGGAAGGTAGGTGCTGACATGATACAGAACATTAGGGCAATGTCCTCTGGGCACATTCAGAACAAGGGTGTGCTTTAATAGATCACACACATTCTGTATTTAAGGTCTTTCTCAAATAATCTGACTTGGCCCTCATGTGATTGACATGTACTTGTGAAAGATAATTTGTAAATTGGCAGTTTTCCGTGCAAGTTAAAATAAATAAATAAAATATTACAGGGCTGTGCGTGTGTATACAATAAACTACTAAATATGTAAAAAACTCAAAATGACTAAAACTTCAAAATTAAAATAGGGAAATATACAAATACAAACTGATTGTAAATGATAACAGTAGCTCAATTAAATAAAAAATCTAAATGATAGAACTTTTGCATATGCTGGTTTTTTAGCAGGGTAGTCCCTCATTCACTGTATTTGTGTTGTTCAGGAATGTGAAGACCTAAAGAAGGAGAACAAGTATCTGTCTAATGAAATTCACATGGAAAGGATCATGATGAGGACTGAGAGTGAGCTCACCATGAGAAACCTGCGCAATTTCAACCAGGAACTTCAAGCCCAAGTTAAAGAGGTGTGCACAAGACACGTCAGGAATCATAGTCAGTGTAGAAGAGCAGAACTGCTGCTAGTCAACATCAAAATACTGCAGTCAACTATAGTCAAGAAGTGGATATCTGGAGTGGATAACAAACTTATTTCATCTCTGCTCCCAGACCTATGAAAGGGAGCTAAAATTCTCCAGAAAGATTTTGTTGATATTTTTAATGCTATATCGGTAAAATGCCTAATAGCATAGTGTGTATTAGCTTAGAGCTGTTTTCTTTACAATGGCAACGCTTAAAACCCACATGTTTCTGCTTGTACAAAGGCGCCACCTAATGTCTGAGAGTGAATGCGCATTTTCATTCAGCATGTCTGCTGCTTTTGTTGCAGTCAGTGTTGCAAATTTTTACAGTTTGATGGAAAGTAGGAACAACTCGAATAACATCGATCTGGAATAATCTAAGTATTTAATTTCATAAAGTATTTAAAAGTGGACTGCATATTACACACAAAGTTTTTGACTATATTCTGAGGTTTTCTTCCTTTTAGAGGAGTCAACTAGTCTATTTAAGTGACTTTGAAATTAGTCGTTGCAGAGCACATGTTTGACTCTTTTTTTTTTTTCTTTGTAATAATCAGTTAAAACAAAAGCTGCATCTCAGCCAGCAGAGGGCCACACTGTGCTCCAGGGCAGCTGAGGATGCTGACAGAGGACGAGCAGAGGCGGACAAGAGCAGGGCACTGGCTGAGGCTCGGGCAATAGACAGCAGGCAAGAAAAAGATTTCGCAGTAGCTGACAAAACACGGCTCAGTGAAGATTTACATCTGCTGAAAAAAGAGGTACAGATACATCATCAAACACATATGTGCAAATAATGCAAATGTAAAATAATTCTACATGGCTCCACTGAGTTCTTTTGTCATCCATAGCACAATGACGTCCAGCTACTTTTAGCACAAGCTGAAAAGAATTACTTTGAGACCAAGCTAAAACTAGAAAGGGTATCAGGAGAAAAGCAGGCTCTGAATGAGGAGAACAAAATTCTGGAGGATGAGAGGAACACGTTACGACACAAACTGAAGGAGCTGACTGAGGAGAATGTAAAGATAATGGAAAAGTAAGCTTGAAAGCCTTCAGTAATGCAGTAATTATGAATGGATCCTGACGTGCCAGCATTCAGGCCATTATAATGCAATAAAAGCTGAACTGGAACAGTCTGGTTCATGATGCTGTCTGTCACTGTCATTGCTCTCTCTGTAGGGAGGTGAACTCCAGACGCAGAGCTCTGGTTGCTGAAGAGCAGAGAGAAAGGGCCAATAAAGCCCAGCAGGAATCTGAAAAGGAAAGACATTTAGCCGAGCGGGAGAGGGAAGATCGCACCAGGGAGTGTCTCAGCTGGAGAGAGAAACACCAGGTTCTGACAGAAGTCATCAGAGCCCAGGAAGAACTTAAGTCTCTGAGACAGACCAAAGCAGTATGTCCACCTTTCCTTTTGTGTCCATCTTGAATAAAGACACCAAATTTTGGGTCCACTTGTAAAATGTAATATAACACTATTGTATTTATTAATTTTTTTAATTAAAGTTATATTAGGGTGACCATTCATGCCATTTTCCCCGGACGCATCTTGGCCAGAAAATGGCACGTATGGTCACCCTAGTTATATTTTAGTGGGCAAGGATGCATACAATTGTGATATTTGCAAAATATTTCTACTTATTTTACATTTGGTGAGCGTAATATTCTTTTTCTTGCTGAACCAAAACTCTATATGCATGGAAATATTTTTAAATATATTTAAAATATAAATGAAATATACTTAATTTTCAAATTACATTAATCATGACAATGACAGAATAAAAGCCCTAAAGAACTAACCCTGAAAAAAAAAAAGATTTTCAAAATGGAACTATAACCTAATACAGAATTTTTTTTTTTTGATGGCACAATAACACACACTTGTATCTCACTTCAGTGTCAAGCTAATATTAAGAGCTACTTCCTTTGTATGACTGAAAGCGACCAAAGGGTTAAGATCCTGAAAAATCAAGATGGCAACCCAAGGAACTTTACGGTAAGGTTTCTTGTCTGTACAACACATTTACAAAATGAACAAATGTAAACATCCATGTTGTAACTATATAACAGCATTTAATAACATGCACTCAACAGGAAGGAGACCCTGTGTATATCTCTACGCCTGACCTCAACAGTGAGGAATCAGAGAGGGGTTCAGGGAGGTATGTACTACTTATTAAAAGCCAATCTTTCATTAGAAAATGCATTGACTTAATTTCTCTCATCTTCTCAGCAGGACGATGTTTAGGGTTGCTGCACCTCGAGTTGGACGGGACACCGGCCCAGGCCACTTCAGCGAGCTCTCACCAATGGCAGACAGCCATGAATCAGGATTTTCAAGGAGAAACAGGAAAGTTGAATATTTCTGGATCCCCACTGATGAGGAATGAACGTAAATGTCTAGATTTAGATATATTGCCTAAACAAAATATTTGTAGTAAACAAGATTTAATGCCTAAAATAAATTTTTAATGTTTTAAATCTACAAAACATTTTAAAATGTTGCACAAAAACAAAATGTACTGTATTCTTGTGGAATAGATTCGAACAAAATAATTCTAACCCCACAAGAAATTTAACAACAAAAGCTATTGAAATGTAAAATTCTCAAGAGTATTTCTTCCAAAAAAATGTCAACTGAAACACATTAGCTTATCAGGTTTTTCCTTTATTGTGAATTCAGCAATAGTGGTGATGAATACAGCACTAAACAGCCTTACAATGACATGATCATAAGCCATTTCCTTTGACAACTGGATTGCAGTTAACATGTTGGCAAACGTGTAACAAGATTAACTTTGTCAAAAACAGTTAAAACACCTGTCAATAAAAGGTTTGCAGAGAAACCCACATTAACAAGGGCAAAGCCTTTCACCTCGTTTCTTTCTGGATTTTTCCCATTTTCTTTTACATTTATGAGCCATTAAAAGGCAGGTTAAAATAATCCATCACTTCGATGTTCAAGAATGGAATAATTTGCAGCAAATCAGTGGGACCTGAAGGGCAACATTACTACTGCCCTTACAGAGAACACATTTCAGTTACCTCGATGAAGTAAGGCTGGGCAGCAGAGGCATTAAGTTGACACTAGTAGCTTGATTTCTGCATCTTCTATGGAAAGCACTTGAACTACTGCAAGCGGAGATACTTATTAGGTAGTGTGTTGTGCAAAAATCAAACTACACAGATGTTCTGGATCTTAATTTAAAACTAAAACTTTAGACATCAGAAGCCTACACTAAATAACGCTCATTCAGTAGGAGGTAGAAATAGAAACTGCTAACATGTTACAGCGATTACAGTTTTACGGATGTTTAAATCATGCACGAGGGGTGTAAGATATTGCAACCAACCCAGAATAACACTAATAAAAGCGTCTACAGCGTAACCTACAAAGGCCATTCAACCAGGATCTCATGATTCAATTTAATCAATCCCCAAAGACAGACCGTAAACAAATCATTGGTTCTATATAAACAAGTTTCTCTTCTGCTGAGACGCTGAAAGGTTTTCTGTCCTGTGTCTTGTGAAACAAAAAAACAAACAAGTAAGGAAGATTTGGCTACCACTTTTTCTACTGAAAAAGCATAGTGGTTCTGAAACTAAAGCAGATAACAAGCCTGACATTGGTTATGTTGCGAGAAAAATACATTAGAGACGTTACGATAATGGTATTACTACGTCTTTCATTTAATTCATGAGCCTAGCAGCAGTGTACTGTAGTTGGCTGGATGTGAGCTACTGCAAAGAGTGCAGGAACCAAAGAGAAGACATCAAGTCATGTAGCAGGAAATTGATGTGTACTAGAAGACTGGTCAGTTCTTCAGTCAGCTTCCTCCTCAGACTCCTCTTCCTCAGCCGTCTCAAGCCAAGTCAGCCACTGGTTCACCTAAAAAAATAAAAAATAAATAGATTAAAAGACCTGTCAATCTACATGTACTCAAAAAGGTAAAAGAATTTCCATTTAAAAACATGGTGCTTAAACTTACCTGGAATAAAGCTTTTCCTTTTCCAGGAAATTCTTGGGAAATGTCTTCTTTCCATGCAAGGAAACCTTCCTCCTCAATTATCTCCATGTCATAAAAGTTGACGAAGTAGCGAAGCAACATGCCTAAATGACAAACACAAAAGTCAAGGTTTTTTTGATTTAGAAAATCTCAACGGACAATAAAAGGTTACAAAAAGTAGTTCCTGTACCTTTTGGGAAAGCGTTGGCATTACAGTGCACCTGCAGGGCACACAGGGCGCTGACCTGCAGATCAGTGTGATCATGGAGGAACTTCTGCATGACTGGCTTGAAGGAGAAAAGTAGTTGCTTCTCCTGGTCAAGCTGCTCTTTAGAAGGGGAGGCCAGTTGCTCATCACCTTCGTCCACGCCAAGCTCGGCAAAAATATACTGCAAGAAGCTGTTAAAAAGAAAAACCACAACAACGTCAATTATATCAGTCTCCCTCTGACATATGTCCTTTCATGAATGCAATGCACATTTAATGGGCTGCACCTGGTCATAAGTATGTTGATGAAGCCCTTGTCAGTGTGAAGTTTGAGAGAAATGTTGTCTTTGATCCACTTGTAGATGGACTGAGGGGAGGGGTCTGCCTTGATCTGCTTCAGCAGTTCCTTCTCCAGTTTCAGCAAGGGGAAAAGGAAACTTAAACCTTTCCCCTCAAGAACCTCCAGCATGCGGTCTTTATTTTGGTCAATTTCTGAGGGGAATAATAATAAATAAATAAAAACACTAGTTAAATGTAGCACAATCAAAAATCAATCCTATTTAGTACCAAAATGTCAATATCGAAAAAACAGTTAGGTGTATGAATGAGACATACCAGGAAGCATCTTCTGCATGTTGACCTTGCTCTGCTGGAAGAGATCTGTGAGCCACTCACGGTCCATGAGCTTGGAAGCTTGCTGCAGGCATAGCAAGAAAAGAGGAAAGTGGTTGCCATTCTCCAGTGGATGAGCCAGTTCTGCCACACTGACTAATTCATCAATGATGGCCCGTGCTGCAAACTGTGCTAGGTATGACTTCACCAAAGGAATATCCACCTCAATCTTAGCGCACTGATCTAAGACATTCAGCAGAGCCTGACGACAAAAATAATTATTTGAATTAGATAATGTAACACAAAATACAAATATTTTGAAAAACAAAAACACAACCCTACCTGCATGAAGTTTTCCCCAGTGATGAAGCCCTCAGTATGCAGTGTATGGATAAGAGTGCTAGCCTGTTCCCGGTCTTCGTCAGTCCTCTCCAGAGAACACATGATGATCTTACTCAACATCTCTGCCAGAAAGTGTTTGGGAGCTCTCATCTCTTTCACACCACTAACGGCATCTTCCATGTTCTTACTATTCAGATATTCAGTCACAATGTTCTCCTGTTGTAAACAAATTCAGTAAACCATTACAAAGACTCTTAACAGCTGATGATGAGAATGCTTTGAACAGAAAAAGGGTAAAACAACAAACAAAAAGGCACGCACAGTCATTCTCAGCAGTTCCTCCTTAGTAGGTGCTGGTTTCTTAATAGTCTTCTGAGGTTTCTCCTGGATCAGAGGCGGGTTGGTTTTCAGACCAAGTTGAGGAGGCTAAAAAGGCATTTTTTTTAATGCAAAGTCATACCATGGAATATTAATTTTTTTGACATGAAATGTTAACTCCAGCAAAGCTGTGAGGATTTTCTACCTGTCCTAGTGGTGGAGTCTGTGTACGTGGAGGTTGAGCACTGGGAGGAATCATGGTGGGAATCTGGGGCTGCAGTTTTGGCCCTTGGTTTTTATTCATGAGGAACGACTGAGCAGGTCTAAGGCTGATCTGTAAGCATAGATCATGGGGAAACATACAGAACATTTGTTAGGGTAGTTACAAAGATTAAATTCTGGATACTATTTTGACAAATCACCCTCATATCTCATAATCGCAGTCAGCGGACTGGTTGGCAGTTTAAGAGTGAGGGATAGAAGAGAAGCATAAAAAGGGAGAGAAAGAACAGGAAGAAACAAAGAACAGACAAAGTATGAAAACTGCCTTCCAGTGGAGTCCCTCAGAATAACGCGTCTTTTTATAATCACTGGGTGGAAGATGTCTTGGTTTTACTCAGCACTTAGTGTCTTGTTTACCTCGTCTGCATTAAGCTGCCCCTTCTTGAAGCGTGGAGGCATGTCCTTAGATTGAGCTTGCTGCTGGTTCGAATGGTTCTGATTTTGGTTGTGAAAATGCTGATTCTGTCCCTAAGAATATATAGTTGTTTATAAATCCCATAATGTGCGGTTTTTTTTAAACAATGCTGTAAGAGCAGCAACAACATTTATGCTTACCTGGTTAGACTTGATGAAAGGCTTCATACCCAAGTCAAACTGTGACTGTGGTTGGGAAGCCATGTGTCCACTGTGGCCATTGAAAAGAGGATTTGTGCGATGACGTCCTAAGGTTGGAGAAAATCTGTCCTGGATTACACCTGGACCAGTCCCTATGCCACTACCTACAAAAATAATTACAGGTTAAAATGAAGACATGGCACATTTTTCAACAAATACAATTTATTTGTTATAAACTTACCTGGCATCTGACCAAACATATCGGCCAAACCCCCAAGAGTTTCTCTATCCAGTTTTATCCTGTTCGGCATAAAGTGACCTTCTAAAAAGAAGTCCATTCTCATTCCCTGGTTCATGGGTGGAATAAAAACACCCAAATCCTTCAGAGGGGGAAAGACAGACTTTTATTAAACACTTTACATGTTGCATTACAACTCACTTTGCATTACAGTTTTTGTCAAAGTAACAAAAGAACTTTACCTTCACAGCATCTTGACGAATCTGGTTAATCGTCTTTGGTCCATTGTCGATGAAAGCTTTGCGAGGAACCCAATTGTTCTCTCTCAGCTCTACGGTGTCCTGCAGTAGGAAACGAATCCTTGCAGGCAAATCCTTGTTGTTCATTAAGGATTGCATACGGCCGAAGTACTGATCCATTAAAGACTGTTGGAAAGGAAACAATGGATGAGAGTTCATGACGACAAATTGCACTTATGTAACTTAATGGCTCTATCATCCTCTTAAAACTGCTCCACGAGAGAAAGATTCCCAAAAAATGTGAAAAACAATTCACAAAACCAAGTCTTAAAAGGCACTATGGTACTTTCTAAAAAGCCAACATGACATTATTTCAATCAGTCATGTCTTGTTCTTACAAATACAAAGACAATTTCTAGCAAACTCACCAATTTTAGAGACAAGATGCATCAATCAAGGAACAATTTCAGAAAGAGCACAAGCACATTCTTTTGTAAAAACATTAATTTGTAGTTTAAACTTATGGTTCCTGGTAAAAACGTTATTAAAAATAATATGTGAAAGACAAATTGGTGTTTAAATTATTTAAAATTTAATGTGACCCTTAAAAGTCCTTGGGTCAATAAGTACCTTGGCTTTTTCATGGTCGAGTCTGGGCCCCACAGTCCTCATTATCTGACAGAGACACTCCAGGTCCTCTCCCATGTCCTTGAGCTGGACCCTCTTCTTTTTCTCCAAAAGCTACAGATAGTGTAGAGAGTGTGAGTCACTAAAATCACTGAGTCACCACTAACTAAAGCACATAATGGAGTGGAACTAATAGACTGAAATGTTGAGTGGGATACACACTGTTTTGATGCACTTATGAAGGATAGATTCATGGATGAGGTCAAGTTTGCCGAGTTCGCCAATGAATTTGATATTGCCAAGCATCTTGAACTTGGCAATGGCACGCTGCTCCTCCTCCTCAGAGGTGAGAGGGTTATCTTGTTTGTCGTAGACTATATAAAGAGACATACTTAAATGTTAAACTGCAACACAGCAGCACAAACAAACTTAGGACATTGTAAGAGGGAGAGACTTACGGTCAACATTTTTGGTGCGGTTTTCAAATTCATCTTGAAGCTTGGTAATTAAAAGTCTTCTGAAAGTCTGCAGGCAAATACACAGTATGGTGCTCGATTAGAAAAATGAAACTACATGGACAATTACTTCGGTAACCAATTATTTAATGGAGCTCTATCAGATAAATGCAGTTATGCCATTCAATTTATAATGGCATTCAGGTACTCACTGTGCTCTGCTTTTGTGATGACTGGATTTCAGGTGTAGGGCCATCAAAATTTGGTGCATCCTCTGCCAAACGCAGACATAGCTGAGCATAGAGCGAGCTGTATTTGGGCTCTTCTAGGGCTTTGTCTACGATCTAAAGGATAGATGACAGAATTAGTATGTCATAGTAATAGTAATTCTGTAATGCATGAAATTGATGTTGATCTCTTTAGATTTAAGTCATTATCCTAAAATGACTGGTATGACTTTCAAATTGTTCGTGTTTTAAACATAAAATGCACTGTTGTTGCTTTAATGGTCAGAATAATCATTAAAATCATTCCAGATTTTTTTTTTTTTTTTTTGAGTGGCAAAGTAATTTATAATAATGAACTAATATTTGGTTTGGTTTGAAAGATATATTCCAAGTAATCGACACTGTCATGTTTGAACAGTAAGATTTATTCTTTTTTTTTTTTTAAAGAAAAAAAAATATTCAAGGAAAATGCCATAAATTACACTACAAATTGATAACTGTATGCAAAAAAAAGAAAAAGAAAATGCAGGACAACTGTTTTTAACATCAATAATTAAAAGCACCAAACCAGTGTATTAGTGAAGTGGAGTAAATGCATCTTTCCCATTACAAAAATACATTTTTAAAAAGTTAAAACTCTAATACTTCACAATATTATTGTTTGTGTATTTTTAATCAATAGCATTAGTCACTTCTCAAAATCATTAACAGCAGTGCATTTGGCCATTCTATGTAACGTCTCTACCTGGTTTCTAAAATTTTAATTGTTCATTCAAATTCACCACGAAACCTGGTGAAACTTAAAAAAAAAAAAAAAAAAAAAAAAAGCCAATAACCATCTTACCAGCAAGATGATTCCTTTGAGGACAAGTTTAGAGTCTACGCCCACATTGAGAAGCTCAAGGCATAGCTTGTCAAACTTTTCAGGGGTCAGTTTATTAAGTATGCTACAAGAGAGAACCAAGAGCAAAGAATAAACATCTTGAACCAGTTAAAACAAAAACGTCTGTTTACCACATATCATTTGTGCTTATCTTGAGCTTGAGAGCGTCAGCTGACCCAACCACAAAAACATGCTCACAAGGCTCAGGGCACAATGAACAAAAGAGCTCAAAAACAGAGGCTTCTTTAAACTCCCATCTCTGCTGAAGTGAATATTTATTCTCCTTAAGGACACTCACCCTCTCACTTTCCTAAATATCGCATCGTGATGTTCTTTTTCATTGGAGGAGTTGACATCTCGTCTAGTGCTTCGTGAAGGAACCCATCTCTGAACGCTAGGCCCTGGGGTTTTCCCCAGG
>JAUCMT010000039.1:20686104-20699074 GCA_032357475.1 Enteromius thamalakanensis | reverse complement strand
TGGAGGAGTTGACATCTCGTCTAGTGCTTCGTGAAGGAACCCATCTCTGAACGCTAGGCCCTGGGGTTTTCCCCAGGTACTCGCTAAAGGGAAACGAAGCGATTAGAGTCTCCAAAACATATTGCGAATCTGGACTGTTCTTGACTTTAACAAACCATACCTGTTACCGACAGTCTTGGGATAGTGCTGAGGTGCACCCCTACCTCCTCCTCCGCCCGAAGAAGCACTAAAATTTAAATAAATGCAATACTAGATTAGACAACTTAAAAAAAAATACATTTGCACAACCACCACAAGAAAACAACACATAACAGGAGTTGTGAAAACCAAAAAAGCAAAGCAGCAGAAAACACAACTGGTGGATCAGTTAATACACCTTATGACTTTTTATCTTTAACGTGGCAAGTACCCCAATATCCGAGTGACTTCATTTTAAGACACCCTTCAAAAAGAGTTCCCCCATCTTGATCAATTCTCAATCTTCAATTCAAAAATCCTTTTAAAAATTCAGGCAAATGCTTTACCCCTCTGTCATGAGTTAAGTTAAATCGACTGAACTGTCCGCTTGCTCAAGGTGACTGGTGTGGCGTCAACGCAGATGATCGGGTCTAAAACGCAACTGAACCAGCGTGCAATAGAGAGAAATGCCAGTCAATACACAGTGTTTCAATTTTAGAGTAAGCCTATACACAGACAATCTTGATGTGAAAATTTCAACATTGGGAAATCCAATTTAATTTGGGTGCCTCAAAATGAAGACTTTGCTGTACAAACGATGTAAAAAGGCAAATTGTCTTTATAATTTAGGGTACAGCTAAGCTATGTTTTTTCTATTGATGGATAACAAGTTAAGAATATCTGGTAGCCAAATCCTGGCCCATGTATGATCTTTGATCTTACCTGAAACGAGAAGCACCCCCTTCTGCAATCACACTCTCCACTTTGGCGGCTTGACAACGAAGAATCTTCAAAAAAATAATAATCAAAGGGCGGGGTGGGGAAATCCGAACTGTATTAGAAAGAAGAAAACAAAAGAGAGTCAAGGAAACATGAGAAAACTGGCATGCTCAGAAATGGCTGCGTATTACATAGACTGGACGTACAAGTCTAATTTAACAATTTCCACTTCCTCTTAAGATGAAAAGGCCTAACGTTACATCAGAGATTCACATCAAACGTGATCAAAAATGGTTTATAGCACCAATATATTAACGTTAGGCCGGATTGAAATTATGTATCCCCTTTCCTAACAAAAGAGGCCAAACCTTTAGCTTGCTAACACAGTAACGAGGCTAACAAAGAAAAACGAGCAACCGCTGTATAACGTAACGTCTTACAGTTTTCATTATATTGAAAGATTAAAAAGACGACAAAATCACCTAATAACAATAACGTAAACAGATATAACCCAACATTTCCACTACTATAATAGCTTCTGCGTAACAGCCAGCAAGCATGCGGTGTTTGTTCATGTAATATTTTCCACGCTCAGGACACAGAGAGAAGCCAATCATACATATTAATTCAAGCACCGACTGACACGTATATCGATGTTTTATATAAACAGCAAAGCAATCAGAAAAACTCTCAGGTGTTTGTTCTATAACGACGCCATTTTCTGCATTCACGCACTCACAACAGCAGCCATTTTATCTTACGTTAAATGCCAAATAAACCCTACCTTTACTAAGGCAACCTCAGTTTTGATTTTGGTATTGTTCTTCTAAAAGAGAAAAAGGATAGATATAAAAAATAGATATGTTTTTTGAGAGTACTGAGACGATAACCGGTCAGACACGATTGCAGCTCACTGTGTGTGAGAAATGTGCACGAGCCTCCTCCCGGTTGACTGCTTGACGTCACACAGGAACTTGATTTGTATTTGTCAGGACTTTTTGTTGTCAGTAATTTTCCGTTATTATGAGAAGAACCACATTAGCTACAGATATTTTGAAATAGTTCCCTACAATTTTAATTATTTAAAAAAAATGTATAATTCAAATTTTAGAATCACACATTTGATCATAAACAAAACGGTTGATCCGGACAATGACGCTGCATACAATGCATCCAGTCAATATAGATGTTAACGTAGGCGTCAGGGATTGTAGCTCAGAATATAATGTATTTTGGGCCCTGTAATGTATTTTTGATGTCCTCTGATGAACTTTGAAAATGAATAAATACATAAGCCTACGCTTGTCATTGGGGTTACTTGTTACAAATCTGTGAAGCACAAAATGAATGATAAACAATCAATCAATCAATCAATCAATCAATCAATTCACAGCAGGCTAGTCTACAATTCCATATGGCAGTAATTTCCTGCACCATCATGGATATATATTGTTAGAGGACCTGTTTAAATTATTTAAATGCGCTGATACAAATTTGATAAGTAATATATGTAGATAGTTTTGCATTGTTCCATTCTATTGCTGTTTTGTAAAGTTATTATCGCAGACTAGCTAAGTGCAATGTTTCCTGAGCCTGAAATTATGAAAAATTCATGTTGAAATCTTCTGAGAATCTTGTGAAATATTGTTAAATTAGGAAGTTGTTCTCATGCCTTGGAAACACAGTGGGTTTAATTGACCTTAACTCATTTTCATTTTAGATTTCTAGTTAAGGCAAGCACAGTGAGGTACAGGGTGACTGAAGCATGAGAAACATAGGCTATTTTCTCTTCTCACTATTTAGAAACAGATAAACATATTGCATTATGAGAATTAAAAGGGCAGGTATTTTCACTAACCATAAGCGGTTCCTTCAAGAAAGACTAGTAAAGGAGTTCTGAATAAACGTCTCCAAATGTGAGAAAGAATTTGACATTAGTAACTGCTAATTGCATGGATGTGAATGAGTTTTGACTGCAGATGAGAGAAAAGGGAATTGAGTTTGACTAGGTGAGTGTTCAGTGTATTGAATTCAAGAGAACAAGGCCAGCAGCATCAAGCAAATAGGGAAGCTTGTATCACAAAGTGTGACTGAAAACCTGAAGATAAGAAACAGTGGACCAAGTGTGTCTGATCATGTGTGCTTTAGACAGCATTGTTATGGGCAACAAAGGGAGGTGCAAATACCCTGACTGTGATGGAATAGTTGGATCAAGAGCAGCAATTACATCTGTGCATCCCATTAAAAAGGAATTGCTTCTTGGAGTTTCATAAGATGCAGAGTGGAACTAATAAATGGTCACATGCTTAAGAATGGTGACATGCACACAAGGTATCATTTCTGTAGGAAATATAAAATGAAAAGAGGCATCTATTATAGTATGCTCCTTCATAATGTCTGTTGTACATGCCTTGTAGATTATAAAATACAGCAACATAAAATTCTATGAACTCACAATGAAGTCATCAAAAATCAAAGCATTTTGGCATGAAATTAAAATGGTTTCTTAGCTGAATTGTAGAGCTTTTACAAACAATATTATAAATAAATAAATGTAAAATACAAGAATTTTGTTTCACTTAATTTCACAAGATGTGAGTGTCTTGGAGGTCAAATGAGTATTTAGAAATAAAATGTCTATATTTCAAGAGAAATATTTTCCTTTTTTTATTTATTTTATTTTATTGTGGTCCTACGTTTTTGTGTCGAAATCAAATGAATAAAATCGTTATCATAATATCCCATCAAAGGTCCTATATTAACATAATATTTACACGTTTAAACTGCACTTCTAACTTTAGCCACTAAATGGCAGTAGATACCTTGTAAATAAATAGCCTTAAGAAAATACAATTGTTTGAAAAGCTGATCTTTGAATAGTTAATTTTCACTTATATATAACTTTAATAAATAAACGGTAGCTTATATAAATCAGCCTTGAATGAATAGTCGTAGGACTCTTTCAATTTTATTTTATACTTGTAAGATTTATTTATTTATTTTTTACCATAAGCTAATAGTTTCTTGCATTAATTGTATACATTTATGTAATCCACCTGATCTTAAGGTTTAACTGCAGATGGAGTCAAACATTCATATGGCATACATTTATATTCTATACTTGATAATGGTCATACTGTAAAAATGCACACAATCACTATCCATTAAGAATTGAAATTTAATCCAAGTTTAAGTCCAATGAGAGAGTTTAAGTCAGAGATGAGAGGTAAAGTGAAACAGGTAAGTTTATTTAAACAGAGGAGAGATGAGCGAAGATGCTGAGAGAGTTTCAGCCTTGAGCTCAGCCATCGACTGAATGGCTGAGCCCCTCTTTGAACTCCCCTAAATAGGGAAAGGATATTAAACTATTAGCATCAAATCCATAATATTCTCAAAGGCTTGATTTCAGCTACCTAAAATCCTGGAAACAACTATTGTACGTAATGTCTGGAAACAACTGTTTGTGCAAGTGTGAACTCTAATACAGTGTGAAAATGTTAAGCTGTCCCATAGAGTACGCTCATCTCTCACGGTGCACTGCATTTCCTTGCAGTTTCTTTATAATTTGCCCTGCTCTCATTCCTGAGAATGCAAATTCTTTAATCAGTATTTCAAAGGCCCATAAGCCAGCACCAAACATACCATAAACAACTTCAAATTGGAACGGCCTTTCTCTGAAGAGATCATTTCCACACAATCAAAGAATGTGCATTCATCATGGGAACATAGAGATTCTTGCACATTACCTCTAGTTTAAAACAATATGTTCATAAGGTCCCTGATGCAATAATGTTCAAAGTGAAATCTAGTCTCTCGGGTGTCCCTCGTAGTATGACTTTGCATTGTGTTTGTACTGCAGGCCCATTGAACTATGAAGGATACACAGAGTGACAAAAATAAATTTGCTTTGGTAACAGCCACTTGATTTCTTGTTTACGTCCCACTGCTGTTTTGTCCTTCAACAGCGACACGATTTAGAAGTAATGATGTAAACTAAAGACACCTTATTTGCTTTCAGTTGTGCTAACTCAAGCACTTATATAGGGAAATGCATTCAGCGTAACATAAATGGTCTCTGCCCCTTTTTTTGTTTGCCTAGGGAGAAATTAATTTGATAAAATGTTTTGAAAGCAAAACAAGTTCTTTCCAATAAGGATTTTTCTAATAACAGAATGGTTGTTTTGCAGTGTATTACATCAATATGATGTAAAATGGAACTAAATTAATAAAAAAAAACACAAAAGACCAACAAATACATATAACTTGTGATGCCTGGGAGGAGGAAGCTAAAAAGTGAGTTTCCTTTCAGTCAGTTATTCGCGGTTGAAATCACTGAGAGCCATTCACGTTCCAGGGGACCTAAATCCTGCAGCCGATGCGCTTTCACAACAGCTCACTTTACCAGGAGATTGGAGACTCCATCCCGGGACGATCCAGAAGATTCAGAAGAGTCGATTCAGAGAGGCCCAGACGAATCTGTTCCCCTCCCAAGAATCCTCCCAGTGCCAGTTGTTTTTGTTTGTTCCACCTAGGGCACGGGTGCTCTGGCACACAGCTGGCCCCTGAATCTTCGCAAGTACGCCTTTCACCCAGTGAGCCTTCTTGCATAGACTCTGTGCAAGATCAGGAAGGATCAGGAGCAGGTTCTGTTGGTTGCACCACCCTGGCCCACCCGAACATGGTTTTCCTCTCTGGAAGATTTCCCTGAGGAAGGACCTTCTTTCTCAAGGGATGGGCACAATTTGGCACTCGCGTCCCAATCTGTGGAACCTACATGACTTCTGGACAGGATTTGGTTAGTCTTGCGTAGCCAGACTTTCAGACTGATGGCTAAAGGTCTTGACCGACATGTCAAACAACCAATCACAGTTTGTTTTGTTCAGGGAAATGTCCCCACCACAACAGAACGGCATGCAACAGTCAGTCAGATAGAAAATCCCAATAAGACGCTTGCGGTAAACATCTGTTTGAAGCATCTCTCCCCTTTTTAACACCCACAAGTAATTCTGGAGAACCAAACACAATACTGAATCAGCCAGCTGCCATGTCAGCGTCTGTTGTTTCATGTTTGCCCGCAGACGCAGCTGATATTCACTGATATTAGGTACTTCACTTGATCTTCCATAAAAGATAGGAGGGTACACACAACTACCTCCTGGACCCCTGGATTTCCAGGGGGCTACCTCTCGCCCCGCTCAAATTCAACCAATCAGATGATGACTTCGACACTGCTGAAGTGTTTCCAGTTAAGTGTACCATTTGCATCAGACGTTTGGCCAATGCTCCGTGGGCGTGACTCACATCTGAGGCTGAGACTAGGATTCGATAGATCTCTCCGGCCTTCCCCAGGCTGTGGTGAATACCAACACTCAGACGAGGGCCCCCTCTAGGAGGCAGGGCTACGCACTGACTGGTGCTCCTCTTGCCGAGAGGATCCTCAGAGATGCGGATCTCTCCTTCCTTCCTTAAGAAGAAGTTGGAACAGAGGCTGTCCCCTTCCACTCTGAAAGTCTATGTCGCTGCTATCATGACACAGTTGACGGGCTTTCTCTGGGAAGGTGCGAGAAGGTTGAATCCAACCAGATCAAACTTCCTTTACCCTCTTCAGATCTGGCGACTTATCCCACAAGTGTTTTCCCACCATGTTCCCTCAGTAACATATGTTACGCCCCTCTTGGCAAACGGTCGGACTCCGGTTGTAGTCGGTTGTAATCGGCTCCTCAGCAGAAACCTAATGGTGGTCTGCACACCGCCTTGTTATATACCCGTATGTACAGGGGGAGTGGCTAGGCATGCAAAAACCACTGGCCAATTCTCATTGCCCCTTTTTCCAGAGTCGATTGGTCTTCCAGGTGGGATCCCATGACGTCATTCAATGATGTAACGACTCCATTCCCTCCTTCAAGGAACGCGGGTTACATACGTACCCAAGACGTTTTCAGCTATTGTATCTTGTGTGGACATAAAAATTTGATAAGGATGAAGCAAAAGAGCTTTTACAGTCAGTTTGCAAGAGCGAGTACACATTTTTGTGAGTGTACAAAAAGTGTGTTAACTCTGATGAAAGTCACTCAGACAACAGCCACAAAAATCAATTTCACATGTTTTCTCAAATTCTCAAAGCTGGTCTTGTTGACAACTGATCTTTGCATAGAATGTTTCTTTGGGTACTTTCTAATATTTACACAAACCTTCTCCTTCTGTCTGCTTTCACTGTCATAAAGAAGAAATTAAACATTGGCTGATGGGGACCGTCATGTTTTTACCCAACACTCTGCCTGGGGTTAAATAAAAAGCTAAACCTTGGTGTATTTTTGCTGGCCCTGCCATAATAGTGTCAAAAACCTCAACAAGATGTGATGCATCCAATCATTTCCTTCCCTCCTGAAGACGAGCGAAGTGGTCCTTGTGATAATTAAAAAGCCATCACTAACAGGAATCTTCTGCCTCATTAAAACCCTTCAAGCTCATAGATTTTATCTGCTGAAGGGAATGAGCACCGGTAGGGTGGCAGCCAGAGGGCCCTGTTTCAAAGATGTGTTTCTGATGATAGCTTCATCTCCAAATTAGGAGATGAATTGTGACTTCAAGGATTCTAAAGGTTGAATTTTGCCTTTTTTAACATGATCACACAAACTTAAAATGGAGAGTCCATGAAGGATGAATACTAGGTAGTAATATATCGGGGTAAAAATAGAGGAAAATCAAGAACGGGAAAGGGAATGGAGAATAATTTTTTGAAACCACAAAGAATGGGCTGAGACAATGTGTTAAGCTTAAACAGCTTTCTTTTGTCTCTCTCTCTGTCTCTCTCTCTCACACACAGACACACATAGGTTAACAACATCATCAAAGATATGTGCTATTTGTAACTGGCCAATATTAATTGATTTTGCATACATAATACATAACTAAAACATTTTAAATAATTTAACATTTTTCAAACATACTTTTAACTTCTTAAGGAGTAAAGCATTTATACTTTTCAGCCAATTTTTTATTCATTTAATGTTAGCCAACTGCCAAATCTCTGCAAAAACGAGGCTGTAATGTTTAATTTATTATATTTGTCAAACATAACATTTTGAACAAGTTTGCAAAAGCACACTTTTTCTATCTATTCAATAAATCAGCAGCGATACCATGAACTAAGCAAAGTAGATAGGGTCAATTTTGATTTCATGTTGCCTTGAAATGTGTCATGCATATTCTATATTACAGATACGTTGTTGCTCAGATACGTGAAATTATAATATATTGAAATGATTCCTTAGAGAGTACAGCAATAAAATGAGAAATTCATCATAATATCAACTGATGTTCCAATATAGGACATGCAAGGAAATGGAAATTTCTTTCATCTGCCTTCAGCATTATTATACAATTGGCATATATTTATTGGTACACATAGGAGTGTTAATATTCATGTCTGAGGTTCAAGGGAGATTCTTTATTTTACGCTACAGACACAATGTACATGAAAGTCTGGCAAGAAACACAAAATCTGTTTTATCAGTGGAAAGTTTTTTTTTTCCGGGAGCTTCTGCATTAGCACAATGATCCCAGGGCCTTTTATATCCTGTATTGGAAATATCATCCTATTAGATTTGCACATGAAAGGCCAGTACTCTGTCCTCAACAAAAAAGGGACATTTTTAAACTTCAAAGAGTTCAAATGACGAACAGAACTTTTGATAGGCTTTGTGATAACACATGAAAAACACTGTTCAGACACTGTAATTTCTTTAAGATTTTGATGTCCTTGATTTGCTCAGATGTTAAGGGCTAGGCTTAAGATTTCACAAAGCTAAATGATTGCACACAAGGTTTGCTTTTGATACAGCATTCAAAATGATACGTATACACAATATGAATATCTTTTAAAGCACCCTATAATATAGATCTTTACAGCATTTAACCAACGCAACAACATAAAACCTTAATTCATGATTTATGAATTCATTATTCAAATACACCTGTGCAATCAAACCATATGCAATTTTCACCAGTCTATTGGAATAAAATCTTCCGAAGGAACCCTTGAGGTATAATTTTAATCAACAAAATTGATGATATGCAGTTTAGGGTCATTCTGTTCTGAGCTTCATTATTTTTCAAAGAAATGCTTTAACTTGAATTCCCCCACACACCACACATCCTTAAAAGGAATTTCTTTAATCTTCGCAATCAAACACTCATTTACCATGAAGTCACTATTTCTCCAGCTAAGACGAAGAAAGCCAAAACTGCCACTGGACTTGTTCTATAAATGTTAGTTAATTACTGTCTAGTTTTTTTTTTTTTTTTTGCAATGCTTTGAGACTGTAAACGTCTATTTGGAGAAGACAGCGAAAAATAGAATAATACATATGCCAGATGTAGTTTCTTTTTTGCCAATTTTGTTTCTGTTGTTTATGGCTCAGGTGCACACAACCATCAGAAAGTGAAATACAAACAGTTACTAAATTTAACTGTAAGCTTGGGTTGAAAAGTCATTTCAACTCGACACCCACAACCTTGACAGAAGAAAGGAGGCAGAAATAATGGATTCCAGGGGGAAATGATTGGAGGTTGTCCCATAAATCTGCAGCAAGAGAGCCGTTGAGGGCCGGCCATGCTGTGCACCAGCTCATTCGGATATTTCATGTCGTGGCTTGAGCATTGCATATAACTCCCCTGTTTGTGGCTGCAAGGGGGTTTATTTTGGTGTTTTTGACTACCTTACTTGCAATTGCAATCACCTGGACTTTTACCATCTAATGTGGTAATGCTTTCCATCTAAAACATGTTTGTAAACAGCTTCGGTTTTGCAAATTGCACAGCTAAATTCATGACATCCAGGCAATCACATAAAACCACAGACATAACAGGGACTAAAAAGCAGTTTGTTTTCTGTTCCTTTTTTCCTAAAGCTATAGACATGTGTTTTTCTTTGTGAGGTCAGCAAATTGTTGTAAGAGCCGGAGGGCCATGCCTCAGGGACAGAGTGAATGAGCCCAGCCATAAGAATCACTGATTAGTTAAACATTCCTGGTGTTTCAGCTCACAGAAGCTTCTGTTTCAAGCAGTTAAGACATATTTAGACTGACATCTCATTCAACATAAACGATAAATGATTAACATACATAATCTTAGTATGGAAATAGTATGGTTATTTTCGAGTGATGTTTTTTGCGCACCTGCTCTGTTGTAGTTTTGTATTTTCATTATTTAACAGAATGTATAATTCATTCCACTGGGATCTAGCGAATACATATTATTTAACTAAATAAAGACATTGTTGTATTTCTTTTTGTACCACAAATTAAAAATGCCCTTAATCTATTGGCAAAAATATTGGTTATTTCAAATTTTGCCAGCCGCGGGTAATTACTGCGTTCACGATCCTCTCGAAACCATGTTTTTTTGAAAAAACATATACAATCAAAATCATCATTATTAATTAATCATTTAAAATAATTCTGGTTTTGTTGTGCACCAATGAAGTAATATAAGAAGAAACAAACACCTCAATCGTGTATTTGTTCACACATCCAAAGATGACTCCAAAGAAAAAGATTTGTGTAGGTTTGTCTTTTATTGCTTGGGTGTCCTGACAAATAGGAAATATAGCCCTTTTATCATCTAAAGTTTGCACAGAGCCCTTTTCATTTTAGACTAAATTTGCTGGGTGTCTGTGGCATTAATAGCCTACAAGAGGTGACTTCATAACTTCAATGACGAAAGCTGAAAAAAATGTATTGCACAATATGCACAATTTTTAAAGAAACAGTTCATCCAAAAATTTAAGATGTAGATGAGATTATTTTTGTCATTGGAAAAGATTTTGAGAAATTTAGCATCAAGTCACTTGCTCATCAACGGATTCTCTGCAGTGAATGGTGCCGTCAACAACTGATCCACACAACCCCAGTCCATCAATTAACATCTTTTGAAATGCTGCATGTTTGTATGAAACTCATCCTTTATTAAATCCAGAATTCGTAATAATTCTTCTTCCAGTGAAAAAGTCAACCCCCCTGTTGTACATCCAAATTAAAATCCAATTTGTTTAGATCTGTTTTGTATGGTGGGCCGAGAGAGCTCAACGTGCTGCAAACTTAAGAAAGCACATACAAAAACAGAAAAAAACATGCAAACTCCAAATTGTCACAATGCAACCAAACACAGAGAGGCGCTGCAAACACACGAACCCGCTGCAAACACAGAAATGTGCTGCAAATAGCACGGACCACAACGGAAATGTTTCAGGGGGACCTCAAAAAGTGACAAACCCAACTTTATCCAAATATCCAAAACACAGTTTGACCAGGTTGTTAAAATAAACACAGAAAATTGCAGTTTGCATGTGTTTTTTTCTGTTTGCAGCGCGTTGAGCTCTCTCGGGCCACCGTAGTTTTGGAAAGTTTTTTAACCACTTGTAAATGGTGTTTCATCTGAGCAAATTTCTCTAGATCTAGACAAGACTATTTTTTTCCCGTTCCAATTAGGAAACAAACTCATCGGCTGTAAACTGCGTGCATCTTGTAGTACATTTTCAGCAAATTTTGTTTTAGGGCAAAATATTTCTTTAAAGGGTTACTCTACCCCAAAATGTACATTTTGTCATGAATCACTTACCCCTTTTAAGTTCCAAAAACATAAAAGCTTTGTTCATCTTCGGAACACAATTTAAAAAATTTATGATGAAAACTGAAAGGCTTGCGACTGTCCCACTGACCCACGAATAATCATGACTGTCCTGTATGGAAAGAAAACAAAAATAATGACTTTATTGAAAGATTCGGCACCATAACGTCACTGTAGTGCCGTTTTGGACAGCATCCGGTGTACGCACATTACATACGCAGTTCTGTGTTAGACACAATAGACAGATATGTCGCGTACATTATACTTTGCACAAACAGCATTGAGTACATAACGTGTGTACCCTGGATCTCTAACTTGATTTTAAGAAGTGCAACATGTCCCTTAATCCTGGAACAATATACTGTAGTGATTAAGATCTGGATAACCAGTTTACAGTTTTTGTGAAGTTTAGGCTTACAATCAGTGTTTGATGCTTGTGTAGCAGTGTCAGACATCTATCACTTCTTCTGATTTTAGGCATTACTCATGGGTAAGGGTAGGTTTAGGTGTAGAGATATGGTCAACACTATATTTTCACATTAAAATGTTGTTCCAGGGTCAACAAAATATGCTGACATGCTGTCAAAATGGCTCTAAGGTGACATTACAGTGCCAAATCTTTTTACAGGATATTGATTAATGAATTTTTTTTTATTTTGGGGTGAAGTAACCCTTTAAGAGCTGTAATAGTCATGCATTACACTATATCTAAAATGCATTTTCAGTACACCAATATAACTTATAGTCAATATTTATACAATTTAAACAAAATGCCAGACATTTATGGTTCAGACATAGTCTTTTAATACTGAGTTGATTTATATATGTAATACTTTGAACATTTCCCTAAAATATTTCATAGGAAAAATTAATGCCATTCCATAAAACAAGTTTTCTTAAGGCTAAACAACAAAATGAACATTGTGTCACACCTTTCTGTTGTTCTATCTGTTGTTGCATTTCCTCCCTCCCCACAATTCTCATCAGCCCCCCAGCAATCACAATAATATATTTATCATATACATCTTATTTTTGCGATGACCCTGACCTACAACAACTCATAATAACCGGTGATGTCTGAATTTTAATATTTACATAATATTGTTTGCCATTATTTCCCTTTAAGTGAAACAGGCAAATTGCATCATCTCATATTCAGATAAATCATCCTTTGTGACATCTCAATCATTTCACTAGTTCCCACTACCTCAGCGATAAAATAGCTTGTTTGGCGAACTCTCCGGGGGACAGGCAGGGAGCCGGGTGGCCTCCGAGCCCTAGGAGATTTAACCCTCTAGGAGGCTAGGGTTAAAGGAGAAGTTCACTTTCAAAAAAACTTTTGCTGATAATTTACTCACCACCATGTTATCCAAGATGTCCATGTCTTTCTTTCTTCAGTCGAAAAGAAATTAATGTTTTTGACGAAAACATTCCAGGATTTTCC
>JAUCMT010000039.1:20658069-20676777 GCA_032357475.1 Enteromius thamalakanensis | reverse complement strand
ATATTAATATATCACTTATTAATTATTTATGAACACATAGTTATGTTTTGTAAATGATTAGTTCATCATTAACTAATTACTTATAAATGCCTTACAACTAAACGTTATTATAAAGTGTTACCAAAAAGGGATATATAATATATATAATTGACAAACAATTACGAACAGTCAAATGTTGTTTTAAAACTGTCTACAACTTAAGAGTTTAAAAAAAAAAAGATTTCATTGAGGATTACACACACACACACACACACACAAAGTTCAATTAAACATGTTAATGAGCAGGCCAGGTGGTAATAGCCGGTTTAGTGAAACTAATTGTCATGTGCAGTCTCCTCACACCTGGCCCCTACAGAAGGTGAGAAAGCCATGAAATGTTGGATGTCCCTGTTTCAACTCTGTATGGGCACTTACAGCAGCCAGAGCTCTCTTAAGTGCTTTCAAAGCATTTTAGGAAGGGGGAAAAAAAATCTACAAATAACAACCTCTTCATGGCAGCCATTGTTGCTCCTGGCTATTTCCTGGAAAACCAAAAAAATAAAATAAATAAATAAATAGAAATGGATAAATAAACAACATGCTGCATTTCAGCCTTGAATACCTATTGTGCTCTTTCCATTCAGTCATGCTCAATGTTATTTACCATTCAGAGAAAATACAGAAAGACATCTCTTGTTGCTGCAATATAGCAATTGCCCACAAAATGAAATACAAAATAGCCCAACATGACACATACCCATTTACCTAAATGTCACTTGAAATGCTCACTCCTTATAAATTTTTCCTTCAATGCCAAACTTTCACAGATAACACAATGGCATTTTTCTAACAGAGCACTTCAGTTTTGCTGTGGAAAACTCTGGCTCAACAACTGTGAAAAGCGCATCTGTCAAAAGCAGTCGGACACCCGTCCAGGGATCCAAGGTGCCGTGTTGACCATGACATGCCTGGACACCTGTCCTAGGGGGAATCCGGAGTGTGCCACGGTGCCATGCCCATCTCAGGCCTCGATCGTGTAACCAGCGCTGATATCATGCGTCTCATATGAAGCAAGCCCAGTGGCATTACTGCGGCTGCAGCTGCCATATGCCCCAGGAGCCTCTGTTTCCAGGCACTTCAGCACTGCCTGCGCCTCTTGGGGTGGCCATAAGGAGACGCTCGGCCCAGCGTGCGGGAAAGCAGTCTTTTTTGGGAGCACCACGTGACTACACGGTGGGGCAAAAGTCTTTTACACCCAAAGGAACATTCTGGACCGTCACCATCAGGTACCCCAGGTGCCTCACTGTGGCAGTCGAAATGCCAGGACTGTTCACCGACTTAACCCAGGAAGGATGCGAGGGGAACCGTCTCGTGAACGAAAGGCGGAACCTCAATGTATAAATGGTCAACTGTTTACAATGAACGCATGAAACATCCACGAAAGCTGCCTCTGCTCAGACATGTGAGGCAGTGATCATCTCCATCCAAGGGGATGAAGAAACTTCCACATCCAGAAACACACGGTTGGATAGACATCCGGAGAACACCTTTCCAACCGTGAGAAATTGCTTCTTTTTCTCCTGGTTCTCTAGCTCAGGAACGGCGAAGGCTCCGAAGTGAAAGTCTGCAAGTGCACTGCATCCGAGCCCTCTTGTGCTCACATAGTGATGAGGTGCACCTGGATGCAATCTGTGGACGCCAATGTTCATTGGCCTTTTCCCTTTGCTCAAAGGCGATTGTACTGTACTCTCATGCAAGTTCCCATTTGTAACGTTAAAGTGACTCAACTGAAGGGGAACTTTCCAACCTAATATCTGACTTTAAAAACCCCCTGTAAAACTAGTCCCATCTGAATAGGGCTTATACAACCTTAAAAGCTAGAGAAATTTTTGTTTCACAGACGTTCTTGGTGATTTTAATCCCCTCCGAATCTGCCATGTCTTTGTTTTTCTCTCACAACCTCTGTGATAATTCCAGAGCAAATTACCTACAGTTTTTCAGTGATCCACTGAGAAAATAAATCCAGTTCGAATGTGATGTCGGTGATTGCCGTTGATATTATTTTTCACAATGTGTTTACTTGTGTGTATTGGCCAATAGATGTAGATGCTTTTACCCTTAAAATCTGCTGTTTTTGAATGAATCTCTTGAATGAATGATTCAAATGAAAATACATCAACAGCCCAGTCTAATCACCTAAAAAAAATCCAATAAAAAAAGATGCACATTTAGGTGGAATGGAATTTTTCATTTCATAGCAGGTATGCGATTCCAGAGTTAAAATTGTGATCAATAATTTTTAACTTTTTCACAATCTACTTTTCCTCATGTTTCTCCTACCTCTCTCTTTTTCTCAACACAAGGCCGACCCCATCCATCTTTCGAGGTGACTCTCATTATCTCTTCTTTGTTTTCTCTATGACCTCCTCTCTTTCCTCCTCCAGTCATCTGCTGGGTAACCGATATCCCTGTCACACTTTCTTTGTCTTTTCAATCCTCCATCTTTCTTCTCCACCATTTATCTTGGTCTAACAATGTCTCAGCTTCACTACAAGCCTCTGTTTAATTCCTGCAAACTCAAAACACCCTTCTGGCAGCTCATGTGTTCATTGCTCAGCACAGAACATGGCATTTCTTCATATTTAGTTCTCAAATTCTTAGCAAAAGACTAAGGACTCGCAGTCACATAAAGACCTAAAGCATTGTTCCTCACAAAAGCAACGAGAGTCACTCATGGCAGTGTCATAACGAATCAGAAACATAATTAGGCTGAATATGCTGTCTGTTCCTTTACAGATTTGCTGTTGCTCTCGAAAATTGGTTTAATGCCCGAGGTAGATAATTTATGTACACAAACATCAACATTATCTTACATTCACAACCCGATGAGGGCATTTTCTATTTATATGCGCTCACATGGCTCACATCTCTTCTAGTGCATTTCACTAGAAGGTATAAAGTGTCTATGTAATTCGCAAACTTTAAACGCCCAGAAGGTTTGTCAATGTGATCATATGATGCAGAGTTGACCGCAACCACTGTATGATCATGAATCAATCTTCTCTAAAAACCAATGGCAGACGTGCATGTTTCTGACTCACAAACATTTCAACAACATTGAAGTTGGCAAACTGAAAAGTGGAAACGCAGTCAGAAAGCATCTTAAAATGAAATTTAATAGGACTTGGATACACAGTGAACAATAAAACCAAAACTCCAGTCTCTCCTTCTAAACAACAAAGGCTGACAGAATTAACTTGCAGTACACTTTAATGATTTATTGATGACTATGGTCCTGTATCCCCTTTCTCACACTCTCTGTAATATGAGCGAGAATTCCTCGTATCTGAGTTCAGACCGTAATTAAACTCCATCCAAACGAATACCTCAACTTGTGATCTTTGAGGAAAAAAACAACGGTAACTCGGAGAGGTCGTACATCCAACACATGTCAACCTTTATCAATGAAATGCCAGTGAGATGTACAACGAACTTTAAATTAATTACTTAGGACGTGGCTTTGATCTTCCTTTGTTTGTTTCGGAGCTGGTAAAACCAAAACGGAAAGATTTGATGCATTTGACAGTCGTCAGATCATCGTATCTTTGTAAACTTGACAGTAAGACGGGCTGTCTGTTCTTATCTATCTGCTCCCATCTGCTTCACAACAAGGTGCAGTAAATAGCATGACATGATTTAATTGTAGAAGTATTTTTTTTATTATTATTATTTGACAAGTGTAAATAAAAGAGGGAGCCCAAGTTTGTTTGTTTGCAAGCGTGTCATATATGTAACTTGAGTTTGAAAGCTGACGCTGGCAGTTTCACACCATTGCACAACCTATTTGCTCATATTTTTGTGTCACGTTGCAGAGATCAAATGCAGCCTTGTTTCAGATTTATATAACCAAGCCCAGGGAAATCTGAAGAAGAAAAAAAAAAAGTATAATACTCTCTCCCTCCACTAGTGTTTACTGTAAAAATTAATGTCAATGTAATGAAAAAAAAAAAAAGTATATTCTCCTCTGTAATGTGTCCTCTGGAGTAACCAATACCATGGGTAAAGTGTAATGAGATCCAGTGTTAATGTGTTCTGATAGGAGGGTGAAGGTATATGTCAATAAATGTTAAGATCTGCATTCTTGATGAATGAGCTAATGCAAAATTGTATTGGATTCTTCTTCATTAAATTGTCTCCCAGACTCCAACTCATTAATCTGTTCCATTTCAGATAAGATGATTTTTTTTTTTTGTGACTTGTTCAAGTGCACTCAACTGCTCTACAAGACCTGGAACAAAAACAAAACCCAAAGATGTCTATGCAGTTTTGCAGTTACACTATCAAAAGTTCGATCACATGCAATTGTTGACATACAAACAACGGTATTGTGACATTCTGTCCCTGTCTGTCCTGTCTCCCCCGCTATCTGTGTCTTTTTGGTTTCTCCCAATTTAGTTTCATTGTCTCACCTGTTGTTTAACACCTGCCCTCACTTTAGTCTTTGATTTGTTTGTCCTTAAATACCGTTGTCTTTTCGTTTGTATTCAGGTCTCGTTAACGTTCTGATGTCGGCATGTGTAAGTGCTTCCCTGTCTGTGCATTTTGCTGCATCGGCAGCTTTTGTTTTCGCTCTGGTCTTTTTGTAAATTAAATATTTTTTGTTATTGGAATCCTCTGTGTCCTCCACTCTTTTGCCCTACGGGAGGTTCGGCATTAACACGCCGATTCCATGACACACTGATTGTAAACCTCACCAACACTGTAAACTGTTTTTTTCAAATCTGATTGGTTAATCACTATGTTGTCCCAGGGTCAACAAAGATGCTGACCCAGGGACATGTTGCACTTGGCAAAATCAGGTTAGCAGTAAAGCTGTTTTGGAAAAATACAAAGTGTAAAGAAAAATAGAGACTGAACAAAACTGTGTTGTGCTAAAAATACTAATTTGGAACAAAAATATCAATTAAATCTTTAATTATGCTGTATTGTGACCAAATATTGAGGTTTTTTGTCAAGAATTAGCTTGTTTTGTTTTTCTTTCAGAACTGATTGGTCACTGGCCTCATTCTGCACTTATGCACTTCGGTTTTAAAGTAAAAAACAACAACAACAACACTATTTGTGGATCATTTTGCCAATGTTCACTCAAAAACTGAGGTACAAAAACCTTAGTAAGGTCTATGATAACTCAGATTCAAAAGCAGTTTTTGTAGGCTTGTCATTTTTGACCAGGAACACCAAAAGCAAGGTAACTAAGTGGGGGAAAATACCAAAAAAGTACAAAAAGTCTCTCTTTTTTTTTGTCCGCAAAGTCACTTTTGCCAATGTCATAACAATTTTGGGAGATCACGAGAACACCGTGTGAGAGCTACAGTTTTCAGCTATAATCTATAACTTGGTTATAGACTTATCAGAAATCACACAACCTCTCTGGAAGGACATCCTGTTAGAAAAAAAACAAGAACAGAATGACCTGGTCGACTCAAAGCTGCGCCACACACTGCATATTTCATGCATTAAGCACAAATTGCTAATTTTGGATGTCTCAGCTCAGTGAGTTCATGGTTTTGAAACTGTATTTAAATTCTGATCACATCAGGGATGCAATTAATCATTGCATGGTTTTAGGGTCAAACTGATGAATATTTAGTTATCTATATAAAATTGCCTTGACCTCTCTTGCCATAACTTTCATTTCATTATTTTAACTAGAGCAGTGGCTTACCTGATATCCCAGGCCCCAGCCTTAAGAGGCATCTGCCTCTCCATGGAGTCATAAATTAGATTTCTTGTGCATAAAAATTTATCAAAGTTCTACCAAACTGCTTGATATGAATTCATCTTTATCTTGTTGAGAGTTAAAGGTGTTTATTCCTGTCGTGTTTTAAACATTTAAAAGGTTGATTTTTCTATTTTGGGGCCGCATGGAATGGGAATTGATTCTTTAGAAAACTGAATCTACCTTTAAGATATTGTGAATGAATGAATGAATGAATGAATGAATGAGTTATTACAATCTTTACATGGACAAAAGGCATTGCTTTACCCCGGAGATAAAGCAGTCTTAGTGCTGCTGCTATTTTAATGTCTCAGCAGGAGTTCTATATGCAGCAGTGTTCCTGCAAGTATGCTAATAATCTACATTACGTTGTGTTTACAACTTTGCTATGTTTTAACATCTCAGAGTAGATTAAATTGCCTTTTTTCCTTTTTGTGTCAGCCAAATACATTTTCGAATGTAAGCCATGCTGAGCTGCTAATAGGCATTATGTTAATGCAATCCAATATTTTTTCAATCTTAAAGGGGTAGTTCACCCAAAAATGACAAATCTGTATGAATTTTTTTTTCTTAAATGCAAAAGAAGATATTTTGAAAATATTTTGGTAACCAAATAGTTGACAGTAGCTATTGATTTTCATAATAGCAAACGTCAGGAGCTGGTTTTTACTTTATCTTCTTTTGTGCTCAGCAAAAAATAACTACAGAAATTCTAATAGCTTTTTTTTGTAAGGGAAGATGTACATCACTATAGTGGAAAATTGATTAATCTAATAGTATAATGCATGCAAGTCTATATGCAGCAATGTATCATTGATGTATCAGGTCTAAACGCTTGTTCACACCAAGAACGCTATATAAAAATAACTATAATAAACATTTAGAGCCCACACAATGAACGACGAAATTTGGTACTGTATATTATGAGTGTGTGCTGCTATTATGGTGCCACTATGATTACTTGAGCTCTTTAAAATCAGGTGGATTCTGATTAGCTGTCAATCTTTTTATTGTTTGTCAAGCTGGAATAAATTGTTCTAAAAAGTAATTCCCAAGACATCACTTTTTTAGAACGATTATTAAATCTTTATAGTAATCGTCCTTGGTGTGAACGGTCTTTAAGTGGCAGCTTTGAATGAACATTTTATGTTTCATCATTTCTTGATAGCCTGACATTTTCCGCTTCAAAATTGAGCTCTCTGTGCTGCTCTTCTTTCACTTTTTCATAGCCGAAATGGATCTATTCCCTTGGCACTTTTGAAAATCAATTTTTGCTGCAGCTTCATTGTTCCGAAATGATGTATTTTTAAAGAGACTGTCTTTAAAAGTTTTTCTTAACCATCAGTTTTTGAATAATAGTAAACCACATGATGGCCTCAATATAGTGTGACTAGACCCTCCAAACCAAAATGTGCATTGTAAGAGGGTTTCAGCTCATATATGTTAGATGGTTATTGATTGGAGATTGGCAATATAGAGCAATTACTCGCCACTGGACAAGCTGAGGCTTGATCTATAGCTCTGGTTTAACTGTGCCCGATCAATGCCTGTGCACAGCAGACACATACATCATAATATTCTGACATTCAAAAGTCACAGGGCAAGAATGGAGTGCCAATCTCAGAGACTGATGATAAAGCAAATATTTACAAGCAAATATGTTGTGACAGCAGTTTGACAAACACTTTTCAAAAATTTATCCTGCATGTCTGTCTATTTCTCAAGGGGATACATATGCAGAGGAGGCAAAAAAGGAGACCTGAGAATAATATTTATGCAGTCACAGTTTGGTTTAATTTTAGTATTTTATATCCATATTACATGTTCACACTCACAAAAACACACACACACATACATAGATAAAATATATAAATATATATTATAGGTGTAATAACAGGGCTATTGTTAACTAAACTACATAGTCAAATATATATACACACAGTATGCATATGTAATAGTTTTTGCAGAAAAGAGAATCTACCGGGGTTGGTTAAGATTATCATCGGCAAAGAGTGATATTTAATGCATTTCAGAGCAAATATGGAATCCTTAAACATACAATATTTTGAATCCACTTTTGTTTTTTTATACTTTTTACATTTAATTTTAGTTTTAGTTTAATTTTAGTTAAAGTTTTTGTATAAATTTGTATAGTGTTGTATTTTTAGGCCATTTTCTTCTTTTACACACACACACACACACACACGCACACACACACACACACACACACACACACACACACACACACACACACAGATGTTGGTTTTTGTGATCTATGAGGACTCTCCATAGGCGTAATGGTTTTTATACTGGACAAACTGTATGTGCTATTGCCCTACACTGACCCTAAGTCTAAATCTACCCCTTACAGGAAACTGTGTGCATTTTTCGATTTTCAAAAAAACACTATTTAGTATGTTTTTTAAGCCTTTTGAATTACGGGGACACCAAAAAAGTCCTCATAAATCACCTTGAAATTGTAATTCCTATGTCATACCCATGTAATTATACAAATGTGTGTCCTCATAAACATGTACACGTATTAGTTAACCATAATAACTTTGTTTTTACACACATGATGTAATTTTAAATACTTTATGTGTGTGTGTGTGAACATTAAATGGATATAAAATATTAATTGAATCTTTTGGAAAATGTGTAGCCATCTTAATGTTTTTCAACTTTTTTCCCCCACTTTTGTCTACCATAAAGCCTTTTGGCTTGGTTAGATGATCCTAATAAGCCCTAACAGCCTTGCATTTAGATGCTTAAACTTTGCCAGCCCAGTGATATGGAACAGACATCCCTGAAAGACATTGATCGCAAGCAACAGCTATCGGAAGCATCCTGTGTTCCCTCCCCCTCTATTCTTCTTATCTTCTCTTAATTGCCAACCGTCTCCCCAAATCATTATTCAGCCCTCTATTAAAAGAGCAGAGCAGACATGGATCAGATATGGTATCCTACGCACTCTGCCAGCCACCATTCTATGTCATCACTTCCTGTGTACGCCCTGCTCTCATTAGAGCTCCAGCCTGCCATTGTCTCCTGCTGCTGATCCACAACTTGCCCATCAGCTGCACACAGCAAAATCAATACCCTTCCTGGAAAAGCTTGAAGGGTCCATTCTATATCTAACCCTTATTAGTGCAGTTACTGCCCATGACATTTACCATATAAGACCTGTGTCCATGTCAGCGACCCTCAACCTCGTCCCAACCCCCTGAAAACAAACCTCCTCTCACAGTATCACTCCAAAACTGTCACTGTTGCTATGGCAATGCCTGTTTCAAGATAATTGTTGTGTTGTGGAAACCAAAAGCACACAAATAGTCTGCATTGAAAATGGTATAAACACCTTTTGGAGCAGTATATTACTGTGGGGGGGATTCAGGGGTTTAAAACATGGTCTGATGGAAAGAATCATTTCATTGAGGTGTTATTTTTAATGACTAACATTAAATACACTATTATGCATATAGCAAAACTCAATATTGGCTTGGAAAAACACCTTTAGAAACAAAAAAATGTTTCTGATGACCTTCCCATGAGAATCTTGAGGCTCAGGTAGCACTGTAGACAGCTGTTTAAGTAATTGAAAGATTAGCCTCAATGCAATTCCCAACGAAATCCATTTAAAAATGTAAAATTCACATGAAAAGATCTCAAAACTGAGACCAGACCAAATGTAGGCAGATGTGGAAAGGAAAAAGTGATCACAAGAAAGCACTAAAAATACATACAAGGGATGGACATAAAAAGCTACCCAGTTAAGTCAAAATTGAGTTCGTTTTGGAATATAATTTAGTCAAATCGCACTGTAGCTTCATACACTGGATTTTAGAATATTCCTAGAGCCCTGCTTGGTGTCTGATTGTATGAGAGGTGAAATATAGCACCCTCACGGTTTTGACCTTTCCAGCTTTGGATTGCTATAATACTTTTGATTTTCTGTCTATATATCTGCTGTATCCTGCAAGCATAATCACACACATAGTGGTCATTTTAACTCTGTTCACTTGTGAGCTCTGTGAGAAGATACTAATGATTTTCAACAATCAGAGAGGTGAGAACACTGATATTTCAGCTGAGATATAGCATAAATTAGAAGCTGGCCTGTCTGGATTTTGAGAATCTGCCTGTCTGATAGGAATCTTAAAGGGCAGAACACTGCTGATTGGATCACCAGTTCCTGTGGTGATTTTTTAAAAAGATGTTCTGCCATTTTTTTTTTTGGTTTTTATTCATGATGATTATGTTCAAACTTAATGTGGTGAGCAGTTTGGATGCCCTATTAGGGTCTTAAAACTATTTGCAACATTCCAACAAGTCAGGAGAACTATTACTTACAACTCTAAATGTGTTTTTTTATTTTGCAACTAAGCACTGGTAGGTTTATTTTAGATGTATGTCAAACAGCTATAAGCAGTTTCAGATTAATTCAGGTTTCATTTCAAGAATATCTGTTGACATTTCCTAACTCTTAATGTAAAAAGTGACCATTAGGTCTGCATACGTATATCGGATAAATCCTGGCTCGGCATAATGTTGAATATGAAACTGAGAAAATTCGAAATTTCTAACCAAATCTTAAAGCAATTCATACATATTTTCTGAGGTGTCTAATTCGTACAAATTCGTAGGACCTCAATCGTACGAATTCATTCGATTTTTGCTACATCATACGTATTTTATAAGTTGCAAATTTGTACACCTAATGACCTACACCTAGCTCCGGCCCTAAACCTACCTGTCACTGGGGTTTAGACAAATCATGCAAAATCGAATTAGTGAGGTCATGCGAATTAGCACAAATTTTGTCTGAATACGTACAAATTGGTCATGAGACTGTGTTGTAAATTTCTCGAGACAGATTTGTGGGTTATGCATTATTCAATTACACACTAATTCATGCCACATTGACCATTATTAGATATCGCTTAACAATAAATCATAAGCTTTATCACATTGTGCCATCAAAGATGAATATTGTGATTTGCACAAATTAAGCCATTTCGTGCATTGTGCTTTCCACAGAAGGCTTTGTTTTGGATGTGTTGTTGGAGACTATATGAGTTTCATATTGTGTGGCAGAAGACATGCTGGTACATTTTTCCCATAAGATTCATAATCTCATTGTGTGCTCTCTGGACAGAGTTATTTGGTGCTCTGTGATAGTGAAAACTGAATTGGTAAGAAAATAAAAGAGATGTAAAAGGCAAGTTGTTCATTGTTGTCAGTTTGAGGCCTTTATCATCATGTACACTGTTTGTGAGCAATTCCCATTGAGCAGAATTCATAAAACAACAGTTTTATGTCGACTGTTTTTTTCAAGGTTCCCCTGCAGTTGATCGATCTGTTCAAGCACATTGCAGTTTTAATGCTTAAATTGCATTTTATTTGAGTCGGCTCTGAACAAGTCCCCTGTTGATGAATAAATAGTGGCTTTTCTTTTAAAACATTAAACTTAACAGGTAAAGAGTTGAGAATTCTGTGGCTTAGTGAATTTACATCAAACCTCATTTTACGTTTATTCCCTTCTTTCGAGCAACATAAAAACTCTTTGTTCAATAAATGCAGATAGTTTCAGGATCAGCCCTTATGAGATACCTTGTATAAACAGTTGGATTAGAAGCCATTAGAGTGGTTTTAGAAGTATGAAATTTGAAGCGAGCCTAATGGACAGACATGTTAACCACTGTCCCACATATTTGCCCTTCTTTGAAAACTTTAAAATGTCCCTCAGAAAGCTATCCTTTGAAGGCTGTTTAGAGGAAGAACATTGATTGACTGGGAGCTTTCATAGTCTGTGAAGTAGAGCATGCAATGAGGCCTCAGATAATGTTGAGCTTATACAGCGTTCAGGCATATTTAAAGCCATTTTTGCAGTCTTCGGACAGCTCTTGTTGAGAGGGCTATCAGTTCACTGCAGGCAGGTGGATGCAAGCATTCTTGCATAATATATCGAAATCCATCAATGCGAACATTGATATATATGTTCCAAATAACTGAGCGAGATAAATGTAAGCAAATGTTGCACACAATTTTTGCTTTTGAAAATGTGTGAGTTTAAGCATATTGGGCTGCAGCACTGCCGTCTCAGTTGTGCTGTAGCACTCCTTATTTGGCAGCTGGAATAAAGGTTTGTTAAACTAATACATTTCTTCTGATTGATTCATGCATAGGTCTTTCAAGAGAATGCATGTTTTCCAACCTGAATGACAGTAATTGCTCAATTTTCTCTATTGATCATTTTTAGTTTAAGTACTCTTGTATTGCAAGAAAAACTCTAAAACCTAATGTTTTCTCAGAACCTAAGGATTGTTTTTTTGTTGTTGTTTTTACGTAACATTATATCAAAGACCTGCATGACTAATATTACAGAATACATGTAAAATGTATTATGAATTATATTTTATCAATTCATTATTTTGTATTTCTCATATGCAGTTCCACATCTAAACAAGCTGCTATAATAGAATACATTGCTTTTAATACCAGCTAGTTGAATGCATCCATTGTGTTCCTGCATCCTTGAATGAAATGAACAGTACTTGATGGGGTACCACATCACTTGTCACTCAAACAGGACAATACGATTTTCTGTGCTTCTCAGAGCTTTTTTTCTGTTCCCATGGTACCAATGTTCACGAGAAACCCAACATATGCCAATCTACTTTTGTAGGCACTCCAGAAACGCTAATCGATTCTAACTTACACTGAGATAGAAATTCTCTTGGGTACTTAAAAATGTATAAGAGGTCTGGATAGTGGACACGCACCTCTGATATCAGACATGTCTTTACCTACAAGGGATCTCAGAGGGCCTAAAATATGAATATCAGTAACTATACATATTATCCTGTAGGCAATTTTCAATACTTTTAAGAAGGCATACCTGTCATCAGTCATATAGTAGAGAAGAGTATGCCCTGATCTAGTGTGACAAGGAACTTTGGACCAAAGAATCAGACGAGTATTCAAGATGCACTCAGTATATACAGTACAATATATAATTTTATGATTTAGTTATCATTGTTGATGTTATTGTTATATGATACATTAGTGTTGTACTTTAGTTTCAATTTATGACATATGCAAGATTTAAAATGTTTAAATATGTTAATCAATATTTGATTTACAGTTGAATAATATTTGTGTATTTTGTCATTTATTTGTATTATTTTTATTCATTAAACAAGTATAATGGCACATTATTCTGATCATTGCAAACATCTGTACCTGTTGTCAAATAGTTAGAATTTATCAGCTGAATTGTGAAGAAAGCTGTATACACACACACGTGCACACGCACACTCTCACATAAATGCACACACACACCCTCGAGCCTGTTTGCTTGGGAAAAATGAAATATGAGGCACCTCTGTGAGTCACGGTAGTTTGGTCGGTGTGAGCTGAAGCTGTGAGGTATTTACAGGGGGGTCCACTGCAGTGATACAGAAAGCTGTGACCTTTCCTTTAAGAACAGCCACTAAATCATTGTCTCTGTTGCAGAGTTTCTTAGCTGGCTAAGACAGAGTGGATGGCTATATCAAGGGATCTGCCTCGCTGCCTTTTGAAATCTTTTCGATTAATTGCAGGGGTGGTGGATGAAAGGCCAGTCACCTCTGTCTAAATAATCCTGGATAATAAAAATTCCCTGACAAAATCAGTAGCAAGGGATAAAGATCCAGTGCCCTAGACTCCATGTTCAGAGGTAAAAATACATTTAGGGCAGATTACATTGGTATTACTTACATATTCAGATCCATTAAGTAATACCACTTCTTTTTTTTCACCCCAATGTTAAAATATATGCTTCTATTCCAACCTAATGTTACACTTGCTGTGTGATATAATGTTAATACATTAAGATATGTGAATTACCAAAATGTTTTACCTTAATATAATTTCAGTTGAAATATTAATTGATTTACTGCAGCATTTGAACTTACATTTTTTTTTAAATGCAGTAAGTGGAAATTTTCACAATGTGAATTACTCTTAAGGGAACAAGCCACTTAAAAATAGACTCATTTTCCAACTCACCTAGAGTTAAACAGTTGAATTTAGTATGCTGCAGCTAAACGTGCTTCTGCCAGATCTGGAGATCAGCTGAATAGATTAAAAAATGTTAAAACCCCAACTGTTTAACTCCAGGTGAGTTGGAAAATGAGCCTATTTTCAAAAAGTGGCATGTTCCTTTAAGCATTTTATCTTTCTCAGAACACCAAAGCACACTTGAAAATGCTATTGAAAATGCTTTTTTTTTTTTTTTTTACTTTGTTATATTGGAGAAGAAAAGCAAAGGATATTTTCTATGTAATCAGTGACCCCAATGAAATATCTGTTGCTCTATCATTAGTTGCATTTGCTTGAAAGCAGGTGAAGTGAACTGACGAGGCACCTCGGTGAGCTTTACTCATCAGAGGCGGATTCCCGGCTCACAGAGCTGTGAGGAGGTCTCTGACACACACCTTCTCCAGTCATGCCCTGTTAGTTCTGCCGTGAGGCGAAATAGAGGGAGACACATTGCATCGTCCAAGGGCCCCACATCCTTTCTGGCAGCAGGCATTTTTTTTCTTGGAACTGTCAGGTTGGTTGAGCTGGGTAGCAGCAGTACCTGTCGCCCCCTCAGTTTCGTCCCTCTCCACCCTCATTGAGAATTCTGGTGCTCACCTGACAGGGCCTCAGCAGGGGCCTCCTGCCATCTGGCCTCATCTGCATGCTGGTACACCGGCAGCCAATGAGACTCTCTGGAAGAGCTGAGCTTTAATGTTGGTGTCTCCAGCGACTGACTCCAGTTATATCTCAGACAGCGGGGCTATAAGAGCTAAAGCGCTAAATTGCTGTCTGGAGATCCTCGACAGTTTTTAAAGGGAAAACCACTAAGACGCTCTGCAGAGACTTGCCGTCTTGGTAAAAATTCATTCCTGTCTAATCAAGCAAGCCAATAAAGCAAATAAGCAGCTTAGCCAAGGCCTTTTCATTTTTTGGCTCTAATGTGGTGTAGATATTATGTAAATAAATATTTCTAGTTCTTCTATGTGGATTTGTATGGGAATGGGTTAGTATGTGAGTGATTTCTTCTTTTCAATGCTTTTAGAAAGTTTCCAGAAGTTTGAAAAGTGCAAGATCTGTAAATGCAGCAAGGTGTGCTTGTATCTAGGCTGTACCTTAAGACATTTAGATGTTTTGTCAGAGTTTCATGACAGCTGTCACTGTTTGGCAGAGAACCTATAATGAGTTGGTAGTGTTGTAAATGAATCCCGCTGGATACAAAATTCGATGACTTCTCCAAAAAAGTAGATGTAATGGTTTTTTTGAGCTAAGTTAACGTAAGCCAAGTTTGCAGTTCTGAAAGGTACAGTATGTTTTTGCAATACAACAAACTTTTGTTTGTATTTACCTCACTGCACTTTATGGCTCACCTGTGTACCTCACCTGCCCATAGTTTTCCCTTGTGTTTAAGCCTTTGTATTTTGTCATGTATGGTGGATTCGTCAAGGTTTCTTTGGATGTGTGTAGTTCTTTGTTTTGTTCATTGAATTCAAGTAAAATTCATGTTATACTTCATCTCTCTGTCTCAGCCTATTGCCTGCTAGAGCATCCGTAACACACTATTAGAGCCTGTAGAGAGGGCCGAATTCGTAAAAGGACATTCATTTGCAAGGCAGAATCAGAAACTCATTTAATTTGTGCAAAAGTTCTATTAACTCTACATTAACTCACATAACTAAACACACAAGTATAAATACACTCACACATGGGGAAAGTACAAACAAGGCTTAATGGTAAACCATTAGGAAAAGCCAAAATTGAAGTTATGAAAAGAGAGTCAGTTGACCACCTGTAAAACCATCAGTGCCATTCATAATGAGTTTTATAAATAATACTAAAACCTCTGTTTTGTTTGGTTATGCACTATACTTGCATTGCCTCGTTGATGAGGTTCAGAATCTCGAAGGTCTCTAAATCCTAATGGTTCCAAGGTTTTGGATTGGCAATCATGTTCTTCCTGGTTTGAAGAGTGATGAATTCCAAAGATGTCCTGACTCTGATTAATAGATGAAAGGAGAGCTGAAAGGGAGATCTGTCGTGATTCGTGGATCTTGAGTTACATGAAATGTCAAACTTAGGTGTTGCCGTGGAGTTAAATCCTCATCTAAGTGTCTCTTTGTTCCTAAGCATGGTAATTTGCATATGCGCTTGATTGGAGGTTGGTGTAGAAATTAGAAAAACATAAAAAGAACATTCTAAAAAAATAAAAAGATAACATATAACATACAATTTCAAATAGATCATATGAAGACGATAAGATACCAAACATGAAGTGTGTTGAAGTTATGAGTTGATTTTAGCTAGTGATCTATCATAAACATGCATGAAACAGTATACCATACACAAGACGATATACAAGCACAATAACTTGAAGGATATGTGTTCACTCAACAAACGTTTTCCTGTGAATTAATTTAGGGAAAAGTCCATTGTAAGTCCAGAGTTGCTTTGTTCACATTCCTTCAAGCATTATTATCAGTCGGTTGCCATGGAATCAGAGGCCTGTTTTGCCTTCCAGAGGTGTTAGCTTCCTTTCGGGAGAAGGGTCCACAGACCCTCTTAGTTGCAGTTTGAGTTACCTATAATTGGACTGGTTAAGTGGTATTAAAGATTTTTTGATTAATGTAACAAATAGTTTGCACCTAATTGGTTCATATACTACTTTATAGTTTACAATAGTACAATTTCTTAAATGCAATTTTGACCAAATAAATTCATCATTTTAGGTTAACTGACCAAACGTTTCAGTGTTGTTTTGACAGTTCCTACTCTCACCTACATAGCAAAAGGTTTTCTCCTCTTGATCTGCTTTTTTTTCTCTCAGTTTTTTCGTCTTCTTTTATGCCTTTAGTTGGCATCGATTGATGTCATTATCGTCGCTCACTTGTGGAATGTAAAGACCGCAGAAGTCTCTGCTCTGCTGCTTGACTGAGCGTTAACCTGTGAGTCTGACCCAGTTTTCAGGCCTGTGTGTGTAAGGTTGGTGTGAGTTGCGTTCAGTCCTCATTAATCACTTCTGTTCCTCGCAGGGCTTTGTGTCATCATTACACACTCACCTGCTCCATCTACGAGTGCTCTGCCACATTTGAATATTCCATTACCTATATGCAAATGCTCTGACTCTGCCCTAGGTTATGATTTATATGGGTTTGCAACAGACCTCCACACACATATTTCTACTTGTGAACAAATCCTCCAGGCTGAGCGAGATCACCTGCCACATTAAGGTCTCCTGAAGTTATAGATTTTTCATCTTATAGTTTGCTTTATGAGCATATTGTGTGGCAGCGCAGATCAAAAGCATAGATGTGGTGTAAGTGTGCACCTGATAAACTCAGAAGCAAATTAATGTTCTTACTGACAACCAATTGCTGGCAACCAACCTGATTTATTTTCTTTGAGTATGAAAGTAGAATTGTGTTACGTATTCTTAACTTTCAAAACTGATTAAGAGATCAGAAAGACTAATTCAGTTCTCAAGGAGCATTTGCCTAAAGGAGCGTATTCATAAGGCTCACAAGTCTGCTGTTGTATTTATGACCTGTAACACAATGCTGACTGTTCAAATCAGAATTTTGTCACTGGCACCTTGTTACTCCGGTGTTAAGTCAATACTTAAATTTTAAAAACGTAATTGTCCTCCTAATTTGGAGTTGCATTCCTTGTCATGTCATTTTTCTTTTTCGGCTGTTCTTGATTTTTAATCCTTGTGATGTTTTGTGTTATTAAATCTTAACCCTGTGACGCATAGTGGTAACTACAGAGGACAGCTATTTGGAAGCCATTTAGTATGTAGCATCATGTCCCAACCAACAACCGGTGAACCCTCAAAATGTTGTTATTTAAGACTGTGCAGGAAAAAGAGATGCACCATGTACCTTGGGAATAAATATTTTATTAGAAAATTAGACAGGTATAAAAAACATTTTTCAGTTAAATAGGATGTCAGAAATAGATTCATACAGATTAACAATATATTTGTCCACAACAGTAGACGTCATGCACCTAAATTTTCTGTAGTCATGCATATAGATATATGTGTGCATGATTGTGTTTGAGCGTGTGGTGGGAGGGTGTGTGTGCTTGTGTGTGTTTGTATTGGTGCTCACATGTGTATTGATATCCCACTGCCCACACACTGCCCCTCCCAGCCCTATATACACACACCTGGCCCATAGACACACACTCTTATGTTCCCTTTCAGTCGGTCACTTCAACGTCACGTCGGTGACCAACGAATAGGAATGCTTCCTTCAGGATGTCCTATGTTCGGGGATGGTTCATGTTCTCCTTGTGGGAAGATGTCATGTAGGTCGGCAGAAGGGGAATGCCGTCTCTAAGCAAAGGATGGCCCACTGGATAGTGGATGCCATCCCCCTGGCTTACCAGGCTCAGGGTGTACCCTTTCCCCTCAGTGTATGCGCTCACTCAACTAGAAGTGAAGCGTCGTCCTGGGCGGTGGCACGTGGCGCCTCGCTTGTTGACATTTATAGAGCTGTGGGTTGGGCGACCCCTAACCCGTTTGCTAGATTTTATAGCCTTCATGTTGAACCAGTTTCTTCCCATGTTCTCACCTCTAACAGAGCTGAAGAGCCGGAGTAGGACCTGTTCAGTCGGCTTGGTATCTTCTCCAATAATCTTTATCAGTAGACACTGTGAGTCCTTCGATCCCTCGGCAGTCGGATGTTGCAGAGCATCTGGCGCTAGGCCCTCGAGGTGATGTATCCTTGGGAACTGCTAGAGGGCTGGGAGCCCCTGAGTTTACCCTGAGGATCTCAGGTGGTATAGGTGAGAACTACCTTCCCCAGTTTTGAGAGTACAATCTCTTCCTATATTCCATATGCAGTGAATTCATGATATATGTGAGTTGGGTCTCACTCTGGAACGAG
>JAUCMT010000039.1:20643089-20657969 GCA_032357475.1 Enteromius thamalakanensis | reverse complement strand
CGCTCTCACGGCTCGCTCCCCAGACAGCATGCCAAATTTGCTTATTCATTATTATGAGGAAAGCGTGAACTCTTGAATTGTAAGATGTGATATGAGCTAATCAATCAATTACAGTATATTGTGATTTATTGTATTCCTTTTTGGCAAACGTACTTGTTCAGATCACAATATACAGTGAAAATTCTTATTTGGGTCATATATTCATAGACGTACTTATTCATAAGTACAGTCTCCACATCTGTGCAGTGACTGACCACTACACATACACCTCAAAACATTAGATTCATCCGCGCTGGAGCAGTGCCAGGATACAAAATAATTCTGCAAGGAAATACAATTCCAGGTTTTTAAACAGAGATGGTGACAAAGAGGCAAAATTTATTTATTAATATTTTTTCTGTTTTTCAGTTAAATTAGAAAATAACGACTCTTTCACTTGTTTCCTTGTGTGTTTATACCTTCAATTACTTATTCAATGACTTATTCACTCACTATCCCCCCCAGATTGAACAAAAACAATGTAATTTTGTTTTATTTCTGAATAAATAAGTGTTTTTGGATGAATTGGCTGAATGTTTCAGTGACTCATTTGTTTCATCCTATGAATCATTGTTTAAACGAATCTATTTAAATGAACGCTAAAATAATTCACTCATAAAGACGGTCACTCTTCGTAATTTGCAAGTCAAATTTCCACCAATTGCAGTAGAATGATAAAAATTATTCTAGAACACAACGACAATTTTTTTTTCTAAATAGTGATATGTGGGTAAAATTCAGAGTACTTATTTTAGCTCACCAATAAGTTAGATAGAATTGCAAAGGGTTTCTCCAAGAGAGGAGAAACTTAATGACAACAGGGATTTCTAGCAATTAAGACAATTAGTTCATTTGATTTACATTGCTGCAGAGTGTGGAATACTGGAGTGCACAGATGGGCATGCTGAATTGGCTTGAGCAACGTGGAGTTGAGTCAAGGAACTCAGACAAACAAATATCTGGCATGAAATCCTGTCCCTGTTGGCAGGAGAGATGAAGTGAGACAAAATAATTTTGATAGTTAGGTTGTTGTTATAAGTGAGAATGTTATGTGAGTTCACATCAAAATGAATAAAACTGCATTAGAGACAAATGTGCAAGCAGCAAAATAACTGTTTGGTTTATTTATTAAGCACTGTTGTCATCAAACCCTATTTACAGATGTTTTACCTTCATCAGCCTCACCATATAGAATCTCACCATATAGCATCCCTGTTTAATTAATGCTAGAGAATGAAACTCCAAGTGCGCCTACTTGGCACTTAGCACTCGTTTGAACTCGGGGGTTGGTAGGGATCCATATAATGACAAGCAAATGACGGTTCCAAGTCTCTCCACCGCGATTCAATGCAAATGCATTCAGAGAGCATATCAACCTCAAAGGACAAGCGTAAACACTTTAAGAGCGTATCGATCTCCCCATGCCACTGGATTTAATAGGCTTTGTGTTTCTGACCAAATCCTCAAATTTCTACCTTCATCTTCAAGCCCGCCGAGAGCAGGGTTAGATAAACCTGAATCGATGTGACCTAGCACACTCAAATTTTTTTAGACTTAGATAACGATGATGATTCTGTGAACTCTGTGGTGTACCACCAAGTAAAAGTGATTCGCAGTAAAAACTATAACCTCTTTAAAGCAGTTAAGTGCCTATAAATGTACTGCACTTGTTCACAAGCTAAAACATCCAATAAGGCTGTGTTACAACTCCCCCAATTAAATCCAGCATGAGATCTGTTTCACACTCTGTGACATTTTTAGAGAACACACACTGACAGACAATAAAATCAGTGAGGTGTCTTGATTGCTGTATAACTGTGATTAGAAAACAAGGTTTTCCTTTTAAAGTTGGTAAAAACACTCTTTCTGGCACCCTAAAAGGTGGGTTTTCACTGCATTACTAATTTAAAGCCTAGGTGAAAATGAAGATCTGCATCACCTATCTGCTTGTCAAATGAACAACCCCATTTGTCAAGAAATAAGTAATAACTGTATGCGCAACCCTAAGCTCATTGAGAACACATGCCTCTGCAAAAATGTTTGTCATGCTGTTATGTACAATTCACTGCAGTTTTCTGAAACTATTTCATACAAATTATGGTTACAAGTAATTAAGACTAATTTTTGTGTGGTTCCTTGTACAGTACTGTTATTTGCCTTATGCACTTTTGCCATTACATATGTACTTTTCCAGTGTAAACTTGCTCTTTAGCTCACCTGGTACAGCAATGATGCAGAGTCCTGCAAAACACATAAGTGCTCAAAGTCGTGTAAAAAAATGGATTTTTATTAGATTTAGTAAAGGTTTTATGTTATTTGAAAATACGAGAAGTATTCACTTTTTAGTGCCACTCATTGGGCATTTACTCAAATGCTACTGGTTTCTTTTGCAAGAAAATAATATATACATTTCATATATATATATATATATATATATATGAGAGAGAGAGAGAGAGAGAGAGAGAGAGAGAGAGAGAGAGAGAAAGAGAGAGATGTATTTGCAGTTTTATGTTTAATTTAATGTTACTTGCCATTTCTTTGTAATTTTACATATCAATTTCTGAATGATTTTTTTTTTAAATCCACCAATATTATTATTATTGTGTTATGGTACACATTGTAAGAAGATATCCTCTATCCAGCTGTGCCTCTGTGCAAAGCAACGGCTGTGAGTAATCAATATGAGCTGCATATCTCAAATAAAATAGCCCTCTAGTGGGATACGCTCACCACTGTAGATTTTACGCTCTTAGAGATTTATAATGTATTCATTAGCTTTCTAAATATGCTGGGAAATCCTGCCCAGACAGGAGTATACACACACACATACCCTTGGGAGCATGAGCTCATTGGGTTTGTTGTCAGGGAATGTTGTGGACTATAGAGCATCAATGACAAACTCCTAGATGAAGTACAGTCGAGTGGTAAAACCTCTTAGATGTTCCTATTATAGCCCATATTCACACTCTTTTCAATGGTTTCCCTCTGGGATCAATTCTTTCTGGTTCTTTGACTCTGTCAAGGTTGCTGGTGATGTGTTGAAGGGGCTTTTCATCCTCTGCTTCTTGTTAATTTTAGTAACAGTTTGTATTTTCCTTTTGAGTTGAAGACATATCTGTACCTGAACTTTATAGCTACACCATCTTGTAGAACATTCTGGAATATAAAGTGAATCTTTTTCTGTATAAAAAACACAAACTATGAGTTCATCAGAAAATAAAGCAGTGTCATCCTTCAGGAAGTGCACATATTTTTAGCTGTATTAGAGGACAAACAGATTCGATTTAATAAGTTTTACACTGACACTGTACTAGAATGATTTGCTATTGACAGATATTTAAGACAAAGAGAATGTACATTAACATGAGTTGTGAGATTATAATGTCATATACTGTAGACTCACTTTTGTTCATTTAATCTATAAAAATTAGGAGGCAAACATTACATCAAAGCATTACCATTGAAATAATTTAATATCAATCAGATTTAATAAATGTTTTTTGTTTGTTTCTTTTCATTTCATGTTTAGTTAAAGTATAGCATACAATAGCAGTCTTTTCCAGAGCAGCTTTGCACAGGTCTGGTTGTGTTTGTTTTGACAGCATCCTGGTTACCAGATGCCAAAGAATATGTCCTTTACCTTCCACTCACTCTGCAATTTGTAAGCATAGCACAAATAGGCCAATTATCTTCATACCCATGATTCCATCACAACCTTTGACCCCTAACCTTCCTGACATCAATTCGCCGCTGTGGGTGATGCTCACAGAAATATAGGGTGGTGTATAAAAAGTTGGAAAGGGAGCAGGACATCCTGCACTTTGGTCACAGTCATTAAAAATATTGTGTTCATCAACATTAGACTAATTTCGAGTGCATGGAGTAAATGAAGGATATGATCTGCACAAGAACATGATGGATGTGCTTTTCTAAACTGAAATTCAGTTCATCCATTTCGGTTTACGTAATTGGAAAGCAAATTGCAAATTCAATAGAATAACAATATCCAGACAGTGGTTACAGATCATTAAGTATTTAGATTGAAATGGCAAAACTGAACAAAACATACCTGTTTCAATATATATATATATAAAATAGTGATCAAAACTACCCTACTAATAGCACTTTGTTCTCAAACAGAAAAAGAGAATGTTACAAAAATAAATGAACAAACTTCTCTACTTAAACCCCCACTGTGTTTAATCAGAATTGGGTTTATATATTCTCATGGGGAAAAGATACTTTGAACATGGTCTTTTGGGAGAATACATGCCATTTTTTTTACTTCCCTGACTGTTCTTAAGCAAGTAGAAGTTCAAACAGATTTTCTGGACAAATATAAACCAAATAAAGACAACATCAATCAAACAAACAAACAGCAAAGTTTTGCTGAAAAACCTTTGAAAGAGGAACGTGGAATTGGAAAGTGGCTTTGAAGCTGATAAAAGATTGACTGTTTATTTTCACGAACTGATAAAAGGTACCTAAATCGAGAGAAATTATTTAGGGCAAAACATAAAAGGTTGCTTCTTTCAGATTATATACTTAAATTTGAACGTCACTATTCACCGTTGCAGTTTGTTCTTTAGCTGTGTAGCAATTCATTCTGGTGTTGTTGAATAAATACAATTAAAAAATACAAAGTGCAATTTTTCTTCTCTGCTTATAGTTTTCTGGCAGACAGCTTCTCTGCACCTGTGGCCTTATGGGAGAGCAGTGGATGCACACTTCAGAATCACAGATGCTGTGTGTCAACCAGGTTTTGTTTTTCTGTTTCATAAATATACTACATATATTCATTTGGTATTATCTTTTAGCATATTATATAGGAAGGAAATAATCGTATTTTGAATAAAGTTGACCTTTGACCTCTTCATCTTTTAGAGGACAGGCTATTTTTGTCTGATAAGCTCATTAGCTTAAACTCATTAGTTCTATGGAGGTTGAATCATGCACAAATGCAGTACATTCTTCATGTAGTTGACTGTGCCCTTGATATGCCCAGACTGCATAGACATCAGTTCAGCTGAAGTTTTCTGATTAAGGTTCCTTATTCAGAGAGATCTTTGATTCACACTGATGACAATGTGATAGACTGTGGAAATGTGTAGTTCGGGCCAAGAATAAAACTGATCTGTTGATTAGATATTTTGGTGGACGCATTCCAAAGAAGTCTATAAGAAGAAAAGATAGGACTTTGCAAGGGTGCATTTTTTATTCATGGTAAATTACATTTTGTAATTCACCAACAGTCTCACGATCAATTCGTACAATACGATTTAGAAGAAATCATATGAATTTGTATGAGAGAGTTCATACGAATTAGCCACCTCGTAAAATATGTACGAATTCCCATGAGATCAGGTTGGATTCACCTGTTGAGATGCAATAGTCCCGAGGCAGAGGGTGATACAGACAGTACATTGAAAGTCAATCTGTGTAATCAAATTAGAGTTTTCGATATCTTTATATTATTCCTATTATGATTTCAGAGCATGACAATGTTTATTATATTAGAGAGAAGGTTATCAAGCACTGAGATCTTACAGTATAATGCATTATCAGAACAAGGTCATTATGAAAATGAATTGTTGACAAAACCCAGTTGTACTAAATAAAACAATTTCATTTGCAATTTTTTTTATGGCAGTGCATTAATGAAATTAATGATTAGATGCACAGTAGACTAGTGTAGCCACAACTAGACTGCCATGTACTGCCCAAGGAAAAGTAGTTTGTATTGTTCATGCATGTCACTTAAGGGCGAGATTATCTGAGATATGTTATACTACAGTAATGTGGAAAAAATATTTAAATAATAGCTTTAACAACTTCAAATATTTCTTTCAAAAAGATTTAATGTCACTAACCTTGGAAACTTTGGCAAATGCAATGATCATTTTATTCTGTGCTTGCTGTGTTAAATGAATAGTTCACCAGAAATTAAAATTTGCTGAACATTTTCTCACCCTCAGGCCTTCCCAGATGTAAATGAGCTTGCTTCTTTATCAGAACAGATTTGGAGAAATTTTGCATTTCATCGCTTGCTCACCAATGCATCATCTGCACTCTTATTGGTGCCGTCAAAATAAGAGACCCAATAGCTGATAAAAACACCACATTATTTCACAAAGTAATTTGACTTCATCATTGAAAGTCTTGTGTAGCAAAATTGCATATTTTTAATAAACAAATCAAACAATTATGATGTCTCGACTAATTCCGAATAGAAAAATGCACAGATTAAACACTGTTTATAAGTGAAAACAATTAAAAAGATTTGTATTGTAATGTTTTTTCACTGGAGGAAGCATTATTATTACTCAAAATTTGGCCAGAAGGAACATTTTAATAATGATTTTGCTTCTAACAACCACAAAGCTTTTTGCTTCACAGTACATTAATTTATAGACTGGATGTCATGTCATGTTGATAATTTGTGGATTGTTGTGATGCTTCTATTAGTTATTTTGACTCTCATTTTGATGGCACCCATTGACTGCAAGAGATGTAACGCTTAATTTGTTCTGATAAAAAATAAGATTAACTACACCTTGGATGTGTACGTTTTCATCACATGTAAACACTATGTGGCATAACATCCTGTAGTTAAACAAAGACATGTAATTTGGAAGAAAACATGAAACATTAAGTTGGGAATCTTGGTGTCATTTTCGAGTGAGATCTTAATTTCAGTAGCCATTTAATTCATCTGAAAAATGTAAAGAAGTAGAAGCTTTATATCCAAACAAGACTGAGAAAAAACTATTTCATGCAATCATCACCAGCAGGTGGACTGCTGCAGCTTACTGCTTCTGAAGCTAACTCACTCGGAAAGACCATTACACATCTGCAGTTCACAAAATATTGCTGCCAACCATGACTCTGACCTGAAGGCCCCCTACCCACCCCCCAAAAAAGCAAAAATAAAATAATAAATGAATTAATTAAAAAAGTTAGTTAATTAATAAAAATTAAATTAAAAAATAAATAATTAAATATATATATATATATATATATATATATATACTGTATGTATATATATATATATGTAAACGCATTTAACAAAAAAGATAGGCTAAATAGGAAAAATATAAATATGTAAACAAATAGGCTACATATGTAAAATACACCATCAAATTAAATATGCTAAACATGCTTATATGTAATTTTATGAACTACCGTTTTAATTTGCCTCACCTTTGTAATTAATAGAAAGCATGCTGTCTTGTCACTGGCTGTGTCGATCTAACAGTCTGTTGTTTTCAGCGTTTCGCCGTCTTTCTAGCAGGCTCATCACATTGGGTGACTGCTCTAGGCTGCCTGGGGTCGCACCACGATCGAGCATCTCGGCGGCTGCGCTCACATCCTCAGTCGGCATGAGAGGAAGGACAAGGCAGCTGCGGAGAACCGACTGCGTCGCGATAATTACAACCAGATTTCTACCAATGTTGTCAACAGCACCGGGATCCGGGTTGGTTGTTTAAATTAACACGGGGCAGACAACGTGGCTGAAAAGGGAGTCTGCAAAGACGTCAGACTATCTAGTGAACTGCCTACATAGACAGCTTTTTTGGACATTACACCGCGTTCGTGCGCGCTCCGGGCAGCATTCGTTCACTGTCGCTGTCCACACACACATGTACAGTATGTGTGAACGTGCGGAGAAGTTGAAGATGCCACTCTGAATCATCTGGGCGCTTGGATCGACGGTAAGAGCACGTATTTATTATGGGGGAATTCAAATACTGTTTTCAACTTGATCTTGTTAAGGAGCATATAGAGACTCGCACCTGTGCATTCAGACTGTTCCTATCAAAACAATCTTTCACATTTGCACCGGTCTGTGTTGTGTTTTGTGCCGAAAGCCTCAAAGTTGTCAGATGTTTTTTTCTCTGCACGCTGTTGACATCTCAGGGAATTTTAAGGGAAATAATAGGTGACTCAACTGGCATAAAGTAAGGACAGATATATGTGTCATATTGCCCTTAAGGCATTGAAAGCTTGGTATGGCTGTAATGGGTGAGATTTAGCCTGTTTAGACAATGTGAACTTTATGGAAGGTTTTGGCTTTGCATTCTGGTGTGTATTTGTGTTCTTGTTTAGTCTTAAATTCTGGAAAAGATTTTTCTTCTTTGTAGAAGCTGAATGTGTTGTCAAAGAAGCGCTTGCTTTAGTCAAGGATGTTTTAGACCATTTCAGACAAACATCTGGCAGGGAATGATGTGCATGTGGCTTAACAGGGGCTTAACTGTCATGTGGGTTTGTTTAAGATCTAGCTAAATCAAAGTTAAAATGACTGTAATTTAGGAAGCTGAATTTTTAAGCAGTTTTAGAGGCGTCTTCTAATGTGACCAGGGTCAGAATTGATCCATGGCTTGGGAAGAAAAAACACCAAACGGTTCAAATTCCCCAAACAATTCTAAGTATTTTATTCATTTTAAATGATATCCTATTGTCTAATTATAGTTTAGGTTTCTGAGTGACCTGTAGTTGTCACAAAGGTGATGGATCTAAATTTGATGAAAAATAGAAAAAAAACAAAAAACATTCAATCATCATAATAATGTATTCAACAGGGCAAATAATGTATAATTGCAAATTTCTGAACGTGCTATGGCATAATTTCTCAGCATTTTTCTGCACTATTACTTGCAGTGTTTATGACCATATTAATTAATAGTTTACATAGAATAAATGTACTTTTTTAAAGTTTCATTTTCACACTGCAAGACAATTTAAAATGAGCTAGTAACAATGATTTTAAACAGTGTCTGTTTACAGGATATAAGAGAACCTTTAATTATGAACATGTACACTTTAACTTCAAATCTTGATGTTGAATAAAAATAATATACAGAGATTTTGTACAGGTATGTAAGTCACTCACCCAATTACAGTCTTGAAAGAATATGAGCAGTTTTAAAAGATAACCCCGCATTTCACAATATCTTACAAGCCCTGTCATAACCTCACAGCAGCATCTGAAATACTTTGAGCCATTTGGACCAGTAGTTCCTCCCCTAGTGGGGTAAATCATTCATTGCAATAGATACAATCATACTGTGAAGGCTTTCTATATTTGATCAAACTCAAGAGATCTTGTATCAGGTGTCAGGTATTGTTTTTATTAGAAGTTCAGTGTTTTTATAGTATGCATTCAACACTGTTATTTGAAATCACGCTACATGATTTAAGGTGAACGGTTATTGCCAAATTTTTAGTTGAATTTGACGTTTTTATCTTTAAATGAAAAGCTGAAATGTTTATTAAGATTTTATGATTAGTTAAAAAGCACAGCAGTGTGATGAATGGGTATCATTAAAGGAACAGATGGGGCTTGTGAGACCGTCTTCTACCGTCTCCCTATTCTGTCCCCAGTACTTTTCGACCTGTGGGCAGTATTACCGATTCAGACATAAAGCAGCACTCCATGCGCTTTAGATTGGGAACCAGCGCCCATGTTTAATGCATCTCTACCCTCCTAGACTGTTGAATGTGCAGAAGTGTCTCAGAGTGAGAGAGAACATTTCTAATGAGAATAGTATTTTAGATGCAGTAAAGCCCTTTTGTGAGAGGAAAAGTCGCGGAGAGACTGAGATTAAATAAATGAAGGGTTTACCAAGAGAGTGAATCCCCTCCGTATATTTCACTTACCTCAGTATAGCTCGCTTTTGACTATCAAATCTGCAAAGCCTTCATTAATAGTTCGTAGTGATGTTCTGTACCCAATTGTATCTTTTCTTTTTTTAAATAGATAACATTTAGAAGTCAAATTAGAGTGGATGAGTAACTGATTTTTAGTGTGTTACTGACAGTCCAATATTTGGAAAACTAGCAGTATTAGAGGTTGCAGGACCTTGTAGGTTATTCATGGCACCGTAACATTTAAACCCCTTTGAGGAAAACCCATTTATATTTTACACTTGTGTTAAACTCAGCACCTCTGCAGTATGTTTTGAATATAAACCTTTAATCATAGTGAATCTGCAAACTCAGTTATCGGGATGCTTTTATATTACTACCGCTGCTTATTCTGGCTGAGAGGAAAAGTTGCAAATTCCAGAAATTGTGTATGATTACCTTATAGCAAAGTTCAACACTAATTGCACCTTTGGGATTCCTGAGGGAGTTTTAATAAACTGCTTTTCACACAGTAAGGGGGACCCGCAGCAGCACTTGGCATTAGTGTTTCTCCAAAGGCTTAAGCTGCAACATCCCGCTTATCAACTCATGAGCGTCTTTTCATGAGCGAGTGAGTCAAGTCAGATATAAGGAGCGTGGGTCGGCATTATTCAACAGACAATTACACGCATTCCGAAAGCTAGAATCCTAACATCCAGCCGTGATCCTGCTGAGGTAAATGGTAATTAGCTGTCCTATTTTAATCCACTATAGATGTGCTCTGACATGAGGATGCCAGGCTTTAACTGTGGTAGAGGATTAAGGTGCCCGTGAATAAGTGTAGCAGGTGGGAAAGGTGTGTCAGCGTTGTCTCACCCCGCTCCCGTGTGTATCCACGGTCTTCATCACTGTTCTAGTGCTGACCTCTGATTGGGCACTTCAGTGCTAAGAACGCTCACCCTGAACAGCTGTTATCCTGTGAATAAAGTTGCCGTCACATTGGCTTTAAGCATGTTAAGTTTTACTACCAATGATTAATAGCAACAACTGGTGTTTAAAATAAATAAGAAAATAACTAGTAACTTAAGTTTAACAACAATGTTAGTATTTTAGGAATTCTGTTTCCTGTCTAACTTTATATCAATATTATTAATATTTATTGTAGTTGTTATGATATTATTATCATATAATAATTGTTTTTAGTGTTGTTAGTATTATTAATTATATATTTTATTAATTCAATAAAATGTGATTACAACAACAATAATAATGATGATAATGATAATTATAATAATAACAAATACATTTATATGACTGCTACTAACAATAATTCATTATTTTAATGATGCCTTAAAGGTAATTCAAAATGGGAAAATATAGCATCTGATATAATTTCCTAAAAATATTGATCAGCAATAGGATATTCTTTTATTTTAAATAAATAATATATCAGATAAGACAATATTATAAACATATTATAATTATTATCAATATTGTTATTAATATTAATATAATATAAAACATGTGATGATGATGAGGATGATTATTATACATTTATATTACTACTAAAACCACATCATTGTCATTATTTATCATTTAAAATGTATCTTTAAAAATGCTGGTCATTATTCAATGAGGCTTAAACCTGGATGTGAACTGTTTAAGAGTATGATTTAACAAGGTTAAGGTGGTGCTTGGGTGCATTGAGTTCAGTTGAAAGACTACTGATGTAATGCATGCGCAGGCTCTAATTGTGTCTGTCTTCCACTCTGTGAAAGGTGAAATTACTCTCAGGACAGGTGAATTTAATTTTCCTCGCATGGGGAGGAAGAAGCAGGGTTTTGGCTCAGTGGTTTTGATGAATGCAGGCAGAGAGAGGGCGAGGAACAGGCAGAGTCACTGTATAGTCATAAGAGGAGGAAAGTGGGAGGAATCTAGGCCATCTGTTAGAGTTAGCAAGTGATATTTTGTGGGCAACAATGACGTTGTTCAACCGCACAAACAGGCTTTCTTGTGAAACTTGACGCCAAAGCCTATTTTGTTCAAGTCAGAGAGGTGCTTTGGCTTTCTCTCTGCTTTAGATATTTAAGACAAAGCTCAAATTTAAGCCAAGCAACATTTTTTTTGTGTCAAAATTATTCAAGCATTAAATCGTAAGCTTTATATGCTAACTTTATAATGGATGACAGATGGATAACTGTTGCTTTTGAATAAATACGTCCTGATTTTAATAGAAATGCGCCAGCCATGCATATAAGTTAGCATAATTGTAGCTGCACCATTAAACTTAGATCAGTAATACTGGTTGATAAACCAATTGGATTAAAAGTGACTGATTTCAGTCTTTTATACGGTATTCGCTCATGCTAACATTTGCAAATGTTTACATTTCATGAGACACTGCTGCAAATGAATAACTGACTTCTGTGATACCAATCTATACAGTGCACTCTTTCCTCTAAATTAAAACAAATAGAAATCAGTGTCTCTCAGTATTTGTTTATTGCCCGGTTTAATTTTAGACACAGCTACTGAATATTTATTATTTACATATTTAACGGCATCAATATTTAAACACTTTTTTCACAACTATTTTTGTTTGCAGATTTGAAGGCTGCTTATTGGCGAAATAAAGGTAAACATCAAACCATGCATCTCTTACTGTTCTCTGCATCTCTTACTGGTGTAGCAAATTCTTTATTAGCTTAGTATTAGGTTAGTGATCATTTCTATAGTTGTTTTGTTATCGTCTGAAAAGTATACTCTTTGTCATTATGTTATACATTGTTACTGCATCTTGAGCATGGGTAATAATTAAAACCTTGATTATTTTGTAAATCATAATTATCTTGTTTTCAGAGTTGAATGCCAACACAAGGGGCGATTATTAAGTGATGGTAATGTTTATTTTGTTAGCGTAAGAAAATTAATCGTTTTGCACATTAAGGGGCTCTTGATTAGATAAAATGAGATTATATGAGTTAGATTAGAAGTCAGACACGCTCGGCTGTGAAGTAAGACAATAGAGAAGCGAGGTGGGTGGTGAAAATTTCACTTGAATACATTCTAATATTTTATGCAAGGCTCAGTGTTACAGAAATACGGCAGGAAATGTTTGATTAAAACGTAAAATGATTTATTTCTCATTAGCATTGTCGTAAGTGGTTTTTAATATGTGCTGCAAAGGAAAAAGACTGCCAGTTGTTTTGGTCAAGAGCTGTAGTGTCGTGCTTTAGGTGACTCACTTAATCTGACTCATCAGTGTGACTTATTCTGTGCTGCTCATTTGAGTGACAAGACATGACGTCCCTCTGTCATTGGCTCGTTTGCTAGAGTATAATATATCAAATCAACACTCCTTGGTTGGTTTGATAAATGCATGCGACTGTTTGGTGGCATTAATTCACATTACACTTCACTTTTCACTTTACAATAGTATTTTACAATCCTTTTATTTTCTTAGAGGGATAGTTAAATTCAAATGAACTTGCCTTCAGGCTATCGAAGATTTAGATGACTTTGTTTCTTTATTGGAACAGATAGGGAGAAATGTAGCATTTACATCACTTCATTAAAGGAATATTTTTTTTCCTAAAAAATATGACTATTAAAAGAGTGTTTTAAAAAATGTTCCTGACTCTTCCAAGCTCGGTAATGATGGTGGATAGTAGGGTTGGGTCGATAGACGATGCCATCGTCTGAGCCAGCATCGGGATCCTCCACCCCGCCACAGCAGCAGCAACCAGCTTGTGAAAAACACACTTAATCTATGGCGCCAAATCTACGCCATTAACAAGCGCACCCCTGATGCTGGCGAGCGCGATAAATAATTTCCGCAAAAGGAAAACAAAAGTACATGTGAAGAAACAGGCTCGCAAGCTCATTCCCAGATAGCACACGCACGTCTGCAAGATTTCTTTTAAAGATCTCTTGATCTGGAAAGCATCTGCTGACTACAAACATCTGGCAGACGTCTTACAGATGTCAGTTTTACATACATTCTAAATCATAAACATCTTAAAGACATCTAATAGACGTCTATTTGACATCTAAAAGGAGACGTTCTATAGACGTATTGCAGATGAGCAAACAACCTAAATAATACGTCCTGCAGATGTAAATGCAGACGTCAAATAGATGTCTCCTATAAATTCCAGGTAACCACAAGAATAGGGAAGACTGGCAATGGTGTAATAGGCTCATGTTAGCGTTGCTGTTTTCATCCTGGCCTGCAGGTGTCACCCTCCTTAAACCCATTGTGTCATGTTCCCTTCAGAACTGCAGATGCGCCTTGTATAGACTCTATGCAGGCTGGTAGTGTTCTGTCATACCAACAGCCAGCAGAAACAACCCGCAACATCACTCCCCATAAAGATGCCCCACAACCGCCACATCTGACCCCAAACTGTGTGCGTATTTGTATACGTGTATTTGTCCCCTTTTTGATTCATTCGATTTGTTGCGCAGATTATATTGTCACTTTGAATTCATAAGTTGGCAGTCCTCACCACAGAAGTGATGATTTGATTTAGCCATCAACTCCCACGGGACGCTGGCTACTAAAGAAGGGGACTGTTCCCACTTTGTTTGAGTGGAACAACTACTCCACTTCAACCCCAAGACACACTGGGGTATGGAAAAGAAGAGAAGTTTCCCCTGCGCAGGCCATTCCTATGAAATTCTACCAGAGCATGATTATTGCTCATCTCCTATTTCAGCGGCAGTCAGTTTTTTTGGGGATCAAACTGAAGACCTCCAAAAGGAGGTGGAGCATCTGAAGAAGCAAGTGGAAGAACTGTTGATCCGTCTGAGGTTTTGCTTGGGACAATTTGCTGCATCTGACAATTACATACAGTTCTATACTAAGTAAGAGTGAAAATACAAGATGCTATAATATCATTATTATAAGATGCTACATTAACCCTTAAAAGGTCTTCATTATGACCCCGACCACCTTTTCCTTAATGAAAAACAGATGTTTCCCTTTGTCTCAGTGGAGTAAAATTTTATGACTTTTCATAATTTTCCATCTATATGCACATAAAAAACTGGACATGCAACTATAGTGGTTAAACTATTAAATTGCATGTTTTTTATTACTTTGCCCACACCAAGAGGTGCTAATCTGTGTTCATAAATTGGATTTAAAGTGCCCCTATTATGCCATTTTAAGGGTTGCTAATATTGTTTAACAAGTCTCTTAAAACAGGTTTATAT
>JAUCMT010000039.1:20615376-20630960 GCA_032357475.1 Enteromius thamalakanensis | reverse complement strand
TTATATAAAATTTATATTTTTCTATATTCTCTCTACTGCGCGTGTACAGTATGTGTGTATATATATACACACACACACATTGATTATTGTGATTCACTCTGTTAATCACTGAGTTTGAAAACAAATAAATAAAACAAGGACATGATATGTTAATTAAACATAAAAATATAAATGTATTTACTTTAATAATTTAATAACGATTTATTCCTCCACTAGTTGAGCCGAATTGACTAAACAATAATGCATTAATTGTGCGTGCACTCAGTTAGAAAGTAAAATGGCTCGGTAAAAATGGCTTATTTGCTAATCTTTTTCTTATTCACGTCAATTCCACTTCATTCATCATGTAGTGCCAGCAGGAAATGTCCACGGGACTGCCGGGTGTTACTGGAGCCCTTCCAGCTCAGTGTGAAATTCTCTTTGTAATTACTATTCCCTCTGTTGTGTGCCGTCACATTGATCCTACTTCCGGCTGGCAGAGAGCAGACTAATGGATGTCTACCTCCACGTTAGAAATTAGCCAAGTTCCTGTGACTACTGTCTGCTGCATATAGTCAATAACTTATCGAAACCTTTTCAACCTTTGTTCTGTACACGTGATTATTTGCATTTTTTTCCTATTGCAAGTGATAGTGCGAGAGGCTTGAACAAATATGTTGGTTTTCTCTGAAGCGAGATATGATAGCATCACAATATGAATTTTGTTTCATCAAACAGTGATGTGTGCGATCACACCTGTGTACTGTGGTTGGACTGGGAGCACACACTGTTATCATTCTGACACAACACTGACATGTCTGTAATATATAAAAAAATATTTACAATGTACCGTATGAACACTAAAAATAAGACTTATCTTAGTATCTTTGTCCTGTTTTAGTCAAAATATGTTCTTAAAATCAATATGTATTTACTAGATAAAGGTATTTCATATTGTTTCTTGGGTAAAAGGTAAAACTCTTAAAGTACTCTTAAGACAAAATAATTTTTCTTACCTCCACAGGTAATTAATTGGACTATTTTAAGCCAAATGCACTTTTTTGGTCTTGAAAAAAATACTAAGCCTTTTTTGCATTTAAAGAATTTCCTGCTGCACAGTAATCCCTGCCCGGTTTCTTATATAAACTCTAATATGCTCTCTTTTAAGAAAAGAAGGCAGCAAACTCTTTAATTCAGTATCCTACGGTACGGAGGGAAGTAGTGAAATAAAAAAGCTGCATTACACATTGGAGATGCTTCTCATATCAGTTCACTGCAGTACCCCTGCTGTGAAACCATCTCATATGTTGTATTAGATTAAATTATTTTTTTATAACAAAATCAAAATGCATTTACTAAAAAAATACTGAAATTGTTGATAATTAAAAACATAAATATCTATCTATTGCACTTGGTGGTCTACATATGTCTCCTCTTAATTTGTAGTTCAGATAGTATATAGTTCACGTTCATGCGAATTGATAATTGCGAATTTAAACGAGCTGAGTAACAGTGATCTTAATAATAGACTTGCAGGAGACACACACACACGAACGTCCCAGCCCTTAAATAATGTAAATTACTTTCAAATCTCTCATTGAGACGAGCAACTAAAATTGGTTAAGCAATCATTCAAACCACTATTCACTGTATCATCTTGGGCTTTGTGGTTGAGACTGGAGCAATTAGCTTGGTGGTTTGAAAATTGATAAGCCCATTAGACAATAAAAGATTGAAAGCGGAAAATGACGGATCTCTCTGCTGACTGATCATATTTCCGGCAGGTTTCAGGAGGAAGGCAACATGTGCTTTATTTTGGTAGTTTGTAAACTGGATTACTGACTAGTCTGTGGCTCAGTGGTAGAGGGCTAGATTGGATTATGGGTATGAAGAGCAAGGCAGCATGGTGGAGAATGGATTACAGCCCCGCTAGAGCTACTCTCTGGGCATTTACGCTTTTATACTTAGTAACAGGGGAAGCAGATTCATGCATCCGTGACTGATAACGGATTTCTCCAAACCATTTAAAACACTTGGCTGAATTTCAAGTAAAAAATGGACCTTTAGAGAGTTTAGAAAGAAAACTTGTCTATGTGATGACATTTAATGTCATGAGTGGTTTATTAACAGGGTGTTCAAGCCAAAATGACAAGGTGACCTGTATATTTCACTTGTTTATAGCGTGTAATCAGATGTTTGTGGTGAATCCAACTATCGGAGGCTCTAAACAGAGTTATCAAAAACATCTCATGCAAAAAGATCCTCGGCAGGCCATTAGGTGACAGGACGTCGATGAGCCGTTTATAACGCCTTGACGAAGGCAGTCGAATTGGTCACTGATGACAGTACCTCAATCTCTCTTCCAGTCATGCTCCATTCCTGTGGCCAGACGCTCGAGCCCCAGAGGACAACAAACGTCAATATGACTCGCCATGTGTGGATTACGTGCTTGGCAGGATCCTCTATTTATAATCGCTTGACACAGTGAACGTGTCCAATGCGGTAATAATTTCGTAATCTCTCTGCTTTGTCAATATTGCAGACTGTGCGTAAGCGTGTGTATGTGCGGCTGATAAAGATGTTTCTGGCCTTTAGCTTGCGACTGGCTTGAATACAAACACTTACTCCACAATACAATCTCTCAGTGGAATATTTTGCTGTCTTATGCATTTAACTTGATCTTATAGGTTGCTATTTTTAACATAAATAAAGGAAAAGAATATTTGGAATATTTATGGATTGGGATCCTAAAAGGAATAAAAATAGCCACACATTTAATGTTGTGTTCTGGTCATTTTGACCTAGAGAGGATATTTCTATTTTGAAAAATCTTATATATATATATTTTAAAGTGCCCCTATTATGCCATTTCAAATATGATAGTTCATGCAGTGTGTCATGTAGCTGTATGTGAACATAAACTATCTGCAAAGTTGTGATGCCGAAAGAGTCGGCTCACATTCGCCTAAACGAGTCGTCAGCAATTTGAATCTTTTTCTGTTTAGCAACCTTAAAAATGACATAATAGGAGCACTTTAATGAAATCTATTGAAATTATGTGATAACATGCCTTATGCCCATTCATCCGTGCTTTAATTTCAAAAGTCAGTTTTGCAAAAATCATCCATAAATGTTGCTTTTTAAAGTGCATAAACTCAGATCAATGTTGAAAAAGACTGAATCTAAAATCGGTGATAAATATAGCAAAATGAGAGATTTACAAGCAGTTTTTAAATACTGGTTTAATAATAATTTGGACCTCAGTGACTTTCTTTTCTTTTTTTCAAAAGAAAAGGTCATAAAGAAATATCATTAGAGTGAATTTATGTTTTTCTATTCACAAACATGGTCGCTTCAGTTGATAGTGCCTTGCTGTGTATAGTGTTTTTTTTTTTAACCTGAAATTTTAAAATTTAAATACATTGCTCTCTGTGGTAATTGACATAAAGCCACAATTACTGACAATAACCCAAAACATTCATATAATTTCGGTTCAGAAAAAAGATTGATAGAAATAAATAGTAGTACCTACAATAATGCTTTTTGCTTGAAAAATACTCTACTTAAAGGAAAATGCCACTTTTTTTACCTCGGTCACTGTTGAGAGTGATGCTGACGGTCTAAACAGATTCAATGATTTATACTAAAATGAGCCATAGTGATAGTGATACTTACTCGATAGTAATCTGAGCTGTAGATGTCTCTGGACATCCCAAAGTCTCCAATTTTGACGAGCAGGCCATTACCCACAAGGCAGTTGCGGGTGGCCAGGTCACGGTGCACAAAATGCTGAGAGGACAGGTAGACCATGCCTGCCGCTATCTGTGTGGCGACATGAAGCATCTGCGAGAGGCCAAGTTCCCCGTTAGACTGCATTGGTTGGCCATCCACGAGGATCAAGGCGTCCGGACCATGGGCTCTGAAATGTGGGCAGAAAGGCATGTTGGTTACACTTGTTAGTCTTGGCAGTAATTGTCCTTCACTGCTTAGCTTCGTACAGGTTTGCAATTACTTGCGTTTAGGATCCGAGCAGGGAAAATTGATTATGGATCAATGTAAAAGGGCACAGGGTCGAAGTGTTCAAACGCAACGCCTTATTGCCCCATAAAATAATTCCCCCTCTAATCCTTTAATCCTGTAAAGCTGTCTAATTTGAAGTGAGTAAGTCAAGGCAAAGAAAGATGTGCTTTGACTTTAACTGCCTGGTGAAATAAAATCACCTATTCAGTTAACTTTTTTTCGATTTTCTCTTCACTCAGGGAAAATGATTTTTGTCTGATTGAGGCAGTATTTGCATAAGGTGGCTGTTCAAGAGCTTGACTGTCATTTGTGCATCTCTCCTGGTCAGTGCCTCTTCAGCAGCGTGCTCTTCAACTGTATGCTGAAGAGCTAACAATCAGAGAACTAACAATCCCAGCAGCAGCGCTGCTTTAGAACACCACAGGCTGGGCCCTGAATAAAAAAACTGTTTAAAGTTTTAAACTGTTTCTTACTTATCATTGAATTAAAACAATTGAAATGGGGAGAAAATCTCATTGTGTAATAAATGTTTTTCTCCAATACTTTTTTTAAGAGTAAAATATCTATAAAGTAATATTTTGAGCACTATAGGTTGATTATGAACATGAAAATATCCAGCCCTGGCTTCCTGTTACACAGAAATATATATATAGGAGGGAAAACAAAGCCCAAAACCAAAAAATATATTTCTTATATGCTGCAAAAAATAATTAAGCTTCACAAATTAGTGAAGTGGTTTTAAGAAAAGAGCTAGATCAGTAAATATTTCCATTTTCACCATCAGGAAAATAATTTAAAATTTTCCAATCAACATACAATGTTAGTAAACTGCCGGGAATTGGACGTGTGTCTTTATCCTCCTTATACACGGCGAGGAGTAGAGTTTGAGTGGGCCTTTACTATACATCAGCTAATGTTATTTGGAAGGGTTTTAGAAAAGTTCTCCAGCATGTTCAGTTGTCAGACTGGACTGGAACTACAAACAGGACTGGCTCCTATGATCAGATGAAACTAAAAAAATATTTTTAGCAGCACTCAGTCAAGATAGGTTTGGTAAACACAGGGATAAAAGTACTCCATGTGTACATTGAAGTATACTGCAGTGTTTTTAATGTTGTGTGTCTATTTTTTAGCAGGAGGTCCTGGACATCTTGTTTAGACACATGGCATCATGCATTCTATCAAATACCAACAGATACCAAATCTAAAACTGACTGATTCTGTTAGAAATCTTATAATGGGCCATGGTTTGGTCTTCCATTGGGACAATAGTCCAAACTACTACTTTTGTGTCACTGAGCCCTAGGGATGTAACTGTATTGGAAATACCATCGTACCGCAATATAAAAATTTTCAAAGCTTTTGCAATGGCTGTCCCAGTCCTCTGACCTGAACCTGAGTGAGGTGAACTAAGAGGAGAACCAACATGGAGCTGGTAATCTAAAGGGTCTGGAGTGATTCTGAATGAAGGAATGGTCTCTTTTCTCTTATCAGGTGTTCTCCAAACTCTTCAGGCATTAAAGGACAAAACTTAGAGCTGTTATCTTGGGATATACTGTAGCAATAATTGGGGGCCAATAATTGTGGCCGACATGTTTTGGAGAAAAACATTTATTTCATCATGAGTTTTTCACCACATTTTCAATTGTTTTACTGCAATGATAGGTTAGAATTTTGTGAATTTTGTTATCAAATATCAAAATTATAAACAATACAGATTTATTTTCAAAGCCACCTCTGCTCGGATTTAACAAGGGTGCCAATATTAGTGGAGGGCACCGTGTATATATATATATATATATATATATATATGTATAATCTTCCTGATCCTAAACTTTAAAATGGTGTAAGCTTGATTTAAAGATGAGATATCAGGCATAAAAGTGATGTCATTCCATTATTTAAAAACTATATGCTTAAACAATTAATGACTGCATGTGGTCTGATTAATTACTATAAAACTCCTCTATCTGAAAAAGCGGACAAAGTGAAGCTGCAATTAAGTATTGATGAGACCGATGATGAAAAATGAAGGATATATTAAAATTGATGATAATGGGATTAGGGTCAGCAAATCACAGGAATTCCCAAATGCTTCAGGCACTGATGTAGAGATATTCCAAATATTTAAATGGCATAAGGTCATAACACGCTAAATGCTTGCTGTATCTTTCACACCTTGTCACATATTTATCTTATAAAACAGGGAAACTGTATGTGTGTGTGTGTGTGAGCAGACAGTAGCTCTGTGAATGCCAACGTGAATGTGAAGTCTGGCAGGCTGAATGAGGTCTGATATGAGGAGCCCCTGTTTGGAATCTTGCTAAAAGTCTGGCACCGGTCAGAGAGAGAGTTGATTTGGGAGCTTCATAGTTGTGCTGTAACATCCAATATAAAAACAGGCCTGCTTTTCAACTCTACTGTTTATTATTTCCTCCTGTTCAGTACAGTTAGGTCTGAAAGTTTGAGGCTGCTATGATATGCTTCAGTTTAGCAATTCCTAACTGAGCATTTGTTTGATCATTATTGCAAATTATTGCTTGATAGGTATAATAATTAGAGTGAAATTTGAACTGAAAAGGCCAACGACAGCAGCAGTTGAGCTGACAACTCCACAAGTTAAACCTAATGGTCCATGTTATCCAGCATTATTTAAGAAAGTTACTAAGGACATGTGCTTCAGTGGAACGAGAAAATTGCTTTTGCACTCCTTTTGTGTGAAGACATTCACACAGTCAATGTCACAAACTTACCTATTTGACCAGTGACCCAGAAGCAGTCCAGAATCTTAAAAAATACCTGTTTCACCTCATGCAGTTTTAGATTATTTACATTATTTGCAGATTTAAATAATCCATGGATTTTATTATGGTCTCCACTGTATGTGTGTGTGCTTGTATAGAAAGGCATAAATTAATACTTCAATTCAGCAATAAATGACACATCAAATTAATAAAAAAATGACATTGCGACACTGCAGTCTAGAGTAGCGGCTGTTGAAAATTGAGCTTTTCCTTCATAAGAAAATATATTAAAATAGACACCATTGATTTAATATATTTTACATTTTACTGTTCTTAAATGAAGCAGTTGATAAATGCAGCCCTTAACAGTCTTCAAAAACATCATGTACTGGTTGGTAATGTATTGTTCTGTTACAAGAACGTCCCCTACATGTCAGGCTGTTTGTCTTCTGCCTTTTATTAATTGAATTTGCACTTCTCAAATTGACAGTATTAGTATTAGAAGCTCTTAAGTAAATGAGTGTTGGAGAAAAATTAGGTGGCATGTTTGTAGGGAAAAGAAGAGAGTCCCTAGAGGAACTTAAAGCAATGGCTGTTAAATGATGGCCTCTTTTTAGACAAACGGCTGCTCAGTCATCCAGGACAGCAGACCCTCAGGGGAATAAAGAAATGTGATGCATATTACAGCCGTATGGGAATGCAGTGTCCACACTGGCGCTGCCTGGTTTAACACTTCGCCCAGCTCTGGAGACCTCTGTTGATGGATATACCCTCAGCCCGGAGAATATCCACACGCTCTAAAGCACCAGGAGGCCTTATGCGTGGCTCTCGGTCTCGGTGTGCATGAGACAGTCTGCTCAATCGCAGTGGCACCAGCAGTTCCTGACTGGTGACATGAAAACATTGTCCCCAGGCTATGCCGGAGACGGAATACATTAACGGGGTCTGTTATTTCCACGGTAATATGGCAGAATCACAAACCTTCTGTAGCTTGGGCTGCATAAATTATTGTTGCGATACTTTTTGTTGTCACTCAGTTTTCTTGACACAACAACCTCTTTTTCTTTGTCTTCCTGACAGTGTGGCGCTTCTCTGTGCTGTTGGTATAATTTGTCAACCCATCGGGGCCTCCTGTAAATCATTTGTGGTGTTTATCAGCTCACTTTCTGAAAGGGCTTATTGAGTGCTCACACGAGCACCTCGACGGTGTGATTGTTAATTACACACAGGGGTGCGTTCAAATGCGTTTCACAGCAAGGTCAGGAACTGCTGGGACATGTAAATTACTTCAGTGAATTGGTATTGATTTTTAATATTTATTTTAATGATAAAAAAAAAACTTTTTTTCTTTGCACGTTAATATGCAGTAACAGTGGTGCCCCATAGTTCAACCAAAACAATTTTTTTTTTATCACTTACTCATGTCTTTCCACACCTGTATGAGTTTTTTTCTATTCATTTTGTCGGACAAAAGAAATTCAAATGATGATGCTCCTCGTTGACTTCCTCAGTATTTCTTTATGGAAGTCAATGGGGACCACCAACTGTTTGGTTCTTTAAAATTCTGTGTTTAAAAGAACATTTTGCTTACCTTCCCAATAGGTTATGAAAACATTTCTGAATGTTCTTTGAAAACTGTAGCAAGCAGTACAGTAACATTAAAAATGTTAGACAAATGGCCATCTAAAACTTTAATAACGTGTGTATAAATAATGTTTTGTTTTTAAAGCGTTTTGTGAACATTAATAGAAGATTTATTAAGAAAACGGAATGAATGCTCTGTTATTATTAATCATGTTTTATAACAAATTTCGGGAGGAACTCGTACTAATGATTAACTAGCTGCCGCCTATCTCCATATTACCTAATTACCCTATCAGAACTAAAGCTTCCTCTTTATACCTACAACTTTCTCTCCCTCATATCTTCGTTCTTTGCATCCCTTTGCCGCCCCTTACACCACTTAAACTGGGAACCGGGTGTCAGGTTTCCGGCCCAGAGGAGAACTGGCCCTCACTAAGCCAGGCTCTTCCCAAGGGTCCTCCCAACATTGCCCTATGGCACACAATGACCAGGCCAGGCTCCGAGCTCTACCCAGCCCTTGCTTTCTAAGGGTTGATCCCTTAGGGCTAGGGGACAGCATGACCAACAATCTTTCTATTGGTTATTTAATGAGGAAGGGGGAACTCCTGAAATAAAGAAATACATCAGGGGCCTCATGTACAAAGACTTGCGTAGAAATAATACTAAAACATTGCGTACGGACAAAGCTGGAAATGTGCGTACGCACAAAAAATTCAGATGTATGAAACACTGCGTACACGGAAACCCACACACATTCTCTTTGTACATCCAAATTCACATGCACAAGCACCAAACCCCTCCCTGCCTCCTCCCCCATATAAATATGGTAATGACTCCACTTCGGAAAAATCAAACGAAAAGCAATGGCAAAAGCAAGCAAGCAAGAAGATAAACTTCACAGATTGTGAATTGGAGGTGTAGACTGGAGAAAAACTGTGTTATTTGCAAGTTTGTCCTCCGGAGTTAATAACAAACGAAAAAATAAATAAATAATAGAGTGGGAGAGTTTAGCTGACACAGTTAACAGAGTGGGGTCTGAACATTGCACTGTGAACGAATTAAAAATGAAATGGTCTGATGTAAAGGTGCAGGTTAAGATGAGAATAGCAGCGCACCATCAGAGTGTGGATCGAACAGGCTGGGGAACAGGGCAGGGCCGTCACCAGAAAATCTTGAATGGGGGGGGCATTTCGTTTTCATAGGGGAGCACACTTTATGACCTCAGAAAAATACATTTACCAAAACAAAAACAACCTATAGTTATTGTTATCTAAATCAATCAAATTCTATATTAAACCGATAGTCTTGGATGATCTGTTGACGTTTGAGTGCCATATCCATTTAAAATTTAAATGGAATAGTTTGAAGAATGTAAAAGATTTTCTCTCAAAATTGCCCTCAATGGATCAGACAAAAAATGTGTCAAAAATTATCCATGTATTAAGAATATGACTCGCAATTAAAGCTTTTTAACTTCCAATTCCAACAACTAGGCTATATAAAACTACAAATCATAAAATAAAATACAAATAATAGACTATTGGCATTCATTATAAAGATTATAAACGTCTTGACAAAACTAATGTATTTAAAAAGAAACCATAAGTCTATTCAGCACGAATAACAGATGCTTCCACGAGATGCTCCAACAGGGTTGGGTGGATTTACTTTTATTTAAGTCTACACTCACAATAAAAACAAACAACTTTGCTTAAAGGTGCCTAAAAGAAAAAAAACATAGATAATAAATTGGTTGGTCAGTTTCAAATAGCAGGCGATCTATTGCTGGAATGCATTACGACGAGCGTTCACTGCTACAGGTTGCCACTCATGCACAATGCTTCACACAGAAGATCGAGCACTTTGTTCTGGTAAAAGCACAAAAACAAACATTCAAACGAAACATTGCCCTTGCTGTTGATATACAATCACTTAAATGCACAGCACTTTGTTTTAAATTAGAAAAAAAGACCTTTACGGGGGTGGATTAGAACCTGCAGCCTCAAAACACTAAATAATTATTCTTCCGCTAGACCACCACTTCACATTCCCTAATAATGTGTTAGTGCAATACTTTGAAGTGTGCAATGTAAAACAATTACTTCTAGGAGTCACTAACGGACATAAAACAACACGCTCAAGAAATAGACATACACCAGACATGGAGTTGGCACATTCCAACGCACATTCTCACGTTAATTTCATTGTTAGTAAATCCGAACGTGAGCGTGAAATCTGGCGTACGTACAAAGCGTTGATACATGAGGCCCCTGTTGAAGTGATGGGAAGCGCAGGGGTGCATTTGTTTTAATATTTATTCTTCATTTATTCTTACTTAAATTTTTTATTTTGATTTTGTTCTTAAAGATAAATTGTGTGCCATTCAAAATGCCTTGAAAGATTTGTTAAATAAATAAAGGGAATGTTGGCTTGAGAAATTCTTGTCTTGAAAGTTTTGTCTGGAAAGTCTTGAAAGTTTGAGAAGTCCAGAGAAGTTTTAGAATTTATGGAAAGAAAAAAGAATAGATATAGATGACTTGACTGTGCTTAACATCCAAACCTTGACCCCATGGTTTGCATTTCATATAGAAAGTGGGTGTTTTTAGAAGACTTAAACGCAAGCAAAAAAAAAAAAAAAAGAGAGAGCGGGGGTTGATAAAGTAAGCTCACAGTGTATAAAATACTCAGATTTTTTTTGCACAGATTTTGTATTTATTTTTTTACATTAATATTGGACCTATATATAAGGTTTAAATAAAATCAAGAAATAAGAGTATGATATGACCCTTTTTATAGGAAAATGTAGTTGAGACTTAAAAGTTATAATCAGAGCTTGACCCCTCAGCAGAGCTAAAGCACCGTCTCCCTTCCTTCTGTCTCACTTCCTCCTCCACCCGCTAAATCCAGCGGTATCCAAACAGTGGGCAGTCAGTCGATCAGCTCATTAACACACGCTCTATCTGTAACCTTATCCACAAACTGTTATTGGCACATAACTAAGTTTCCATACAGCTCTCCCACACATAACTCGAGTCATTTTTAGTTTAGTCATTACGTTGCTCCCTCTCTGCACTTCTTACAGTTATTTAAGATGTTTTTGTGTACATTAACACTGTATGATGAACTTTAGAAATTGCTCATATTAAATTGCGTTCTTTTGATACCATCAACCAATCAATGACTTTGTCATGTCATTTACCTGCAGATCCAGAGGGATTACATGGCATTTATGACACAGTTAATTATTAAATAATTCATTAATTTTTTTAATGTAATTATTATTTTTACAGCTTTATGCTACTACTACTGTACTACTAATACATATTTTTTTTCTTGTTTTATTTTAGTGTAAATAATAATAACAATAAGAAAATGAACTGGTTGTGTGCTACTAGTAATAGTTGTAATAATACATTTATTTTTATTTAATAAAAGTATAATATTTTATTATTCATAATAATGATTACACTTGTTTATTATTATTATAACTATTAATATTTAGTAATAGTATAATATTTTGTATTATTTATCGTGATATTAAAACATTGTATTATTATTGAAAATAGTTTTTTATTATTCATATTTATTGTAAATATTACAGAAAGAAATAATAATAATAATTATTAGCAATCCATTTATCCATTAACAAAATACATTTTCACTTTATTGGAATTGTTGTTTTTGTTGTTTTATACTTTTATTGTAAATAATAATAATTAATATCCATGAATTTAATAATTGTACTATTTGTACTATTGTTCTTATTTTAATTTATTTTATTGTAAATAATAATAATGATGAAAATAAGATGTTTAATTTAAAATAGTGTTTATTTGTTATAATAATAATTATAATAATAATACATATTATTATTATTATTATTATTATTATTATTATTATTATTATTATTATTATTATTATTATTATTATTATGTTCTGTGTTGCAAAGGGTGGTAAAATTTCCGAAAAATCCCTGGAATACAAAAAAAATCCTAGAAAGTTTCCAAAATTTCTAGAATTTTTCCACCTTATTATGCATTAATTTAAACATTTTCAGAGTTAGTCTTATTCTGCCTGTTTATGCGTCCCAATTTCTCATACAAATCAACAAGGATCAGTAACTCTCCTTCCCCATCCCATTGGTCCTGTTGGTGTCACTGCATGGCTCATTGGCCGCTCCGTGCACAAATGCACATGTAACACAACCTCCCCTGCACCTCTTTATATCTGACTGTGAGGTGATTGAAACAGAAGCGGGGCCATGTCAGGGCCCAAGTCACCATGTAATTGAATTCTTCCGTGTTTCTGGGAGCTGACCAAAGTAGTAGAAAGAAGGTAAATAGACAAAGCTCTGGTCCTCCGTACACACAACAAATCGAGACTTGCGGCTGTTTGTGGAAAGCTAAGCAAAGATTGTGAAAAGACACTTGTCCGGACAGACATTATTTTTGTGGAAGTTCTGTGGAGATTACAGCATTTCCTTTTACAAATGCAATTCAGAGCATAAAGGGTCTGCGTTCGCATAAGCAGAAGCGCAGACAAACATAAGTCAGGGTTGAGCAGAAGTCTGACAGTCTGCTTCAGACCGAACGCTGTAGGAATGCGTTTCGACTATCTCCCACCCACCACATCTCTACATGTTCAATTTGGCGACCGTTGCTTAGTGACAGTGTGCCGCTGGCCCCCTGCTATGTGGTTTTTGTGTCTTCACCGAGGTGAGTCTACAGATCTCCAGACTCAAGATAGGGAGCTGAAAAAGTAGCCGTCTGTAATTTATCTAAGGTTATTTTGTGATTCAGATATACTGCTCTGGAAGCAGTCGAGCGTTAAATTGCTTTCCTCTGGGAGCAGGTCGCATTGAGGGGTCGACAAAGCAAAGAGAGTTCTCTCTCTATCACTTCTCCTTTCTCTATGGCCCTTTCTCTAGTCTTCGTCCTTTCTCTCTCTCTCTCTCTCTCTCTCTCTCTCTCAACACGTTTAGGAGTGAGAGAATGTTTCTTTGAGAACTCATCCCAATGGCAGATATGCTGTAATTAGGACGGGTAATTACAGGCGCAGTACGGCGGGTCGCGGGGGACACGGTGAGCTCTCAAAGGTCATAATAAAAGGAGGGAGTGGGTCATCACAGGGAGATGGGAACCACTCTCGCTTCTCAAAATGAGACTCGTGAAGGAGTAATGGTGTGTGAGCCCGATGAGAGAAAATGACATAAATACAGATAGCTACCTGCATTCAGAAAACACACGCTCGCACGCCGCCTGTCTAGTAAGAGGTAATAGGAATGTAAAAGTGATCGAGCAGAGGCCCAAGTGAATGAATGCAAGAGTTTCCACTGCCTGCATGAGAACAGCCTGTCAGTAAAATATATAGTGTCACTGCTGATTTAATGGAATAAGCTGAACGAATAAAGACATCAGATTCTACTGTAACAGCTACTTTGAAATTGTAGCTTGTCAAACTAAAACCAGAAAGCATTAACGAAGTGAATGATAGAGAGAAGCTAAAGTGAAAGTAAAACGAAAACTATCAATGAAATAATGTATAATTAAATCAAACATACTTTTCAGGCTGGTTTTTTGAATGACCTTTTTAATCTACAGTCAAACCAAAAATTATTCAGACATCAGATATACATTTTTTATATTTTTTTTACTAGTGGGTGCATGACAATTCATTCATGTAAGTGAGATATAGCATGAATAAAGTGAACTGTGATGTATTATAGCCAAAGAAATCTTCATACAGTGAACTACCAGTAAAATCTGGGATCAAAAAATAATCAGACACTTTGACCTGACCATATTGTGCTTGAGTATTTTTTTTACTTCAATTGCTAATGCAAATTTTTTTTACACCGCACACTGAACTAAATAAAGCATTTCTATGTAATTGCTTGACCTAAATTGGTATTATCTAATTGGGTAATTAAATTTAACAGCGGAATAATTTTTGGTTAAATGTAATCCATTGCATAATCTATCAAAGATATCTGACATTATCAAGATAAGATTGTTCTGACAGTTTAACTCTTGTGATATTTTATTACAAATTGTAAAGAATAAATTATGATGTGAGAAATGTTGAGGGTGTATGAATACATTTTGTGACTGTATATGTTTATATGTTGTTGTTTTTTTTACTTTCTAAAAATTTGTTTGCGAGTGTAATACATTTTTATATATACATGGAGTATATAGTACTGTGCAAAGTAGTACTAGGCCACTAGTATTTTCACCAACAAAAACATTTTTTAAGTCGGTTATTTCTATCTTTAGTGGTAGCGTGTCAGTTGAAAATATCAGTTTACATTTCCAAACATTATTTTGTCATTAATTGTAATAATGCATTGACATTATTGTCTGCACAAGGAGTCTGACAACAGCCAGTGCTTCACACAGAGATCTGACCTGATCATCATCAGTCTGTCTGGAATAACATGAAGTAACAGAACAAACTGAGACAGACTAAATCCAGAAAAACTGTTGCAACGTCTATAAGATGAAGAAATAAACCTACCTGGAAAGCTACCTGAGGGGCAAGTGCACCTCGGAACAGAAGCTGTTTTACCAAAAGCTCTAATAGCACATATTTATTTGATTTAGTTAATATAAGTTAATTGATAAATTAAATCTATGTATGGCAAAAACCTACCTGCAAATCTACAGTACTGTTCAAAGTTTTAGACACTCGTGTAAAAATGCTGGATGCTTTCAAAAAGAATGCTAAATCTCACTGCATTGTAACAATTAATGACAAAAATAATGTTTAGAAATGTAAACGTCTCGGTTACGTATTGTTATCCTCGTTCTCTGAAGAAGCCAATCACCTTGCGAGTATAAGTAGGTCAGCTGATCTAGCGTTCATTAGGTCTTCGCTGAGGAGCTGAGCCGGTGTTACGGTCCTAGCAGCGGTACAGTCCCTATGGCGAAGGGACGTGATGTCTCCATTCCCTTCTTTAGGAAAAGAGGTTTACAATGGGTAACCGAGACATTGCCTTTCAGTCAGTCACTTTGATGTCACGTCGGTGATCGATGAATAGGGATCCCTACCAAAGCGCCATAGAGACTGTCCCTTCCAGCCCCATGTGAGAGTCACCAACCCCCTGTGTCAGTACCGCACTATAAGTAACTGGACACTGGGACTTCCACTGTGTAGGATTAAGTGCCGATTACGTGATTACGATTTAACCTCCTAGCCCCCCTAAGGAACCTGATGATCAGATCATGCCTACCCAGAGACCTGTCATCGACAAGGTCG